>CM076582.1:820032587-820426813 GCA_034641835.2 Pinus albicaulis | reverse complement strand
TATTGCTGCCCCTAAGTCAATGAGTGTGTTTTGAATTTCAATTCCATTGATGTGAATTTTGACAACTGGATTTCCCGGGTCAAGGTACTTTGGAATAGTAATCTTACCCATCATAATGTCTGCTATTTGTCCTACCAGTTGAATTTTCTTGGTTTCTCTTATTCTTTTTCTTGTTGTTTTCATACTCAACTCCTTCATTGTTTTGGCTAAAATTGGGATTTCTTTGATGGCTTGCAATAATGGAATTTTAATGCAAACATTTCTCAATTCATTCAAGAAATCATAATTAGGCACCATTATTTGTTTTTCTACACCTTTATCAATTTGTAGTCTTTCCGGAAAGGGAGGTATAGAAGTAGATATGGATGGTTGCTCAACATCAGAGTCGAGCTTGTATTTGATCTTTGTATTTAGTTTTCTAATATGTTTTGGCCTTTGGCTATGTATTCCTCCCCACTTTTATTAACCCGTAGGGAGTCTTCCTTAGAATTATCTTGTTCTTGTATGATCACAGAAGGTTTCCTCTTCTCAAGTATCCTTCCAGACCTAAGTTGAACATCACTAAGGTCTAAAGGAGTAATTAAATAAGTTGGAAATTGTTGACCTTCTATCATGTATGTATTCTGAGGATTCTTATTATTGGAGTTTGGTATGGGCTGAGCTGGTAATTGATTGGATTTTTGAGGGAATGGTAATGGAAGTGGTTGATTTTGATGAGGTTGGTTCAGATGATGTTGTTGAGAATTTTGTTGAAAATTTTGAGGAAAATTTTGTTGAAGATTTTGTTGAGGATTTTGAGGATAAAAATGTGGATATGGTGGATAGGATGGTGGATACTGATAATATGGAGAGTATCTTCCATAGGGACCTTGTGATCCTTGTGCCCAAGCTGGAGATTGATTTTGAAATTGGGGCCAAGGTTGCTGCCAAGAATTCCAAGGTGGAGGTTGATTATACATTTGATCATGGAATCCTTGTGTCTGAGGTCCCTGCCAAGGTCTTCTAGATACAAAGTTAAGAGATTCTGTGGAGTCCGTAGGAGTTTCTTCTGGTGGTGTCGTTCGAGACTGTGAAGAGAAGGATATTTACCCAGTCTCATGTTTCTAACAAATAACACAGTTTTTACAACTTTGACATCTAGAGTGATACCTCCAAGGCATGTTTTCCCACATTTCGGATGCCAGTATTTCAAGGTACCGCATTCCACCTTTGCTTGTTTTGTATCTTGAGGTGGTTCAGTTTGTTCAATAAGACCCCCAATATGTCGTATTTAAAATTCCATCAAGCATATGTCTTTTGGTGGTTTTTTTTTGCAGTGAGCGCAGAAAAAATCCATTTTATATGGATTGTAATAAAGGTGCAACACAGTAGTTGCTTCAATGTATGGAATGGCAAATGCAATTGGAAACACTGGAGCAGAATCTAAACTATGACTAAATAAAAGAAAAGCTTGATAATGACTTTTTTTAGGCAGATGACACAAACTAAACTTGAGAAATGATCACTAAATATGAAAATTCTCTAACTAAACAGTTAAACACTAATCTTACCATGATGCAACATTTTGTTCTAAGCTCTTCTATTCTATGACTAATTCCTAGTTCTATTCTGCAATTTAATTGAATATCACAGAACCTTTACTCAAAGAGTTATTGGTTTCTTTTTCAAAGTTGTTCTTTTGAGGAAGAGCTATGTTTATAAAATGATGAGGAGATTGCAGAAATACTTCAGACCTTATAGTGATGTTATCTTCTGTTCATGTGGTTATAGATCAACTATGGATTTCAGAACAAGAAGAAGTTTGTGAATAATGAAGGCTGTCTTGTTAATCCTAACAACTGAAGTAATTTATTGTGCAATGGAAGACAATTTGAATATGAAGTGCAAGTGCAATGAGTTAATCTAAGAATGAACCTAAGATGCCACTAATCTAGAACAATGCTGAACTATAAGTCATCATCAAACTTGAAACAAAGTAACTGAACATGAATTAAATGCAATGAAACTCCGGAGCATTCTAACTATGCTAACATGCATTATTCTATGAAGTTACACAATCTTTTTGTTCATCATTAGTGATATTTTGGAAGAGTTCCTTCTTTTGGAAGAGATAGAACAATTCTGACTGTGTAATTGGATGCAATTGTAAGCAAATAGACTGAAAGCAAATGAAAAACTAAGATATCATATCCATACCCTACTCGTCATTATGATGTCTTGGGCAAGCGTTTAAGAGCAAGAACAGAGATGATACTTAGTACAAACACAACTAAATCATTCATTATCACGGTCATGTCTTGAACTTCTTAAGAATTTCTTGGAAGAGTTTCTTCTTGTGGAAGAGTGATTAGAACAAGTGTAACTGTGATAGTGAATAGCAAAAACTACAACTAAATCCTACATTACTATAGCTATTCATCATTCATCATTATAATCTGTTGGGAGAGTGTCTTCTTGTGGAAGAGCTAGAATGAATATAACTACAGTAGCTAGTTAAAACAACTATAAATTCAACTCCTAATCCTACAATACTATAGTCATTCAAAATTCATCATTTTAATCTGTTGGAAGAGTGTCTTCTTGTGGAAGAGCTAGAATGAATACGACTACAGTAGCTAAACAAAAAAACTACCAATTCAAATGCAAAACGTAAAGGCAAACATGAAAACTTATCTGACTTTACGCAAAAGAACTGGCAAAAGAGAAATACAAAATTTCCCCACCACTCTGACTAAGATTCAACCTCCACATGGACCCATGCCTTCTGAAATAAATTTAATCGCTTCCATTAACGATGCACAGTTTTGGAACAACACTGCGTTTTTCGTGAATGTATCACGTAGTTTAAACAAAAATTCAGCAAATCTAACATAAAATCTCTAACATAGTCTGTCCGTAGAGCGAGGAAGCAAATGCATAAAGCTAAGAACATGGGGCTAATTCAGAAACACTGCCTTTCCTAACTCAAAATCAACAAGCATAGATTTTTGAAGTGGCTATGGAAGAACAAAAAGAAACTGACCGAGATGAGATGGCCCTAATATGTCTTCCATTCCTTCCCAATGCTGTTCCTTCCTGAAAACCACGCGACCATTTCTTCCTCCATGATGAGTAACGAACCATGTAGACATGACGTGGATCATGCCCATATGCGGTTTTTCTCAAGAGGCCACCTGGAACATACTCAAACATGAAGGCAGCTGCAGAATCGCCGGTTAGCTACGGAATGTCTGCATTCTGCAGCTAGTTCCGGTCAAAATGTTTAACAATGGAAAAAATCACAAAATTTAACAAGTCAGTCATGTAAATCATTCTAGAAGTAATTTTAACTATATTTATTGATCAATTGGGTCTAAGATAGAAATGGACAAGGGAAAATGAGGTAAAATGAAGTGAAGGAAAGCACAATTCTGAGGCTCAACAAAAACTTCAACATCCTTCTCATCCAATCTGTTTACATTATGTCAGTCAGAGTCAATATTCTTGCTTCCAGTCAGACAATGCTACAATAGTTGTTTTTGAAGCCTCATGAAATGGCCTCATCTATATGAAAACATAAATCCCAAGTGCTCGATCATCTACACTTCCACCCCAATCAATCACAGTTGTATCCAACTAATTCTGAATTTTCTCTGCCAGTATATAAGTCACCAAATCCTTTTGTCTTTCTTACATCCTGAAGAATCTTGCTGCTTGCCAATGCTTCTGCTTTCTCTATAAACTCTATGCTCAAACTAACTAACAGCATGCATAATATCTGGCCTAGTTGCAGTCAAATACATGAGGCTGCCCACTATGCTTTTATACAAACTTGGATCGAAATCCTTGCTGTTGTCATTCTTACTCAACTTCAATCCCATTACTGTGGGAGTAATTGTAGCTTTGCACTCCTGCATGTTGAATCTTTCCAAAAATTGATTCACATACTTTGCTTGAGAAATAAAAATTCCTTTCTCACCTTGCTCCACTTCTATTCCCAAGAAGTATCTTAACAAACCCATGTCAGTCATTTCAAATTCATCTTTCATGACTGTTTTAAAATTTTCAACAAGGTAATCATCATTACCTGTAAAAATTAAATCATCAACATATAAAACAACAATTAATAACTTACCATCCTTTTCTTTGATGTAGAGGGTGGGTTCTCCCTCACACTTTTCAAATCCATTCTCCAATAGATAAGAATCTATTCTGCTGTACCATGCTCTTGGTGCTTGTTTCAGCCCATAAAGAGCTTTCTTCAATCTACAGACCTTATGCTCTTGGCCTTTCTTCTCATATCCGAGAGGTTGTTCCACATATACCTCTTCCATTAAAATTCCATTTAAAAATGCGGATTTTACATCCATTTGATATACTTTCCATTTGTTTTGTGTTGCTATGGACAGCACTGCTCTTACCGTCTCCATTCTTGCAACTGGTGCAAAATTTTCTTCATAATCAATCCCTTGCTTCTGCTTATACCCTTTGACAACAAGTCTGGCCTTGTGTCTTTCTATTTTTCCTTCAGCATTGCTTTTGGTCTTGTATACCCATTTAACTCCAATGACTTCTTTACCTTCTGGGAGATCAACCAACTCCCATGTTCTATTCTTCTCTATGGCTTTAATTTCTTCATCCATAGCTTCTATCCATTTTCTATCTTTAATAGCATCTTCAAAATTAATAGGATCATCAACTTGAAAATATAAAGCAAATAAGGAATTCATACCTTCGTTTGCTTCTCCTTGCTCATAGATTTCTCTGAGGCTTCTGAATCTTGTTCCTCTTTCACTTGGTGTAGCTGTGCTTGATGAAGCACTCGATTCTGCTCCTTGTGGTGTACTCGGTGAACCACTGCCGATTCTTCTCAAGGGTGTTCTCACTGCCGCTTGAGGCGTCCCTTGCTGTCCTTGTGCTGCTGGAGGTTGTGCAATGGATGGGTTATTAATCTCAACCACATCTACATCATCTTCATCATGAGATAAACAGTTTTTGACATTGACTGTTTTCTCAATGCTTCCATCCCACACTTCCTCTTCGATGAATTGCACATCTCTGCTAATTACAAAATTCTTTGTGGATGGGTTATACAGTTTGTATCCTTTGGAATCTTCACAATATCCAAGGAAAATGCACTTCTCCCCCTTACTATCCAACTTCTTTCTCAATTTATCTGGAATGTGTGCATATGCTACACACCCAAAAACTCTCATGTGGGTGACTCCCTGTTTTCTGCCACTCCACGCTTCTTCTGGAACTTTGTTCATCACTACTTTTGTAGGGCATCTATTCAAAATATATACAGCACAGTTTGCTGCTTCTGCCCAATACTCATTCGGTAAGTGTTTCGCCTTTAGCATACTTCTCACCATCTACATTATGGTTCGATTCTTCCTTTCAGCCACTCCATTTTGTTGCGGCGTGTACCTAGTGGTAAAATTCTTGTGTATGTCGTTCTCTCTGCAAAAACGTAGAAATTCCTTTGATATGTATTCTCCTCCTCTGTCAGTTCTGAGGACTTTAATGTGCAGTCCGCTCTGTTTTTCTACAAGAGCTTTAAATTGACGAAATTTCTAAAAGACTTCACTCTTATATTTTAAGAAATACACCCACACTTTTCGTGTGAAATCATCAATGAAAGTCAGCATGTAATTGCTGCCTGAAACAGATGCAGTTTGCATCGGCCCACATAAATCTGAGTGGATTATTTCCAAAGGTGCTTTCGCCCTTATGCTTTTCCCTGAAGGAAAATTTTCTCTGTGTTGCTTTCCCAAGATGCAGCCTTCACATAGGCTGTCAGGCTTCTCTATCAGTGGTAAACCTCTTACCATTCCTTTTCTGTGCAGCAAATTCAAGCCTCCGAAATTTAGATGTCCAAATCTCAAATGCCATAACCAATTTTCATCTTTCTCTTCCTTCTGGAAGGCTTCTTGAGTTACAGCTGCTACATTCTTTCCTTTTTTCTTCAAGTCAATGTTGAGCTTGAGCGGAAACATTCTATTGCTGGTCATTTGAATTTCAGCAATAATTTTCTTACTTGGAGGAATATCTTTTATGGTGCACACATCATCTTTGAATATAACATTGTAACCTTTGTTTATGAGCTGCCCAATGCTCAAAATATTACATTTCAGACCTGGAACATAATACACATCAGGAACAAATTTCTGCTCACCATTTCTGGCTCGAATACTAACTCTGCCTTTCCCTTTGACAGAGATTTTAGTATCAGTCCCTGTGGTCACTTCAAGTTTTACTTCTTCATCTAAATTGGCAAACATTGCTCTATTTCCAGTCACGTGATTACTACAACCTGAATCTAAGAATCCGAAGATTTCAATATTTTCATCTTTAAAGCATATTAAAGTTATTAATGTACATATTATCAGTTCTTTCTTGTGTTTACTGTAGCATTCCTCATTGTCTTCATGTCATTTTGCTTCTTTCTACATTCATTGGCATAGTGCCCATATTTCTTGCAATAATGACACTAGACATTGGATTTGTCATACCTTTTTCCATGAGCATGTTGGTGTTGATGTCCATCTTGCTGGCTGTTGCATTGGCCGTGGCTCTGGCTTTGACTGTTGCTCCTTCCATGTGAATGTGAAGAGCTGTCCCTTCCACCTCTATTCTGGCTTCTGCCTCTTCCTCTTCCTTTTCTTTGACCTCTTCCTCTTCCTGAAGGCATCTGGGTCTTGAAGGCGTGCTCAAGAGATGAGTGTTCATCTCTGCTCAATCTTTGTTCATGAGTTATTAGCGAGGCATGAAGTTCATCCACTGTGAACTGTGAGAGATCTTTGGTCTCTTCTATGGTGGTAACAATAACATCAAACTTTGAGGGTAAGCATCTCAAAAGTTTCTCCACAATTCTTCTATCTTCAAGAGTTTCTCCATGGGATCTTATCTGATTGACAGTCCCAATCACATGTGTGAAAAATGTGTCAACACTGTCTGACTCTTTCATGCAAAGAGTTTCAAAATCTCTTCTCAGAAACTGAAGCTTTGTTGTTTTAACTTTCTCCATACCTTGATAGGCAACTTTCAGAGTTTCCCATGCCTCCTTGGATTTCTTAGCTGCTGCTATCCTTGGAAACACACTCTCATTTATAGCTTGATACAAACAGAAGAGAGCTTTAGCATCTTTCTTCCTATTATTCTTCAATACATCTTTCTCTGCTTGAGTTAAGGCATTAAAAGCCTGCTCATCCGCTGGTTCTGTGAAACCATCTTCTACTAGTTCCCACAAGTCTTGTGAGACAAACAGGGCTCTCATGGTAATGGCCCAATAATCATAGTTCTTTCCATTAAACTGTGGAAGCTGAACACTTCCAAGATTCATACCAGTGCTTGGTCCAGCCATTGCTTCTTAAACTGAACTCAGACTTTAAACACACTGTCTTTCCTTTACTGAAAGAACAAACTCCTTTAAACAATAAACCACTGCTCTTTTATCTTTGAGAAATACCTGACCTTGACTTCTGTTGAGCTTTTCACGCTGCTGGAGAGAAACGCTGCAACAGGTCTTCTTCTTCAGCTTCTTTGAAATCTTCAAAGAGCCTAGACTAGCTCTGATACCATGTTGGAATTATTGGAAATTCCAAGCAAACAGTGGAGAGAATATAAACTCCCCTCTACGACACAGAGATGTTTAAAACAGAAATTTTAATTTGCAGACAGAGATGGCATGAAATGCTTTCTATTTCATTAAACAAACTAAAAACAACTGTTACAAATTCTTCCTCCACAGTGAGGGATTCACCAAATATGTATGACTGCTACAGACGCAGTGCTAAACAAAACAACTCTCTGTCTCTCTTCAAGAATGCACTAACAGTGCTCTCTGTTCTTCTTACTGTGTTTTTCTTCTTGCCTGCGGGCTCACAGAGCGGTTCACAATACAATACAGTAATACATGACATGCGCGGGCCTTTTCACTTTATATATATGGCGCGGCGGTCATAAAACATAAAAACAAAAATCATAGGAAAACATTACAAAAATATAAAAAAACTTTATATGGCGCGACATATAAAAGTGGGGACCACTTTCATAGTCGGCAATCGACAATCGGCAAATGACTTAACAACAAACTTGTGATCCATTCAATCTTTCGATTGTGATTGGAAACTCGACCTCTGATCTTCCGCTTGCGATTGGAAACACGACAATCGACAATCGACGATCGGCCAACGACTTGACAACGAACTTCGTGATCCATTCAATCTTTCGATTGTGATTGGAAACACAGCCTCCGATCTTCCGCTTGCGATTGGAAACACGACCTCCGATCCTTCGATTGCGATTGGATCCGCCCTGATCGGGGCACACAATAAAATCCCGCCGATTAAACCTTGCGATTGAAACCAAGCGGTTCCAATAGATTTCTGCCACGTGGTCTTGTGGACCCACGGGCCTCCGCTGCTGTGGGGGTGATTTATATATATATGTTTCAATTTATTAAACGTTCTGTTTGCGGAACTCTCCCATATCAACAAGACACTGCTCCAACATAACTTTTCGATTCCGATTGGCATAGAAATGGTGGGGACCACTTGTCCCGCCAATTGAAAAATAAAAGGACTTCCACCTGTTAAAATAATTTCCATTCATTCTGGTTGTTGAGGACTTTAAAGCCCGACACGACTGGTTTTTAATATCTCTGTTCCTCTGTAGAAAAAATCTACGAAAATATTCGTCCTTCCACTGTGAAGAACGGCTCCGCCCATTACTGAGTTAATTTCACATACTATTTGTTGTGTTCTTGACCCATCAAAAATTAATTCATCCTTGGATTCTCCATTTCTTCTTGCAATACAAAGTCTTCTTGCCGCACTCTAATCTACTGTTCTTTATTCTTTGCTTTTGTACTTGTTTCTTCTTATCCTTTGCCAAGGCCCGAGCGGGGTGACTTTAATATTTCAACATTGGTCAAAATATCATCACTACATAAGCGTATAAACTTTTTTATCTTTATTCCACATCACAGGCACTAGACTGAACATGGGAAAAAGTATCATTGTTTATCAATTGTAATCTCAGAAAGAACCCAAGAGTCGTAGGATAGTTTTCACAACGAATTCCAATTATTAAGAGATAATTTTTTTTAATTTTTTTGAAGGACTTAAATTTTATATGCCCAAGATAGCATAAGTTAACTTTCTCGTGTTTTGATTATTATTGCATATGCATTCTTTTGGGTGGAAAATCATAAGAATCAAGGTTTCTCTCTAGAAAAAGAGATTTCATATGAATATTTTTTCCTAAAATTAAGTATTCTTGCTATTAATATTTTGCATAAATACAAGTAACATGTTGAAGAATAACCTTACACATAAAATATCAAGAACTAAAGATAAAGAAACCATGTTATTTCGTTAAAATTTGCAGGGAACTAGGTTTGGAAAGTTAGTTTATTTTATTAGTTTTCTTGGAGATATTTGCATTCAATTAGGAATTCTTAAATTGTGATAAGGTTTCTTGAAAATAAAAAAATATTGCATACACGAAAGGAATATTTCATGTGTTTGGAAAAGAAATATATATATATATATATATATATATATATATATATATATATATTCCATATAGTAAAAGAATAGTTAATGTTGGGTAATGAAGTAGAGTTATTGTGCTAGAAGAGGTATAATACCATGCTCTAACTATGGTACTAGTTTTCTATTTAGAAAGGAGTATTTTTTAACACATCCAATGATGGTTGTGGTTGGGCTAGTTTCTTTGGAATAAATATATGCATTTCATGCACAAATTTAATATCCATCAAGAGTTAGATTTTTGTTCTTAGAAGAATATGTATTTAATGCATAGGTAATAGCTATTGATTTAAGCCTTCTTTGGGAAAACATTATTTTGGAAAATAAATGTCTTTTACATGCATGTAAAGAATAATTATTGAGACAAATTTCTTGGAATAAATGTAGTTTTCATGCACCGAAAATTATAGTTATCATCTTAATCCCTTATGGAAGAGATTATGCTTAGCATGCACGACGAATATCTATTATGTTAGTTCTTTTGCATGCACAAGAGTAGTAGGTATTATGGTATCTTTATTTTGGAAAAGAAACATTCATTTGCATGTATACGAATAATATCTATTGTATTAGTATTTTGCAAAACAATAGATAATTGCATACAAAAATAAATTAGTTGAGGGCATAATTTCTTTCGAATAAAGTTTATATAATGACATGAAAAATAATATGAAAATTTATAGTGGTTTTTGTTTGGAAAGGAATGGGTGCTTGTTTGAAGGGAATAATGGTTTATCTGGTAATTATCTATAGAAATTCTTTGATAGTTATATGCTTTTAATTAATGCATGTGCAGTGTTGCTAAAGGACGCATGTCACGATATTTGGTTTTCATTTTATGTATGCGCACGAATAGATGTTGGAGCATCAATAGTGAATAATTATTATTGGTTTGATTACTATATAATCTAATAATGATATCAAAGTTTTTCGACGGTAACTATTGTAGAAAAGACTATAGCATATGCAAAAGATGGATTATGTTTAACATAATGGAAGACAACAAACAAGTGGTCTATGCAGCTTCAAGGAATGTTAGTTATAGGATAGCACTATCATGAGAAGAACCAAGCCACAAAGACACAATTCCCAAGGATTATCGGTAAATGATATCATGGTGATTATAATAGCTTCTAGCTAGATGTGTTGTATTTATCTTGATATTTATTTTAATATTTTAGGAAAATGGCCAAGGGATGTAATCACTTTCAAGCCATTGAGTGATGGGTAAACACCATCACAACTGTTTAATAAAATCAAATGTTTGTTGGTTTTTACCCTATGGGATTTCCACATATATCAGTGTTCAATCATGTGATTACTTATTGTGTCTTTCTTAGGATGTTGATTGCTTGAATCATGTGACATTATATTATTAACTATATGATTAACTAAATAAATTAAAAGAATCATCAAATTGATACAAGGTTAGAAGGGAAAGATTTTGTTAATGTGATGTAAGAATGAATGCTATACTATGTAACTTCTTGTTATGATAATGGTCTTATGTAAGAGTGAATGAAGGGTATAGAACAAGTAATTTATAAGTTACACGCGAGTGAATTTTATAAAATATTTCTAACTCTATGCATTTTTACACAAGGTTACCCTAGAATATTAAAAAAAGTAAGTTCTTATGATTTGTATTCCAAAACAAATGTTAACTTAACCAGATATTTATTTAATGAGATATAACTTGAACAGAATGTTCACGTAACAAAATATTTATTTAATAAGCTATATCTTAAATGAAGTACATAGAAGCCTTTAAAATACTACAATATGTTTACATAACAAAATAAGGTGTTTAAATGACTGAATAATGTGACGCAACAGACACTGAAATTTGATATGATAAAAATATTTAATATAATATAAAATTATAATATCTAGACATTAAAATTTGGTTGGTTCATCCTAATTTAAAAATATTTTATTAATCTATTTAATTTACAAGTGTCACACTATTATAAGCAAAGCTAAAACTATTGATACCTTATTTTCCAATAAGAATTCCAAATTAGTAAGTTTGGTCAATTATATAAATTAGGGTCGTCGAAAGCAAATATTTTTAATACATATAAATTAATTATTTATATAAAAATGAGTTGTATCTTTCGAAAATAATAGCTATTAATTATTATTAATCGCGTTCAATTCGATGATTTTAACGTCCCAATTAGATTTTGAATATAAATTTTGATACTAAAGTTTCTTAAAAAAATTTCAAAATTACAAGATATGTATAGATAAATAACAACTCAATTTTAAAAATAATATTTGTTTTCATATGCATATGTTTTTTTATATATTATTAACATATTATACTTTTATTAATTTTGACATATTATACTTTTATTATAATTATTTATATGTAAGATGTTAAAATTATAGTGAGCTCGGCAGGCTTCTCTCCAAGCTTTTGAGCATAAGAATAAAATCTTAAATCAAACTAAATAACTCTTTTCTTTAGGTCCTATAGACCAAAGATTGGTCTGAGTGGATGTTAACCATCATCATCATCATCATCATAATTTAAATGTATACGATATAAATAAAAAATTAACCTATTTACATATTGAAAATAATAAATAATAACATAATTTATAAATTAAAATATTTTTTAACCTATATGTCTTTTTTATATATATTTAACTTTTGTATTTTATTGAATAAATATAATTTAAAATAATTTCTTATAAATATATATATTTATTTAATATGTGTATAATCTAAACAAAAATTTAATCGATATAATATATAATAAGTAGAAACAAAATTGAAACATTTAAATTTTTAATTTACATATGTTTCTTTTACCTATTTTATTTTCATATTATATTAAAATGTTACACTTATATTATGATGGTGACGATGTTGATGGTTAATATTCACTAAGACTAATACGGCCTATCGAACCTCAAGAAAAGAAAAAGAAAAAGAATCTAAGTATGGTTCTTCAAAATCTTGTTTCTATGATCAAAGAGAAGGGAAAGAAGTGCTCCAACATCGCTATAGATGGGTTAGCTTAATAAGTCAAAAAGATTGAAAGTGTGGCAGATGTTAGGGAATTGAGAGGAGATGTGAGTAAGAGTTGGGAAGTCTAAAAGGAATGGCTTCTCATCTTCCACCTGCTAATTAGTATAAAAAATATGAAAGATTATATCGTTCCAGGGAGTCTTGAGAATAAACCACCATCCAGTCTCGCATCAAAGCTCATGAGAATTACTTCTTATCGTAATGATGCTCAATTTTTTCTTAGTGTTGGTCAACACAGAGAGATAATTTTGGTTAGCAAGGGTGGGGTTGATCACCTCCTTATAGTATCTTAGCTTCATTTTACCATAGAGCTCATTATCCTCCCACAACTTGTCTGTAAACTTGGAGGTAATAGTATTTTTCATACTATATTTTCTTCCCATACTGATCTCCCCTTTAATTCCCCAATGGTTGAGCCAAGACTGGGTATCCTTATTCCACCCACGCTTGAGGTGAAGGTGGGGGTTTTTACTAAAGTCAGATGGAATTTTTGGGAACCTTTTGGATTCATGTCTGTAAAATTTCTTCTTGTACATCAGATATGTAAACACAACCATACTTTCAACAGGGGACAAACCAAATTCGATCAAGAGGATAGGATAGGGAATGCTTTCATTGATCTTTAGGTTGTAGGTTATGAATTGCTTTTGAATCATCTCAATATTCCTCCATGACTCTCTGGATATACTTCAACCCCAAACTTCACATTCATATAAGACAACAGGCGTGACAAGAGTCTCAAAGAGGAACCTATTTTAACTCCAAATGTAAATATCGACCGACTTACAATTATTTTGAAGCTCATAATAAGATTTCTAGCCTCTAATAATGATTGTCTATATGCTATAATTCTTGTTGAGCTGATGAGGAAAGTCAATACCCAAACATTTATAAGAAAAAACCTTCTCTAAGCACCAGTTATTATAAACAAAACAACCATTGACAATATTTTTGGATTTAATGATCATGAGTTTAGTCTTGTCGGTATTAACTCTCATACCCATGTTGGAGAAGTATATATGAGGAGTCTTAAGATGCTTGTCTATGTCATCATGGTTTTTTTCAATAAGAATGATATCATGGACATAAAGGAGAAGAGTAATGATTACACGAGCAAGCTCTGTGCCCTTGCCTTCTGCAATTTTCAAAAATTCCTCTAGCTTATTGATGTATATACAAAAATGGTAGGGGATAGGGGACACCCTTGATTAACTCCAATATTGCATTTACTGTCTTTAGACCACCCTTCATTGGTCTTAAGCTTGGCACTAACAGTCTCGTAGATAAGAATCATAGGAATCTTCAGCTCGGAAGGAACCATGATCTCTTCAACTCTCTCCCAAATCTTATCTTGAGGAAAAAATTCGACAACTTTTCTAAAGTCCACAAAACAATAGAAGAGATTGTCTTTACTATTGTGACATTACTATCCATGATTCTGAGATAGACAAGATGGTTGATAGTTTAGTGATGTCTTCTAAAACTAGCTTTTCCTTTAGCTATTTTTCCCTAGCTTTCAAGCCAAAGGCTAAACTTCTTTTCTAAAATGAGCCCATAAAGCTTGTCCATTATGTGGCTAATCATAAATGTCATGTATTTAGAGGGAAAAATTTTGTCTCCATTTTTAAAGATAGACACAATAAGGCTTTGTGTCCAAAGCACAGTGAAGCCATACTTTACAGCAAAATTGAGAATCTTGTATAGATGAGGAATGAGAGTAGGTCTTCCAATTTTATTATATTATATAAATAAAAAAATAACATATATAAACTAATTAAAATTAAAAATTAAAATATATTTTTATATATATTTAACATTTAGATTTTATTAAATATTACACTTTTATTATAATTGTTTATATATATATATATATATATATATATATATATATACATTTTTTTTATAAATTTAAATTTTTGATTTTATATATATGTGCGTGTGTGTGACATAAGTAAAAAATTAACATATATCTTCAAAAGTAATAAATAAAACAAAATTTAAACTTTAAATATTTTTTCTAAATTTACATATGTTTTTTTTAAGTAAAGGGACTTTTTATGATAGCAAACTTACCAAAATTACATAGGTTAAATATTTAGAGCTTAATATAGATTTTCCATGGGTATGAAGTTGAGAACAGAGATGATGAAGGCAAGTGTAGGGAGGTCTTTGTTTACAGAGGAGAAGTTAGAGAGCCCTCTAACAGGTACATTGCAATAAGATAAGAAAAACCCTATGTAACACTAAGAGAAACAAGACACAAAAACTATAGGAGAGGCTACGCTGAAATATTAGGAACACCTTCTACCACTGAGGGGTCCTCATGGAACACATGGCATGGTTTTTGATAGTTTTGGTCATCTCACACGGGAGCCCCATGGAAGGTAGCTTGTTGCAAGAGTCTGGAAACTCAGAATATACGAGGAGATAACTACTTTCATGACCACCATTACCACCACCTTTGTGGTAAGAAGGTCCCAAACATCTAAGGACAAGCTTTGGCATGCCACGTGATAGGAATAATCATGGTGAGGGGCTACTAGGGCTATTGAGGGAGTGTTTGTGTCCATTGAAGAAAGTGAGGAATCATCCATTGTTTGATTAAAGGGAAACTCTGAACCCTGAATTTGCATACCCAAAAGCCTCGCGATGTTGTGTTAAGTAGACTTTGCGTGATGTAATTGGAATTCCATGTTAAGTATAATTATTTCTAGTAGCACATTTCTATCTTCATGATTTGAGTAATAGTGGTCGAGGATGTTACGCAGGGCCCAGAGATGGTCGCTCATGACCTAGAGATCTTTTTCTTCTCTGCTTGCCACAATTTCTCTATAGCTATGCAAAATATTACAATCTAAATGTTCGTCTCGATGCCTATTCCAAGGATGGAGGAGAGGTATGCCTCTTCCTTTGCCACCTTTATTAGACCACCACCATTCTCGAACCATCATTACACCAACATGAGATGCAATGCCTTTAAATAAGTTGATTCTCCACCTTTGCGTAACTAAGGGAATGTTAAAGAATCTAGTGTCACAGTTCAGTTTGAGTTAGTCCAGTTTAGTCCAGTTTAACTCCATTCATTTATTGTTGATGTTTCCAATGTAATCTTATTTAACTAATTCATAATATTGTGAAGAGCAATCCTCTGCTCCACTTATTTTCAGTTTTCAATTCTTGTCATGGTATCAGAGCAAGTTTGCATAAGCCTCCCTAGAGAGCAGCAACAGAGCCAAGTTGGAGCAACAGAGAGAAGAGGCGAGTCTGCATAAGACTCTTTGATAGAATAGCAGAAGTTTGAAGAAAGTTTGAAAAAGACGCTTCCTGCGAAGAAGTAGAAAAAGAATGAAAAATCCAGGCAAAAAACACTGAAGGCATTGGCGAAACCAATTGCAGAAAGCAGTTCAAAGGCTATTCGAGAAGAAGAAAACCAAATCTAGTTGAAAGTCAATTTTTTTTTAAATTGTAAGCCTCGTTGAGACATAGACCAACATGTATCTTAATTAAATTTTTATGTGGTTGTAATTAAAGGGGAGTGTTAAAGAATCTAATCCCAACTACCTGCTAGGTGTCAAAACCGTCAGTCCAAGTTCCTAGTTTAGTTTGAGTTAGTCCAGTTTAACTCCAGTCATTTGTTGTTGATATTTCCAATGTAATCTTATTTAACTAATTCATAATATTGTGAAGAGAAATCCTCTGCTCCACTTATTTTCAGTTTTCAATTCTTGTCAGGGAATGGATGGCCATGTCAAGAGCATGAAACCTTTTAACAAAGATTGAGGGATGTCAGATGATAATTTGTATCACCATTTGCATAATGTGCTTTAAATGCAGGAGGGGAGTGGACATGACACCACGAGCTCACACCAAACCCTAGACATGGTTTAATGCAAACAAGTAGCACTACGATAAGCCTACCTCAAGTAGCGTTTGCACTAGATTTATTCAAACCATTAAATCTTTGAGTTGTCGGAAAAACACCTAGATCTAAAGTACATATGTTTCGTGTATATTTAATTTTTTTTATTATTGAAATATTACACTTCTATTATAATTGTTTATCAAAATATATATATATAATAAATGAGGGTAATTTTTTTTTTTAAATATAAATAGGTTCTTTTTAAATTTAATTTTTATATTTTATTGAAATATAGTATTTTTATTAAAAATATTTAAAATTTATAAAATTTAAATATAAATGATATAAATAAAAAATAAACATATTTACATTGTGAAAATAAAAATAAACCAATAAAAATAAAAAATATTATTAAAAAAATAAAAATAATGATCTTTAGCTATGTAAATCAACAACAATAAAATAACTTTTAAGTAAGTTTTAGCCTTTATAGCTTTATCCCGCTTTGTTTTATGTAAGTTTTAGCCTTTATAGCTTTATTGTTTTTTAATTTTTTAATTACAAACCCATAACTTGAAATGAATTTCGACCGTTCATATTTTGCTTGCCCATGTTTGACTTGATATTTGCAAGCCTTAACCAAAAAATTCACCCATAAATAAAATTCCGCGAACTTGAAAGTTAATCAATTTTCTTTATGGAAGCCAATGACCTAGATCACAACATCTGAGTACAGCTTAGTTCACATATATCAATATTATTTTTGGGTCCATCTTAGTTCACATATATCAATATTATTATTTGGTCTAGTTTAAATATTAATGATAAAGGTAATGCTGGAGATTTTGATAATCTTTTCTGACAGCGGAACAAAACATGGAAGTTGAAGTGTGTAGACCAAAGATTGATGAGCATGCTTGTATGTTTTGTCCTGGGCTTACCCAGTTGCAAATGTTTACTGACAGAATATAATTGACCCACTTTGTTGGCAGCTACTTGCGCCACTATTCCTGGTTTCTACTATAATTTAATAAAATTATATTAAAGAGAATTTGAACTTAAGTGGAGAAGGTATCAATATCTATCCTAATTCCATGATGTATAAGAATGTAATAGAAAATTCGAAAAGTAGAGTCGATGGGCAACTGTAAAATTTGAAAAATGCACATCGAGCTTCTGTATATCTATTTTATGTGCATTTGTAATACATCTAATCGTGATTGAGAAGAGCAAGTGTCGATAATAGCTCCTGTATATGGCCAAAATTAAAAACAACACCAAACCAGATAGTTTATTACTGTGATTGTGAAAGGCCGATGTCAGTAGTAGCTACCGTCTGCAACTAAAATTAAGGCATCGAAATAAATTTATAACCATATCTTGGTACATTTAGATGTATACAAGCTGGAAATGGAGATTCAGAGAACATTTCTTTTAATAGACGGAAAAAAAATAAATTGAAAACTAAAATTCATACCGACAAAATTTCATAAATAATTCCTGTATGCCACTAAAATGAAGACATCGCAACAAACCTTCGTAACTTTATGTTTGTTACATTGGGGTGTAAAAGAAATTTAAAGACAACTCAACCTAGGATTTCTTTCAATATATGGGAAAAAAAAATAAACTAAAAGTCATATCCGCAAGATTTCATACACAGACAAGGTGCAAATATAAACTGTTGTTATTAATATGTGATGCAAAACATTCCCAACTGAGAGAAATGAGAGAAGAAGTCAAAGGAGAAGAAGTCTCGAATCGAGGAGATGATTCGTTCAACTTACATGATAAGATCCATGGAGGGTGAATCAAATTTCGATATACAGGAAATAAATATAACATTTGACATGAATACACATAGTTCCTAAGAACATTTACAGACAGAGTAGGCGGTCTATTACGCAGAGATACAATAACCGGCCATAAGATTATTCCATGGAATAGTAGATCTGTGAACGCTTTCATAACAAGTGTCATATGGTGAAGAGGTAGCAGAAGAGTAAGCTGGTCGACGAAGATATGAGATAACTATCCTCCTCTCAACAAAAATACAGAGGGTGCGAGCTAGAGTAGAAAGATGCTTAATCATCAAGGGTATGCTCCTACTTGAAGGAATGAAAAATACCAGCGAGGATATGAGGTCCATCACTCCTGCCATACCACAATGTATTTCTGATAAGGGTGGCGCTTACAGTCCTTTAAACACGCAGCAGAAACGAATTAAACACTCAGCCACTGAAACTTGAAACAAGTTTTAACATACCCCGAAAACACTTGGACAAACAAACCGAGTATATTAGGATAATGCAGGAAAATTGCAAGGAGAATGACTTATAAATTGATAACCAACGGCCCCACAGTCTAAGACCCTGTTGAATCTGTATATATCAACTCGTTATTTAAAAATTTCTAGGGCCCTGTTGCATCTGTATATATCAACTCGTTATTTAAAAATTTCTAGGGCCCTGTTGCATATGTATATACCAACTCGTTATTTAAAATTTAAAAAAGTGAAAAGTGTGCTTTGTCATCTTAGCATTCAGGGATTCTTTCCTATCTGATATAATTCAATATTGGCAACTTACAACCCACTGAAGGCGGATAAGGTTAACAATTGTGATAGTATGATCTTACCACATTGCTTTCCTTATACTCGAAGATTCCACCAAAAAAAATAACTCCCGTGGTCCCATATTCATGACTACCCATTCGGATCAAAAGACGCACTACACGTTCTTTAAAGACTTGAAACGACGGCCATTGGAAATATAAATTCTGAATCCTCGCGCTCCCTTTTTATGGAAATATAATTCTTAATCCTTGCACTCCTATATATATATATATATATATATATATATATATATATATATATATATATATATATATATATATAGAGGTGGATGTCAAAGCATGACTCAATAAGCATATAAATGGAGACAATTACACACCAAAAATAAAAGAAGATGCAAAAAAGATCATTGATATTGTTGCTTTGCTTCGACATCGAAAATAAGGTAATAACAATGTAAAAGTTATGGATTTTTTATAAAAGGAAAAGTTATAAGTACATACAATTACCCAACGGAAAAGATATAAGTACATATAATTAGCCAACGGAAAGAAAAGGAGATGAAAAAAACATACATTGATTTCGTCGCTCTGCATTCGACGTGGAAATAAATATTATGAAAACTTAAAAAGTTACGCACTATAAATCACCTTAGATTGCATTAAATACAAAATGATTTTCATTCTGCGAGGGTGGTATTCATTTTGTTTATTTGTTATTTTTTTTTGCATTTTATTTATGTTTAAAATTATTAATAAAATTCTTAATATACACATTACTTCATTGGAGTATTTTAATTTGGTGATGAATATGAAACTAATAAAGGTATATTGTTGGTTATATGAGAAAAAATTAGGGTTGAAATTTTGTTAATATCTGATTTTTGGGACATTTTTTGAAAAAAAATGTTTATCTATTTGATTAAAATATTTCTTATTTTTTACTACATATAATTAAATAAATGATATTACCCAAACATTTACCAATTTTAATAGTAAATTGCATGTTTATTTTATAGAGTATTAGCCTAAATTCTATACTTTATGAATTTTCTACCAAAACAATCACCTCCAATATTATATATATAAAAAAAATATTTAAATCTTTAAAAACCACCTTATTCCAAGTTCAACCCCAATAGTTCAACTAAAAAAAGAAAATATTATTATTAATGAGCATTATCTTGTAAATACAAACAGTGTTATTTTTTTCATGAGAAAAAGCGTATTTACATTCTTCACAGGTAGAGTACAAAATTACATTGTGAAACACATGATTATGTTCAATAAAGACAAAAAGGATTTTGTAGTCATAGACGAGTCCCTTCCAACAATCTATCGAGAACCGAATTTGGCTTCCTGCCCTACTCCTTTGGAGAACAAGTTGATCATAAAAAAATATTTCAACATTGTTATCTACCATAAAAAGACTAACAAGAATCACTGTAATAATAAGGATTTCAAGACCTTCATGAATCCAAACATAAAAACAAAGGACCTTCAACGGACCTTGAACGAGCACCAAATAGATGAACGCATCATAAAAATCGTAAATACAAGAAACAACATGGAAAGAAAACAGTACCTTAAATATGTTGATAATTTAATGTCGGTGTGTTCTTCAGCCCTTCAAGTGAGAAAACCGAAAAAATCTCGTGGTCTCGCAGTCTCCATCAACAAATATATTGGGAAAACGCTCACCAAGTGTAAGCAGCCCGTTGACTATTACATGTCAAACCTGTTCGAAAAATCTAGCCCAGTGCAAACTGTCCATCGAGCAGGAAACCAATATAAAAAAAAATGATAATTCACAGCCACCTTCACATAAACTGTAGAGAAGAACACACACCATCAGTATGCATCCTGTTGGCAATTAGTTGTCAGGCCAACAAAGGAAAACTGTAGCCTCTCAGTCAAATAACGATGGATGTAAATATTCAGTGATATCGCCATCCTGATGTTCTCTGATCCTCCAGAAACCCACGTCCTGCTAAATCCCCCTCTTTGATGCTCGATCAGCCTCATCATTATTTTCTCAATAAATATGCTGACAAGAGAAAGATTCAAGAGAAAGGAGGATCTCCCTAATAGAGCGAAACAGATTTTGTAAATGGTGTACTCTGCATTGTTGTATTCCTTTAATCCAATTAATCACATTCAATGAGTCCCCATAAAAATTTATCTTTCTGCAACCTTTCTCCATAGCAAACAACAGAAGGATCTTGAGGCTCAACAATTCAGCATAATTATTAGTTCCTTCCCCAAGCCCAATAGAGATCTCAAGCCAATGTGATTTAGAAAGAAACAACATAGCCCCATCACCACAAACATTTTGCTGCATAGCCCCATCAAAAAAACCCCATGGAATCCTCCTATCAATGTCCAACAGGAGGACCTCCCTCTGATTGGTGGCACGAATATGGATAGGAAAAGCAGAGTGCAGTCCTAAAGTCATGGCACCAATGACCTCTGGTGTACTGACCATCCCATCAAATAGTAGACGGTTATGAGCCAACCAACATCCCCAGATGACAAGGAGAGGCGAAGCTTTTAGATTCTGATCAGCATAAGACACCCACCACGAATCCCAAGCATGAGACACAGTTAAGCCCTCCCACCTACAAAGGAGACCCAATAACCTGGAACATTCCAACCAAACCCCTTTAATGAAAGGACAGCTGAGGAAAAGGTGGTTAACTGATTCCTCATCAGATTTACACAGACAACACCAGCCAGGGCCCTGAAAACATCTATGTTACAGAACATCCCAGGTGGGGACTTTGTTTTCAAGGACACACCACATAAAAATGCAAGTCTTAGGAGGAAAATTTAGTTTCCATAGTTTCTTCCACCACCACCGCTCTTCACCCAAGACAACCCCAGCACTAAGTTCTCTGTAGCCATCCTGAGGAGAATAGATCCCCGAAGAATCAAAATCCCATACAATCTTATCCTCCCTCTCCTGTAGCAAAATATGAGCCTGTTTTAATCCATGGATATAATCAGCCAGTGCCCTCTCATCAAGAACATCCAGCCCCGAAGAAGAGGCCAAAATCCAAGGCTGAATGCCCAACCTTCTCCTAACCAGATCAGCAAGCTGCGAGAGAAAAGTAATCCCCCTCTGCCTTAAGGCCTCAACCGTATGCCTGGGAAGGATATGTTGTAATACACTCCCCTTCCAAGGATCCTCACCAACCCGAAGTTTCCTGCCACTACCCACATCCCAAGCCAGACTTGTTTCCATAATGTGAAAAGATTTAACTAGAGCCTTGCAAATCACTGACCCACCCGCAAAGGATTTTCTTGGATTCCTTATCCAATCTACAATAGAAGAAGGAGCAATGTATTTCTGTGTGATCATCTGTGTCCAAAGACTGTCAACATTGATGAGCCTCCACCCACCCTTTGCTGCAAGAGCTTGAGCAAAGAGAAAAATATTTTTCAGTCCCCATCCTCCCAACCCTTTAGGGACTGCAATTTTCTCCCACAGAACCCAAGGGGTCACCAACGATTCCTGTTTCCCACTCCAAAGGAATCTAAAGCAAATCCTCCTGGCTGCCTCCAAAATACCCTTTGGAATCTAATAGAGGGGCAACCAATATACCGGGATAGCCTCCAAAACAGACTTAACTAGAGTTAAACGCCCAGCTCTAGATAGCCATTTATGACACCAAACTCTTAAGCGCTTTTCCAGCTTTTCCAGCAACCCGCTCCAATCATGTTTCCTATAATCATTGGGTTTTAAGTGGAACCCCGAATAAATCAGCACATCATCCAAACCAGCAGAGTTATAGGGAAATATCCTCACGAACTCACGGCTCTCCTCCTCCCTCAGAAAATGAGAAGTGATGGAAGACTTCCCAACATTCACTTCCATTCCAGTGGCCTTGCTAAATAGGTCCAAAATCTCACCAAGAGTAATAGCATCTCGCACCGATCCAGAACAGAAGATTAAAACATCATCAACAAAGAGTAGATGAGTGATGAAAAAATTAGAAGCAACCTGAATGCCCTTCAAGGAACCCTATCTCTTGGCCTCCTTAAGAGCTCTGCTCAAGCCCTCAGCAACTAATAAAAATAAAAGGGGAGAAAGGGGGCAGCCCTGGCGAAGACCACTTTTAGCATGAAAAAATGGAGATGCAGCCCCATTAAGCAAAACAGAGAAAGAGATAGTTGTAATACAGCTCATGATCCATCTTATGAAACCAATGCCAAAGCCAAGGTGAGTCAGGAGCATACGAATATATAACCAACTTACCCGGTCATATGCTTTGGAGAGATCTATTTTCAGCACAGTCCCTTTGAGGTTCTTGGTCTTCATGCTGTGGAGAGCCTCTTGAGAAATTCTGATTGCTTCATGAATTTGACGACCTTCCAGAAAGCCAAATTTTTCACCAGAGATATGAGTAGACAAAATGCATTTGAGTCTTCTAGCAACCACCTTGGCTACCACTTTATAAATACAGTTGCAGAGAGAGGTAGGACGAAAATCAGCCAGAGAAAGAGGGTTATCCACTTTCGGAATTAAAGCTATGAAAGTGGAATTAAAACAAGCAGGAATCCTCCCTGAAATTCTGGTATCCTCCACTACTTTCAGCAAATCAGCCCCTAACATATCATAAAGAGCCAAGAAAAATTCAATCGACCATCCATCTGGCCCAGGACTTTTTCCTTTTTGGAAGCTATGAAGAACCTCCTTTAATTCCTTCTCATAAACCTCAGCCATCAATGATCGGTTATCTGCCTCCTCCACAAATTTCGGGAAGAGTTGAGCCACTCTTATCACTTCCGCAAGAGATGCATGAGCTGGAGCCTTAAAAAGAGCCTTGAAATGTTCAATTCCCAGCTTAGCTATAGCCTCAAAGGTAGAATGCTCAATGCCCTGACCATCTCTTAAACTCCATATAGTATTAGCTGCCTTCTGACCACGAGCATATGCATGAAAAAATTTTGTATTATCATCCCCACATCCCAACCATGTGGCCCTACTTTTCAACCTCCAAGATTCTTCCTTATCCATAAGTAGGGAGTTCCTTATTTTTTCAAGAGAAACCAATGTATATTTATCTACTTGATATTGAAACCCCCCTCCAAACCCCTCATAGATCAAGCGTAGATCCTCTTCCACCTGCTTCAAATCCATATACTCCCTCTGTCTCTTAGCAGACGACCATACCTTCACAACATCTTTGATACGTTTAAATTTTTTAGCAAATTGAAAAGCCGCAGAAAGAGTACTATCAGCCCTAAAAGGGATCCACCTAGCAAGAACAAAGGCTTTAAAGGAATCATCCCTGAGCCATATTTTATTAAAATTTAAAGGGCTAGGTAGCTGCCTAGGCCCGATCTTAAATTCAAGAGAAATAGGAAAATGATCAGATGCACCCCCACATCCAATCCTTTGCCTAATCTGAAAAGGCCTATCCACAATCTTCTCAGCCACTAGGGAACGATCAAGTCTCTTCGCTACTCTTCCTTCAGCACATCTATTGTTCCTCCAGCTGGGCTTCATCTTTAAGGGCTCAATATTGAGCAAAAGATTCTCCTGCAATTTTTGTGTGAAGTACCCAGACAATGAATCAGTTTCTGCATGAGGACCCCAGACCTCAGACTGGCCTAAAGAAAAGTTTAGATCCCCTCCCAAAATCACTGAGTCCCCCTTGAGTAAAGATTTACCCAGGAGAGAGTCCCAGAAAGGGATCTTATCTTGATATAGGCTATAAATATTAAAAATATTAAAAGCTTCACCAAGCTCCAACGCCAAAAAATTTAAACCCAGGACCGACTCCATACCCCATAAATTCAGTGGTTTGATTGTTCTATCATTACACCCCACAGCCAAACCACCCGACCTCCCTCTAACATCCAACGTCTCAAAAGTCCATCCTGGCAACCAACATTCCAATCTAGCTTTGACCACAGTCCCTTCACCTAAAGTCTCTTGAAGTAGGATTATATCCGAACAGTCCAGAAATATAATCTGTCGGAAAGAAGATTTCTTATGGGGCCCTGCCAAGCCCCTGCAATTATAGGACATAATTTTCATTACACACCTGGCTTCAGGGATTGGCTTGCTCTAAGTGCCCTCTCAATTGAAATCTACCTCCCATCATGTACCTCCATCATATCTCTATCCTATTCTTTCGCCAAGAAAGAGATCCTACCCCTGCCCCGAGCTGCTGGGGATTCCCCCCTCCCAAACCCACCTGCACCTTTTTTAGCAGTAGATCTCAGGTTATAACCAATGACCAAAGGAGCAGAGTTTACCAAAGGAGCCAGCAACCCTTCACCTGGATCGAAAAAAGTAGCCTTCTCTTTGGGAGTTGGCTGAGAAAAAATAGGAGTAGAAATAGGTAACATACCACAATCATCCTTTCGAACCAGGACTAAAGTCGAGACCAAGTTAACAGAGATATTGATGTTGGGGGAGAATGGAAGAGATCCCATTAGAGAAGATGTCAACAATGTTAACACTTCCTTCAACATGCCATCATCCCTCAACTGGAAATCTGCTCCATAATGACGGCTATGGATCTTCACAGCAGATAACGAAGCACTATCAGAAATCTGAGAGAGCGACTCCTGCCCAGATGAGTGACCACACTCCGCACCCAATGCCTGGAAACCCAAATCAAACGGAATGCTGGATCCATTGGCAGCAGGGTTCAGAACGCATGAAAAGGTTGTAGTGGGCATTGACGGCGCATTTGAAGGGCCAGAGCCAGCCCCCTTCGAGATTGGTTCCACCTCAGAGCGACTAGACCACCGTCTTTTTACATGTCGAGAGAAAAAGCCACATTTGGAGGCAGGATGGCCATATGCATGGCACCGATGGCATCTGAAAGGAACATTTTCAAATTCAAGAAGTTGCTTAATGTCATATTTCCCCCACCGGAGATTCAGAGATTCAGCAAGGCCTTCTCTGATATTAGTCATGACTAGTATTCTCGCAACACGCCTGTGATTTTCCTGAAAGAAGGAGAGATCAGCCTCTAGGAATACCCCAAGCGTGTTACCAATAACTCGGAGGTGTTCCTCAGTCCAATAATGAAGAGGCAGGCCAGGTATATGAACCCACAATCGAACCAAGTCCACCCTCTCCCTACTTTCATCAAAAAGAGGGTGCCAATGTTTGAGGAGCATTGGAGTATGGTCCAATGCCCAGCACCGATGCATCACCCACTGGATATGATCAGGATGCAAGAAGTTGAAATCAAACCACCCCTTTGAGAGGGCCACCACCTCCGGTACATATCCAATGTCATCTTTCCAGTTCACTTCAGCCCATGCAACAACAGTTTTCAGAGCGGAAAACCTCCCCATATCCCTGCCTACCAGTGTTCTGCTAGCCATTTTAGAAACTTTCTCCCAACCTATATCTTCACCCAAAGCATAGTTATCTCTTCTCTTTTGACCTTGATCCATTTCTTTTTTCTGGCCCCCTTCTTCGACTCTCCAGCCTCCCTTACTTTGCTTGTGCCCGTCTCGTTTGTGCCTTCAAAAACAGGTATCCCACTCTGCTCTTCCAGGCTTAAATGGTTTGGAACAGCTCTCAAGCTCTCCCTTTCATTGAATCCATTCACCCTTCTATTCGTGAGCACAGAAGGGTCCAGATCCATTGCATCCTATGAAAAATAAGATCTCAAATAAACGCCCACATCGAGATCCCTTTCTTCTGCATTCAAGCAATGATACAGTCCCTTCCCCTTCAGATCGAGATCCCTCTCTTCTGCATTCACGCAATGAGATATCCCCTTTATCAATGGAGCCGCGCTCCCTCTGCCTGTCAAAATTCCTCCCGCCCTCCCATCTTCACCGCCTTCGGAAGCGATAAACGACATCCTTCCAACAATAGAAAGTGGGAGCTCCTCCACTCCTTGAGAACGCATCCCAATCAGAATGCATTTCCTGTCCTGTTCTTCATTTTCAGAGGTGCGCAGTCCCTGAGCGTTCGCCTACCCCTCGTCATTCAAACCCCACCTTCTCCCGCCCAACGCCATTTCCTAAATGATAGCGTTATAAAAGAGAGGATATTATTTTTTAAAATTTTTGTGATATTAAGAATCACATTCAAATGCATAAAATTTTTTGTTTCACCTATGACCATTTAGGCATGTCATATATCTTAATTTTTTTTATGATAACTATAATTTGGAAGAAGAATCTACAAGTATGGAGATTGGAGTTGAAATATAATATAATTGGAATTGGAATTGTAGTGATAGAAATGAAAATTAGTGGAAGTTGGAATTGAAACCATTTTAAACTATATTTTGGAAGAAGAAAAATAAATTTCTCTTGAAAATGCTTTTTATTTTATTGATTTCATATGTGAGATGTTTATGGGCATAGGATATCTACAAAGCTATTAATATTGGAAAATCCCATAACCATATTATAATAAAATTAATTTTATAAATAAAAAGTATGTGCCTTACCCTATCCTTAATTTGTAGGATGGTTTTATGGTTATGCAGCAAGATTTTGGAAAAACTCATAACCATATTATAATAAAATTAATCTCATAAATAAACGGTGTGTGTCTTACCCTATCCTTATTTTGTAGGATGGTTTTCTCGTTAGAGAGAGTAGGATTTTAATAGGGCATTTAATGTATAAGTCAAATAATATGAAGAAAGGGAGAGAGTAAATGGAACTCCCTCTCATGGTAGAAAATTATAATTAAATATATTCATGGCCCAAGAGAGGATGGACTATTGATACTCTCTCCCTCAAAGAGAGAATGCAGTAGGGATACTTCTTTGTCTCTATGTTTGGTGTATAGTGGAACATGATTCCTTTCAGAATGTCAAATATCAATAGTACTACCAAAGCTATGGTTACAAATATATTATGTTGTTTTAAAGAAGTTTACAATAAGTAAAATATGATTTACTAAAAGGATATTAGTAACCCTTTAAGGTACAAGACAAAATTCATCTCGATACTATTACTTGCTTCTAGAAGAAAACAAATATTATGAAACTAAGGGAAAAAATCGTGAGATTCATAAATAAATTGACAGATTTGAAGATTTGTAGTAAATATTACTAAAATAAGAACAAAATCACGAGCTTCATTGAGAAATTGAAAGCTGGTCAAGACCTAAACTATCAGGAGAACAAAGAATTTGCAATGCATATAACTTCAAAAATGTCCAAGAGAAAAATATTTTAACTTTCTCATATTCACAAATATTAGATCCCAATATTAAACATGCATTAGGTATATTTATAATGTAATAACAAATGAATACCAAAGTGAAATTGCTAATGTGATAAACCATTTATTTTACCTTAAAAGCAAAAAAAATCAATATAGAGTTGAAATTTTATTTCTAGGAGTCCAACACATTATTATCCATATCATTGGATGGTAATCACTTTAACATCATCATTGGAAACATCTTTAATAATGCACACCATGTTGTTATTAGTAATTTTATTAAGGAAAATAGAATTATACATCAATCAAAATAGTCTACACCCTTACTTGAAATATGGAATTAATATTTAATTGCAATATAGACCTTTGCATCAAGAAAGAGTGAAATTAATGCATCAAGTTTTACAGTTCACCCCCCTTTTTGTATAACTATTAGGTATATAATTACACTTGAAATGCCTAGGTTTTCTCTTGAAGGAACAATTGGATTTACTTTCTTTCCTTTTCTTTTTCTAGAAATAATTTTAGTATATTGATTGGTTTATAGTTAATGGAAGAGTAGTTGAAAGGAGATCCATTATTGCATCCAAGTTGGATGGGGGCTCTATGTCCTTTGGTAGATCTAAATTTTTTGGATCGTGAAATATCTCCATCCCACCTCTAAGGGTATGATTAATCTATTAACAATGAGGGGGGGGCGATATTGATGGTGTTCGGTATGCGTTATCTTGTTTGCACAACTAGCTCCATGTGTTGTACATTACAATAGGAAGAGTGTGGGGACCAAAAGAGAGGCAAAGCCTACTAGAGCTCCTAGAAAAAAATGTTGGAAGTTCTCTTACGTCCATTTTTATTTAATTTTCGTCACATTTGTTTTTCCTTTAGCAATGTTTTGGCACATTGTTGTTTTTCCCATGGTTTTCTACCTTTCTTTAAGAAACCACAATTGTATTTTAATCTGTGGCGAATGGATTCATGGATTATGGATGTTGTAGGATATATATATATATATATATATATATATATATATATATATATAGATATATATATATATATATATATATATATATTAGTCCAATTCTCTAACTTTTGGTTTCGAAGGATAAATTATCTTTGTTAATATGTGTGTTTTTCTTTACATATTTTTTATTTTATTACAACCTCTTTGAAACAATTAATTATATGAGGTAAATTTTGTATCCTAGAAATTTTGACTTCAAAGGGATCCCTTTTGGCCAAGGGCTTTTTTACATGCATGTGTTAGAGTGCATTATAGTGGGAGAGTTGTCCAATTGATTCTTGGGGTTATAGCATATGGTGAATAGTTCAAAGATAGAGATTGAGGAATTTAGTGCATATAGTTTTGAGTTGTGGACACTCAAAATGTAATATATTTTGGTGGATAAATATTAGTGGATCATTGTGGATTTGGCTACTACACAAATAGCGATGTGAACAATATACTGGAACATGTTGGATCTTAAGGAAAAGAGGAAAATATGCTTACAGGTCTTAGATTTAGTATTACTGAATGTTTCAAGAGAAGCTAGAAGGAAGCTATTATGAGATAAGTCAGGGACTTTGTGTCAGTCTCTGTCACTATTGAGCAAATTTTCCCTATAGAGAAAGGTATATAACTTGATGATCAAAGACGAATACTCGGTTAAATATTATCTAATAACTTTCAATACTATGGTAAGCCATATATGGTAAGACAAGTGTACCAATTTGTTGTTTTCTTTACAAAAATCATGGGATAAGTTGGTTGTGTCCATATGCAATAATTCAAATACTTTATGCTTTGATGATATAGTATAATCCTTTTTACTCGAGAATATGAGATGGAAAAACATGAAAAGTCAAAGCACAATTTACTTATCTACAAGAGGATGCTCCTAGAAGAAAAATATAAATAAAAATAATTCCTAATGTGCGTGATCTAAATCTAGAGGAAGATCTAAATCTCTTGGAAAATTCATAAAGGTATGTTAGAGATATGGAAAAAAGGGGCATTATAAGAAAGACTGTAAACGAAAATTATAGAGAAAGGGAATGGATCTGATAATTATTCTTATAGAAAAGAAAAAATATCCTCAAATGAAAGAGGACATGTATTCTTAGCTTCATCAAGTACACATGTAGATCACGAGGCATGGTTGGTTGAGTGAACCACATATCCACATAGGAAGTGGTTTTGTAAGTATGAAAGATATAATGGTGGTATTGTTTCTTAGGAGGGTCAAAATAATAGAACAAGGAAAATTAAAGTTGAGGGTCATGGGTGGAAGGATTTTAACACTTCTTATTCTTTGCACATTTGAGAATTGGAAAGAAAAACTATGTATTTAAGCAAGATAAGTGATGAAGGTGTAAAAATAGTGCTTGGTAGGATAGCTGCATGATGTCTTATAAGTAAATGGTGTTGTTGAGGGGATTTAAATTTTAAAATTTATATAATTTTTTGGGAAGCACTACTAGTGATGGGTGCAGAAAGTTCATTGATATTTGGAATGGAGAAGAAAAACAAAAAATTGTTATAGCCACTCGAGAAAAAATTATGTTGTGGCATCAAACAATGGTACATATCAGAGAGAAATACCTTCATTTACTAAGTGGAAATTTTTTGGTAAAATTATTTATAACTTCTCCTTTAATTTCAATTTACGCAAAAATTTTTTATATGGAAAGAAGAATTGGGATAGATTCTCCTTTAGTTCTACGATGTGAGAGGAAATATTACAATTGGTCCACAGTGATGTGTTTATACCTCTATTGGTTCAATTGTTCGGTAAGTCTATATACTATCTATTTTTAATAGATTAACTATAGAGGAATACATGCTTTCATTTACTCAAGAAGAAATATGATGTCTTTAGAAAATTCAAAGGGTTTCAAATTCCTATGAAAATTTAGATAGAGAAGAAAATTAAGGTGTTGAGAACAGATAATGGTGGATAATTATATGGGAGTTAATTTGAAAAATTATGCAAAATTGTGGTATACAAACGAATAATACTGCTCGATAAACACCTTAGTAGGGTGGAATTATAGAAAGGATGAATAGAATGTTGATGTAAAAATAAAGGATCATGCTTAGTTATGTTTTGTTGGGATAGGAACTCTAGAAGAGCGAGTGGACACTACATGCTACCTCATACATAGATAACCCTCATCAACATTAGATGAAAATACTCCACATGCGGAATGAATTGTAAGAAACAATATATTAAACATCTCAAGGTTATTCTTTGTGATCTTTATGTTCATGTTCAAAAGGATAATAAGTGTACCACCCTCCTTCCACATCTACCCAAGTAAGAATCCAACCGGGGTAAACATATGAAAAAGAGTTACAATGATATGATTCAACTCCCTATGTGTCAGTTAAGGAAGTGGAAACTATGGAACACAACAACAAATACCTTCTACATCTGCAACCAGACACCTAGGATCCATCCAAGCCTTCCAAGTGACTAGCCCCTGAGACATACTAACTTTTTGCTACATTAATACCCTAGTCTCTCCCTTGCCATTCTGTCAAAGCGAATGAGAGCCTCAGTCTCTCCCATGAGCCTTCATGAGTGTGACTACAGGATTTGTTTTACCAGTGTTGTGCTAGCAACTAAAGATTTAAGGCTAAATTCCAGGGCTAAGACCTAGGTCACTTCCTAGAACTCAATGAAACTTCCAAGAAATGAAATATAATAGCATAATAGTCATTCAAATGTAATTACTTGAGAAAGCACTTCACTGGACCCCTACTAGCCATGACAGGAATTTCTTCAAACATATTTCAAATATGTAATCTATAGGTTTAAACAACATATCTGAGCATAGGGGTATCATACTTATATGAAAATCGTTAAGAAGAGATGATGCCTCCTCACATTAGGTGCATTATCCTCTATTACATCATAGATTAATTTTCCATTGATTTAAAAATAAAAACATGATGAGAGCCATTATACATCATTAATATCATATAACACATTCATAATCAACATATAAACAACAATGATGACTTGCATAAAACAACGATATAATCCACATCATAATAATGATAATTACCCATCAATGCAAAAGCAAAAGAGCTCTTATTTCCATAAGAAAAACACAACCAAGTCTAGGACTTTCACGTACCACCCAACCATAGACATGGCTAAAACAAATCTCTCTTTCATTTAGTAAGCCCCATGCCATATTCCAGGCATGATTGTGGGATCTCATAAAACACAACAATGAAAACCCAACTAGGGCTTCCAAAGGAAAAACCACATCAACCCTCAACCAATTATTCCACCTCATAGTCTGACATCACTAACCATCACCAGATTGGTCACTACCCAAGTTGTTAGGGCCCCAAGTGTTTGTCCAACCAGGGCTTCATGGACTAGTAACTCAACCAACCAAGGGCATCCAGAGAATTTTTCAAACAAATGAACTCAACCCAGGTTTTTACAGGGCTTCCAGAGCGTTTTTCCAACCAAGGCTTATAGGACCTCATAACTCAACCCGCAACCAAAGGCACATGAAAGCCAACCATTAAAACAAAAAAAATTAAAACCCACAACACCATGGTATCTAGGAAATGGCAAGGATAGGAAAAACCATTGTCAATCCAAGAAATATTCCATGACAATGAAATATCATAAACAAATAACCACATGAATTCCAAAACTAGTGAGGAAATCACACATGCAACTATGTAATTCCAAGAAAAACATGGCGTAGTTGTTGATCTCGATGTCCTCTTGAGATTTTCTACTGTTCATTTGCCTTCTTGATCCAATTCCCAAGTGCACCACACTCCTCCAAGATTTCTCCAAGAAAAATATAACTTTCTAAGAGTAATAGAGAGAGAGAGAATAGAATGAGAGCTCTAAAACTGAATTGATCAAAAGCCATGAATAGATCCTCATAAACTTTTTATTAATGATGCCTCTATTTTCATAATTTTCCATAATTTTCCTTCATTTTCCTCCTCACATGCAACATGTTACTTTTCACCTCCCTTTTCTCCTATTTTCCCTTATTTTCATAAATAAATGCCAATAAAGGCCACTTTTCCTCTCCAAAGCCTTTGTCATTTCCTTTTACAATTTCCATATCCATAATAAAGCATATGAACAGCCACACTAGGATTTTTTTCCCGAGGTTCAACTTGGGATACGTGCCCTATTGCCATGGTTATTATTTTTACTTTATTTACTTCTATTACATGGAAATTTTCACCAGGGTTGTTACAAAACCCTCCCCCTTGGGGGAACACTGCCCTTGGTGTTCAAGTACACCTACAACAAAAAATACTATTGTAAGAAAAACATACTTCCCATGGATATTTATAACTTATCTCATTCCACTATTTACAATTGTCAACCTAGTGAGAAGCAAAGAAACATGACAACATGAAAAATATAACACCATAATGACATGAACATGATACCTCCTATTGGAGCTTTATAACATAGCTGATGGCGGTATTTACGTCGATATAATATGTGCATGTACCATAACATCATAGAAATCGTATACCAAAAACATTTCCAAAACATTCACTCAACCAACGAATAAGGAAGAAAAAATAACTTGCATTTCATCTGCCATCTCCCGTGTAGCTTCATTTTTCCAAAATTTCTTCCACTTTACTTTAACATGATCAATCGATTAGTTCCAGAGCATGAGCATATTTCTCATAAAAATGCACTACGGTTCTATTTTGAATTCTCCTTCTGGATCCAGCTACAATAGAGATGAGTAAATCACATGATCAATATTTTTAACATACTTCTCAAGCATTGAATCATGGAAAACATAATGGATTTTCATTTTCAAAGGTACTGCAATTCGATAAACTATTGGTCCAATCCTCCCAAGAATATTGTAGGGTCCAAAAAATGGAGTTGCCAACTTGGCACATGATCCATTCTGCAAGGATATTTTCTTGGGCTTGATCCGCAAGTACACATTTTCACCAACCTAAAACTCCTTAAACAACTTGTTCTGATCCACATAAATTTTCTATCTATCCTGTGCTACCTTTATATTCTTCTTGATTACCTTCAATTCTTGTTCCATCTGTGCCAACATATCTAGTCATATACAATTCCAACTCGATTAGTCCAACTGATGGAAGTATCCCAACTCTACCCATACAACGCGTCAGACGAAATCATCCTCAATGATTCTCGATACCCATTGTTGTAATTGAACTCTTCCAGTGGAATATAATCTTGCCACTTTTGTTGTTGATGCATCACATACATCCTCAACATGTCCTCCAATATCCTATTCACCCTCATTGTCTATCCATCTATGTGTGAATGATAAGTTGTACTGAAGGTCAAATTTGTGCCCAAACATGCAAACAACTCCTTCCAAAACTTGGAAATGAATTTCACATCCTTGTCTGACACATTATTCTCCATAACACTATGCAATCTGACCGCATCCCTGATGAGGACCTATGCTACATCTACATATGTAGAATTCACTAGAATGAAGTGGGTTGCCTTTGTCAACCTGTCCACCATAAACATGGTGGAATATTTCTATCAAGATGTCCTTGGTAAACCTATGCTAAATTCCATGGAAATGACCTCTCATTTCCACTTTGGAATAGTAATCAGTTGTAGTAGTCCACCCGGATGCTTACACTCTAATTTTAGCTGTTAACAATCTAAGAACCTGGCCATAAATTTGCTACATCCTTCTTCAAATTCGGCCAATAGTAAATCTTCTTCAATATCGTTAGTGAATTTTGATATCCTAGGGGACCTAAATATGGTCTCACATGAAAATCCCTCAATATCACCTCTTGATTTCATTTCTATCTTGAAAATATATTTTGTCTCTAAACCTAATCAAGCCATATGCTATGAGATGATAGTCCATGTCCTCTGCACCTATACCTATACATGTACCTGTACTACTACATGTACATGTACCTGTAACACTACCTTTACATGTACTTGTACGCTGCTACAATCTATGCCTAAGCTCCATATACCTGACATCCTACTAACATGCTTGCAATATCTTATCCTATAGATCGACCACATAGGAACTCATAGTTGCTATACAATTAACCTATATGTTCTTGTTAAGAGCATTTGCAACCCTATTCTCTTTACCTTTAATATACTTGACCTAAATTCCAACGCACTAATTGGGCCCATCCATCTATCTTACCTAGCATTCATATTCGGTTTGTCAAATAGATACCACAATCCATTATGATCACTCATCAATACAAATAATCTTCCTAGAAGATAATGCCTACACATATTTAATGCATGAATGATTGTTTCCACCTAAATATCATGTGTTAGAAATTTTTTATTGTGCTCATTTATTTTTCATGACTCTTATCATATCACCTATCCTTCCTGCATAAGAACTCCACCAAGCTCTCCCTTGCAAGAATCTATACATAGCAAAAATTATTTGTTTGGATATGCAATTTTAACACTAGAGAATGTGTCAACACCTGCTTTAACCACTCAGAAATGGTTGCACATTCCTCTATCCATTCAAACTTCTTACCTTTCCTTTCCAATGATGTGATAGGATAAGAAATCTATGATATGTTCTTGATGAACCTCCGAAAATAACCTGCTAACCCCATAAATGATCTTACCTCATCCACATTCCTAGGAGCTCCCCATTCCATGATAGCCCTTATCTTCTTTGGATCCACTTCTATGTTTTCCTTTGAAACAAAATGTCCCAAGTAACCGACCTCTATCTAGAAGAAACTATGTTTGCTAAGCTTAGCATACAACTGATGCCCCCTTAGAAATCTCAGCATTGCTGCTAAATTTTTGGCATGATCTTTTTCATTCGTGGAATATACCAATATATCATCAATGAATACAATAAAATACTTTTCTAGATAAGGATGAAATACAATATTCATTAGGCACATAAATTTAGCTGGACCATTGGTCAAACCAAATGGAACTACAAAAATCTCATAATGTTTGTACCTGGTCCAAAAAATTGTCTTGTGAATATCATATTCTTTAATGTGTACCTGATGATATCTATATATCAGATCAATCTTCGAGAACATTGTTTCTCCCTTTAACTAAATGAAAAAAAGATCAATCCTTGATAATAGATACCTATACTTTATGGTCACCTTATTCAATTTCCTGTAATCAATACATACCCTAAGAGTACCATCCTTATTCTTCACAAAAATAATGGTCCACCGTAAGGTGATACACTTGGCCTGAAGTATCCCTTGCCAAGGATTTCCTTAAAATTTAGCTTCAAATCTACCAAATCCGGTGTTCTCATCCTATAAGGTGTCATAGATGTTGGTGTTACCCTTTGTCCCAAGTCACTAGAAAAGTATACTTCCATGTGAGGTGGAAATTTTGAAACCCCTGTGGGAAATACATCCTGAAACTATTGTACAACTAGGTACTTGCTTAGCACATATGCATCCTCAATTTCCTTACATTTTTCACTAGAAATATGCACTACAAATAGCACACACACTTTCATGTGACTATGATTGTTTTGCATAGTTTTCACCATCGTAACTCATGTTTCTTTCTTCTTACCTCGCAAGACTCATTGTCATGCAAACACTCAATAGCCTTTTCGTAAAAATGCACCTTGGTCCTACAAATAGACAAATAGTCCAAACGAGAAATAATCCTATATCACCCCAATGAAAATACTTTCAAATTCGTTAAGCTAGGCATACCATTGAAGTCAAATGTGTGAGATCTTACCAAATGATGAATTCTCTTTTTGGTACCTATAGCCAACTGCACTAACCAATATATTTCATGCGCGTGCTTCTTCAAACCGTAGTTATCCACTAGGTCAATATTAGAATAACTATAATTAATTCTATGTTCAATTAGAATATAAAAAACTTGATCACAAAGCTTACGATCCATATTGACGATAGATGCCTTATGATCCGCTTGCGTGTTGTACAGTGTTTCACAGATCTTAGGAATACATTGTCCAACATCTCCCACTGTCTGTACCTCCTGAGAATTATATATCTGCGGTCTAACAACTTCATGATGTGGACAATCTCTCGTGTGATGATATTTTCCACAAGTCCAACATTGTATAGGCTTCCATCCTACACCCTTGTTCCACTCTTCAAACTGAAATCCTTGCCCTTTATAAGATGCATCAAAATTCTTGTGCGGTGTTTCATTTTCTTTCTAACATGTATCATGGGGCCTTGCTTGCTTCTTTTCCCATTTCCTTTTATTCTTATTGTTACCCTTCCAACACTCCTTAGTCTCATATCTCTGCTTTGATTGCTTGTAGCAATGCCTTAGCTTCTGAATGTCCTCATCCAATGATCTAGGCTCATCAAACACAAAAATGTCTTCGAATTTTATCAGAAAACCACTAATGAACCTTTGAATCTTGGCCTTCTCATTCTTGAGGTAAGGAACTTATCTCAATAACTTCGAGAACATACTAGTGTACTCCTCATTAGTCATATATCCTATCTTTAGCTCATAAAATGCTTTTTTCCATGTTGTCATTATATCTATCTGATCAATGCTTCTTCCTTAATAGTCTCTCGAGTTCACTCCAAGTCAACTCCTCTTCATGAATATGTCTAACGTTCTTTACATATTGCCACCAGATATTTTCTTTACCTTTAATACTTAATGTAGCTATTATGTTCGTCATGTTCTTTGATTATTCATGTAACCTGAAGAACTTATTCATTCCAAGAAACCACACTTCTTCATCTCTCCATAAACTATAGGTGGCTTTTTTTTCCTAAACTCATTTGAAAAATACCCCCTATCACTCCTCCTGTAAGGATGCTAATGATGACGATCATAGTTCCTGTCAGAACCAGAACTAGAATAGTACTTGTGTCTATCACCTCACCCATCTAAAGTGTCCAAAAAATTTCCATCTCTAATCATGTACTCTCTATAAAACCTGTTACCACAATGAGAACTACTTCTGTATGCCCCATTAGTCCCATCCTCTTGTCCATCATTGATCCGGGGTGCTCCCTGTGGCTGAAACTTTGCAAAATAATGCATTAACCTATTCTTGTTTCTCTTGTGCCTATATGATTCTATCATTATCTACTTTGCAACTCCTTATTTCTTCATTCAAACTTTTAAATGTGTCTACTAAGTTAGAAGAGCTCCCAGCACCATGATTCTCATATGATTCATAGGGAGAATATTTGTAGTCTACCATCTTGCTAGTCATCTTTGATTTCTTTCTTGCAAGGCATACTATGTCATCTAAACCAACTAATAAACAAACCAATGTACCTTAGAATGATTCGGGAATTATATCTCCTACAATATCAACTAATGAACGTAATATATGTATAAACATAATCATAACACCATGTCACTACAAGAAAAAATGACATCGGTGAGTGTCATGCCTGTGAAAGACCTTTAAGGTCCATCATCAATGTTGCATATGGTGAAAATACTTAAAAAAGTGTTGTGGTAAGTGTATATATTAATGGTCCTTTAAGGTTTGTCACCAAATCTATTTTCAATGACAATTTTGGTGAGGGTCGTTAAAGGCCCATCACTAATTCTCTCTTTCGTGACACTTCTAATGAAAATATTTTATTGACCCTCACCAATGCCCGTTTTGGTAACTTTTGGTGACAGTAAAAAAATGTTCATCATAATTGATCATTTCCATGAGTTTTTGATGACGCTATGTTCCTATTACTATAATTTTTGTGAAAAGATAACGATTTAAGACCATTAATATCATGGAGTCTTTTACATTATGTGTCGAGGCTATAGCGATTAGAGTCAGTCCATTTTTTAAGAAGTAATTAGTGTGTATCATTTCCCTCAAGTAATGAGAATAGGGTTTTCCTATGATTCAACACATGATTCATCTTTATTACATTTATTACTAGCAAATTTCCTTTAGATAAAGTTCAACTAGAGTGTGTATGAAATATTTTATTTAATACATAATCAAGCTCTGTCAATTCTCTTAATGAGAGAGACCTAATAGTCCTCAACAAGCTGGGCACACCTTAAATTAATTCTTTGGAACACAGTAACATTTCTTAGCACCCCACGTGTCTTAGAACATCTTTGTACCTAGAACATCTTGCCATGAATCAGATGCCCATTCGCATGTTGGAATTCCCCAACACATCATACCACTCCCCTATCATGTGTCGACATGTGTGTAGTCCCTAGCATGCCCTGAAACAATTAGTTGCATGCATTTACATACATTATCAATTGCAACACACTAGAACTTGGCATATATTGGGAACTATTATTAGTGTTCCTAGCATGCCCCTTTTGGAAAAGATAAATTCTTGATTTATTAACCCTCTTATGTGTTCATTTACTTGCATTTTAGTTTAGTTCTTGATTTTGTTGCCTTGAAACTCCTTCACACATATTCACATACCCTTGCACTGATCTGAGTATGAATGTTAGTTTTACTATGATAATTTCATTTTCAAATTTAAATTTATTTTTTGATATTATGCTTTATGTACAGGCTTACTTGTTTCTTATGCGTGTCAAATAGGTAATTTAACTGAGCTTTTATGAGTGAATTGAGGAGCATAAAGTATGGATTTAAAATGTTGAACATCAGCAACATAGAGAATAATAAACCATCACAATTGATCCATTAAAACAATTTTTTTATGACGTACTTCACCCCTCCTGGGCTCATGGAAAATTTTAGGGGCTAATATTCGCAAGCGGGCTAATTTTCCATGGTTTTTCCAAAAAAAATATTCGCCAATTTTAACTTTTTTATAAAAATGATTCACCCAAATTTTACAATATAAAATTATTTTACGTTAAAAATCGCCAACATTATATATAAAGTATATATAATATCATTATAAATCTGAATAATTTTACAAATACATCAATAAATGTTTTATAGTTTGCATATTAGGGACTAGTGAGATTCGCTAATTTTTTAAACTTCAAGATACTTTTCCATCCTTAAAATTTTCCCTGCCTGGGCTACATCTCCTTGGTCGAGCTTTCATGGCTTGGGCTTCTATATTAGCTCAATAGTGATTTTTTGTTTTTGTTTTCATGCATCAAATGCTCCCGAACCATACTCCAATGAGTTTAGAATGTCAAAATATATCACAAATGATATTCATTTACTCAATTTTTCCTTCAGCTGATCTAGGCATGGCCTTCCTTCCTAGTGGCCCTAGCTTCAAAACTCTTCAAAGTGAAAAAAAACCTTAGCATAATTTCTCCGCTGCCTCTGAAACATGTTCCAATGTGTTAATAGGATTCCAATCTTCCAATAATGACTCTTTGTGAGCTAAAATTGGTTGAAAATTTCTGAAGATATGCTTCATTAAATTTTCCCCTAGATTCCTCCTCCAAATATAGAGAAGTCTCGAGCTAGCCATGCCAAAAATAGTAGGTGCATCGAAAATGGAGCAACCTTCGAAAAACCTCCCAACTTAACAGTGAGTTTAATTATCAGATAAGCTGCAATTAAATGTGTTCTTAACTACGCATAAGTGCCTTTAGTGGGAGCATAGGTTGACGGTCAAGTGGTGAGGTCACATGGGGAGGAGGGTTGGCCTACAGGATAGCCCCCTCCCTTCCACCATCAAAGCTCTACATTGAACTTAAAATATAAATAAGGTGTAGGGCTTTACAAACCTCGCCCCGTGGTCCACTGGTAAAGTCGTAGAAATAGGAGGGGGAGGTCATGGGTTTGACCCACTCTCCACCCATCCTATATATATGCTTTAGGCACATTATAAAATAATCCTAGAAACCATATATTCCAAAGTTTCATGACCATATAATTTCATCATATACCAAATTCTAAGACTTTGGGTTATAATTATATGCCATTAGTATAGTTGAATCTACCACCGAACTATGGTATAATATTCCACCATTAATCGGACTTTGGCTTAAATAATATGTGCCTCAACCATTAAATAAACTTTGGACTATGGTTAATACAGATCATTGGCATTTGCATAATGTGGACTTTGGATTAAAGTTCAACCACCATAAAAATTAACTCGGAATTTTCATATAATATATGTACCCATATAAATATTAAATTTGAACCTTATCATTGAAATTCGATGCCACTCTTGAAATTCGAACCAGAACTTGGAGAGGGGGTACATTAAAGGGGACACATGGAAGCCCTTGGTTGGGCTATCCTCCCACATAAAAAAAAATAAAAATCAAATTCAACCTTAGGAGAAAATTCTAAAAAAATTTCACCTTCAAACCAGCCTCGTGAATCTAATTGCTTAACTTGCCACAATGCCACTGGGAAAAAAATAACGAATATTCCCTACACGTTGACAAGGCCGACATTTCATCAACCTGTCACTGTTCTTCAATTTAAAAAAAAATAAAAAATAAAAAATCTTGTTCTGAACGGCATTCAACGGGCTATAACTTCTTCATCTGAACTCAGTTCTCAATGAAACGAGTTGTGTTGGATTCCTAGCGATATGAAGGTTGTTGTATTTCATTTTCTAATCAATTCTGAGCATGTTCATTTTTGAGATAAATACTGAGACTCTAATCATTTCTACCCACTAGAATCCTTTTGGACCCTAAAATCCCTTGTATTACTGATCATATAGATGAGGATGTCATTCCCTCACTCTTTTGGTCTCTATCCATTGAAATTTTCCAATTTTTATCACTTGGTGCTTTTCACAAAAATTTAACTTTTTCCTTGATTCTTGCAACATTCTCTTGCTGTCATTGACACTGTCATGCTACGATTTTTATGAATTTGTAGAGTAGTAAGCTCTTATTGTATAAACCATCTTCTTCCTACCTTGGTCATTAATCAAAGGAAACTTAAAAACTGTCTCACCTTTCACACTGTCACCATGGAAATTCTTAGTTGATCTCGCTTTGTACTTGCATTGACTCTCGACCAAATATCTTCACCATTTCTATGTACCCTTTGGAAATGATAAAAAAGCAGTTGTGGAATCCATGCCTCTTCATTTCTCCTACATGTATATGAGACAAACTTGTATTCTTCTTATGCGCTCTAACTATGTACACAATACCATCTTTAAACAAGTGATACTTATTCTCATGGAGATGAAATATTTCTTTCCTATCATACAGATAAGGACTTCCCAATACAATACTTGATATCTCAAGCGACACCACATCAAGTTCAACTTCATCAAGAAAGTTTGAGTTGATGGCAAGTGTTAGTAAGCACTTCCTTGTAACCTACAATTTTACATTCTTTCATATTTGACCCGAAGGATATGGTCTTGGATGGCTAATAGTTTCAAGGTCTAATTGCTTAACCAAGTCTTCGGAAATCAAGTTAGCTTGTGACCCACTGTCAAAAAGTGTATCAATTTTGGCATGTTTAGAGATGACTCTAATATCGAAAATTTATATTCTTGTATCTTCATCATGAATGACATTTGAACAATTTGAAGAACTAGTTATTGCAATATGTTTACCTTTCAAACCCATGGTTGTAATATTTGTCTCATCTCTTGAATCTAACCCTAAGTCATGTTCAAATATAGCAACAGTTTTACCCTTCTCTTTGGCTTTTAGTTTGTTTAGCTTAAATTTTGGATGAAGTTGCCAACAATGGTCTTCATCATGGACAGTCTTTGAACAATGTTTGCATGTGATTTTTTCCTTCTGTTAGGGTCCTATAATAATAGGATTCATATTTTGAATTGAATTTGATTAGTCTTGTAATATGTACATACTCTGATTTTTACAAATTACTTTCCCTTATTAAAAAATCAAAAAATGTAAAGAGGGTCAAAGTCCTAAAGAAAAATGAAAGGACTAAAAGAAAAAAGATCAAAAAGAATATAAGAAATGAACCCCAAACAAAACTGAGATAAAAATAGATCATGAAAGTGATGAAAATTTAAATGCCACTATTTTTTACTTTACTTTTCAAAAATAGGATTTTGTGCAACTTTACAAAAACTGCCACAATCCATGAAGGTCGCAACTGCTTAATATTGATCTTTATTGCCTTAGATTTCATGCTTATAGATAGAGAATAAAGATCTAGCCAAAATTTTTAATCTTGGCAGATTATTAGTTAGGTACAGAATAATAAATGACCTCAACAATTTAATCTGAGCCATTGGAAGTAATAAGGAATAAATTAGATAGTTTGTTGTTAAAAAATAAAATAATAACGGTCTGCAAGCTCAAACACACCCAAAGAAATGAAGAAAAAATGTTAGGGTAGTTGATGGATAGGTAGAAGTAGTTTTCACAAGGCATGGATAGCATAAAATGATCATTTCATACTTACTAATTTCCCTCTAAATTCATGTTCCCTTGTAAAAATACCCCTCCCCATCATTTTAACCCTTTTCCCCTTACTTCACTCTTTTTCCCTTACAAAAGACCCCTTTTCCTTAGTTTAAATGCAATATTTTCCTTTGGGAAAGTAAAATCCCTTTAATAAACTTCCATTTTCATTCAAAAATACACCAAAAACCCCCAAAATACATTTATCCTAAGTGTGAATGGTTAAATTTATATATTGGGTCCCACTACAAAACACCCCTCCTCGATATAAGTTTTTACATTAAAACTTAGTGATAATCCCACACTTATTAACATTTGACTTTATTTATTAATTCCCATATACACATTATTCCATATTATATTAATTCCCTTTATATATATTTCCCCAACCCTTGTTTTATTTTATAACCTATGGTTGAAATTCCCCGCATTGATTTATTTTTGGCCCACTTGTTATAAACCATGCTTATACATAGGTACCACTTTCCTCTAAACAATTGGCTATATATTAAGCCCACTCATTATAAACCCATACCATATATATTAAGCCATAAATTATATTCATACAACTCGTCGCATAACATTAAAATGGGCCTCGCCTATTAAAATCCTTGACAGTTCAATGCTATTAGCCCAATCGTCCGATCTTGATTGATCAAATCCAATCATCATCATCTCCTATCGCATCCCCGATAGCATGATACTTAACCACTCCATAGCCTTGCGAAATGGGAATCTTTCAAAGCCCCACACCTTGCAACATGTTAATTTTCGATTGCATCGCATCCTCAGAAATAAAACCACCCAACCACTTTCGCCAATGTGAAAACCATTCATTTTTATTCCTTGCTATTGCGAAAAACATTTTCATTTGAAATCTAACACGGGCATTTCGTGTTGAAACACTGTTGGTTAAGAAACTCATATTTGTCACTCTTTGTAAAGCATTTTCACCCTTTCTGTTACTGATTGCGTAAATATAGCTCTGTTGACCTACTTTAGAGCAAACAAATCAATGTTGACCTTATTTCAAGAACTTTTTACCAGAATTCAACCCTGTTATTGCTACAACCGGTGTATAACCTAATTGAAGCAGTATGAAGATCAGTATAACCTCAAAAAGCTTTCACTTTGTCCATAAATACCTCTGCAAGTAGAAAATCACCCTTTCTAGGTATTCCTTAGTACAAATGTCTATTCCTAAAGTAAAAAGGAAATTAATTCATTAATTGAATCAGTTTAGTAGCCTCTGCAGACCAAAAGAAATCCCCCTTTCCCTTCCAATCCTTTTTTCTGCAAACCCTAGGCATATGTTTACTAAATTCCCAAGTCCTAAGACTACTTTGATCACAGAGAGTAAATTTAACCAATTGAAGCATTGTAGACTAGAGGAAAAGCCCCTGCTTCATCTCAAATCATTTTGCAAACTATTAATATCTTTCAGAATTTCCCCTAAAGGCTAGAACCTATTTTTCTAAAAGAGTAATCAATTGATTAAAATTAAAAAAACGAAGACTTCTCAAAGAGTTGTATCTGTCAATCCTCTGTAACCTCTAGTTGTGGATCTGGAACAAACTCCATTAGCAGATGGAGACTTTAAAATTAGTGACCATGTCACTGATTTTAATCTTCTAGAGCTCCACTACTGGAGCTATGATAAATAAATTGATCAAGCTGATGAAGTTTTCATTAGGGAGTCTACTTTGCCTAAGTATGTAGTCCCACATACATTCCAGTGTCCAGAGGTCATTAGGCTTTGCCAAGCCTGTTATTTCCCTAACCAAAGAGCCCTAATAAACCATGGAAAACAAATTTTGTTCACTATCACATCTAAATAAATTAACCAGATGTTGTAGATCCAACCTAGGCTAGATGAATTACCTCTATCTATTGAGAGCCTTACCCAGTTATACCCGAATCTGGACATCCCCAAGAGGTTCCATATATTTCAAACTTTCATTCCCTCATCAGTAGGAACTCCCAAAACCCATCCTCCTTATCCAGTAGCAATATTTTCTAAAAGAAACAGGCATATCATCTCCATGTTTTCTTCTATTTTGGGTTATTTTACTAATGAGCAAGTTGATGCTTCAGTTTTAGGTACCTTGTGTACTTTCACACTTCTTCAGCCTCCTACTACCATATTCATTTTTCCCAATACCTTCCTGATACAATTCATGAACAATTGGTCAAAATTCCAAAAGAAGGTGTGTCTTCAAGTATTCCTCAGTTTTACTCCACATGTTTCTGTACTTTTAGCGTGAAATATTTTCCAACAACTTTAAAAAATTGGATTTTGAAGGTAATCGACTGTCAGATATCTTTTGGACTCCATGAATCATAAAATAATTCACACAGTCCACCTACACATAATTGATTGAATCCTTCATTCATCCTATGGTCAACATGCTGAGCAGCAATAGTCAACGAAGAGTCACTGATGAGATTAAAAAAATCCTGCAATTATCAAAGCATAGTAGGATAGGAGATTGGTACCTGTATATGAATCACACAGAAGTTACAGTGTATGGATCTAATATTTTTCCATAAAATCTTCCCAAATACCTCCCAATGAGGTTATTTTACCTTGAGTATATGAGGGAGATCCTTAATTCTAATGTAATAAATTTCTTGGCAGCCAAAAAAAAGACACAATTTAAAATAGAGAATCAGGTTGGCCCTTTTATTTGCAACAGTAAAGATTTAGGTCCAAAGGCAGAAAAATGTTTACAAGAGTTTAAGTTCAGTTAGAGATTGTATTGGTATTATGATCCTCTAGGAGTAATAATAAAGTTAAGAATCAAAGCCAAACATTGAGAAATACTCCAATCAATCTGAATGGTTGGAGAACACTTTGACAGAGGTAGAGAAGCAAGGTGATACTAGTTCCATCTTGCAGACTCCAGCCTAAGAAAATAGGAACTCTGAAAGAATCAGAGAGGAAGGATCATAGTCAGCACAAACTACCACTAAAACAAAATTCAAATTAATGTACAGGAAGAAGCCAAAATTAAATTCTGTAAATGAAGAAGTGGAAACTATTGAAGTGATTGATACCAATACAGTGGTAAAGGATAATGCACCACCTGCAGTTTCTAAAGAACCACATCAGCCTTCAACTTCTAACACTCATTTTATTCAGAAGCATCACAGTGTTGAAGTGTCTTCATCTAGCAAACCAGAAGAGAGGGAGCAAGACATTATGTAGAAATACAAAGAAATAAATATCGGAAATGAAGCCCTAAAGGCAAATATATATACTCATTACTGGAAGCAGTCAACTAGTGACCAAAGAAAATTGCTTTCTGCATTTGACTACAAGACAAGGAAGATCCAAATGACCTTCCTATAGCCAACAATAAAGCATCCCAAATCATCAACAAATTATCAAAAGACATCCTATGAAGTCCAAGAAAATGATATTCATCTTATTGATCATATAGAATTTCACAAGCAAGATGGTGAAATGATTTATTTTGCAATGACAAACAAAGCCATGAGAGTACAGAAGTTGCAAAACACTCTAGGGAACATCAGAGATTGGCTCAAATTAGAAAAGGCATCCTCACAGGCTAAGGATAACTGAATCAAATCACTAGATTATTTGGTTATTGAAGTAGGATATGATCCTAATAATGTCAAAGTTGTAGAAGAAATGATAAAGAAGAAGAATGCAAACATTTTTGCATTAAAGAAGAAACTCAAATTTCCTCCTACTGAACATCCACAAGAAAAGGAAGTGTTAAAGGATGCAAGCCAAAAATATGATATGATGAACCTCATTCTTCAATTAACTGCCGAAATAAAAAGAAATGGAAATTGAAATGGAAAAATTAGTGCAGGAGAAAAAGTCCAGATCGGAAGAAGTCCCTATCACTGTTATTCATGTATTCACTACTGTTGTTGCATTAGCAGAGTCACTGGCCCCTACAGTTCCAATAACTACATCACTTCCTGTTACATCAGCAACAACTTCAGCAATAGATTCATCTACATCAACATCACAGCCTGTAGATGAGGCAAGAAAATTAATAAAATTAATGCAAGAAATATCTATTCGGACAAATGAAATCAACAAGCAGAAAGAACAGTTGAAAATTATGAATGATGAGAAGATAATAGTTCAAATTATGCACAACAATGAAGTTTAGAAAACAAACAGGTTGACAGAGAAATTGAAGAAATTAGAGAAAGATTTAACTCTAAAATAACCAATGGCACAAGTCATGCAGTAGCTATGGGTCAATATCATTGAATATTTCAATCATATTTGGCCATCAATCGAGGTTATTTATGAGAAAAAAGATCTAATCAAAGCAGCAGATGAAGGCATCCAAAAAATCAAAGAAGAACTTGGAAAGAAGCCAGAAGAGGCTAATGAAATCATAAAATTCCTTAATTCCAAGAATAATCAGGAATTACAAGAGTAGGACGGATACAATTCTTGAAGTTAGAAAGGTGATTTCAAAGAGAAACTTAATGATACAGCTAGAGGAAAAATGTCAAAACATGGAGCTTGGCATAACTAGATTTATGATGAAATTTGATATTATGAGACAGAAAGGCTTGCCAAATCCTCTGGCTATTAATGACAGGTTGATGAAGCAAGAGGAATATGATACAAAAATAGAGAAGTGGCTAAGGAACAAGAAAATAATTCAGTCATGCAGGGAATTCCAACAGGGAAAGTTTTCTACAAAAGATTTGAGAACCTTTTTTACCTACAACATGAGGTAAAGCATTTATTCATCAACAAGCATACTTTTTAAAAATATACAGAAGATGATGAAATATTTAGAAGGGTGGTAAAAATTATGTTACCAGACGTAGAGAATTGGGAAAATTTAATTGATTTACTGTGAAAGTAGTAAAGGCTAAAACAGATAAAACAGAGAGTAACAGTTTGCAGTGAAAACATAACAGTCAAAGAGTATCATAGTTAAAGTGTATTAGATGAAAGTAAAAGGTTAAAGTCAAACATAAATTACAAATCAGAGTGAAAGCTTCCAACGTAAAGGAGACTTAACTTCCTAAGAAACATCCAGCGTTGAGCAAACATCTAGAGACAAATCAGCAAAAGATCAAAGCCAACAAAACAAAAATTTCAATTAAAGCAGGGACAACTTGGATTAGTTAGATAGATGTCTCTATATTCTTGCATGAAGATATTTATTTCTCCATGAATAATTTCTAAGTTTGTTTTAGAATATTTTTGTAAGAATTTTTATAGAAATACTTCACATTTCGAAGTATTGAGTGTGGACGAATTGCTCAACATTTCTATGCTTGTATCGAGCTGAAACATGAGGGTTCTTTGTACCATACTCAAGTCAATAGACTGGATTGAGCAATAAAGTATCATTTTATAGTATTCATGTGTTTAGCCACCTTAGTGATGTACTTTCACTTGTTCTTTGTTAATTTATTATGTTTTTCATATACTTACTATTTTCTGAATCTAAATGAGATAACATGAATGTTATTAAATAATATGTTAAATTACACTTTGTCTTGAATTGTTTGTCATTTACATGTTTTCTTCTGATATCTAGATTAGGGAATTCTTCATTTCTCCCTAGTTTCGATTTACCTCTATCAATTCCCTCATTATCTGGATCTAAGAATCCTTAGCTGCTCTCTCATCCTAATTGAAACCATTTCACCATCCATCCTGAAGATTTGAAATGACCGAGCTACCTTGCCCTGTAAACATTTCCTTTAGACATTGATTCTGTCATGTTTCTTGATACATTGACTCCATTAGCCCAATGGAAAACCGACCTACAACTATCCATCTGAACATGTGATTCCATCACCAAACCAAACCCAAAATCAAAATCCCAAACAATCTTACATAACTAGTCTAAAATCAACTAAAATCAACAAAGGTAAATCATATAGAGAGAGCCCTCTCTGAGCATTACGAAGGATATATCCTAAGGCTTAAAAGTAGGTTTGTGGCTACCTCTAATATTATTTAAATAAAAATATAAACAACCCTTCAGAATTATCTAAGTGATAACATAATGGTGACCATACAGGCGAACTAACCAGTCCTTAGTGTTTAAAATAAATCTTAAACGAAATAGTTTTACTTATCTTTTCACCTTAAGGATTGTTTTAAGGGTTGTTAAGTAAAATTTTCCTAAAAAACTAGAATTTTGGCTTCCAGAAGAACCTACTATACCAGTCTGATCCAAATCCAGAACTTGTTGTAATAGTAGATAATCCTTACAGAATTTTAAAGAAAAAAAAGGTAGAAAGTTTAGGTAATGAAAATCCATTGATCAAGAAAAATTATCTTCCCAATAAATTATCAAGTTTACAAGACATTGAATTTGATTTAGGTTTTGAGAAATCTTTGTTTAGAACTAAATCAGAAAGTTCCATATATTATAGTGTAATAGATCTTGATTTAATTTCATTTATTGAAACTAAGAAGGAAATTGTTTCACTTGATTTAGATGAAAAAGTTCTAGAAACTTATGATAAACTTGATGCTTTAGCTGCAACTTTGATTAAGGAAATTGATGAAGCATATTTTCAACATTCTGTAGAATCGACTGCTTTATTTTCTTATACCCCTAGGCCTTCTACCATTCATTTAGAGTCTGTAAATTCAAATTTATTCAGTACCACCTCATCCACTATTCCCACTACACCTCATTCCATAGAATCCTTAATCCCTGAGCTTCCTCTTCAACCAAGATTTTTATTTCCATTCCCTAATACCATGAGTACATATTCTAGTGTCTCAACCTGATCTGCAAGTACTTCAAACTCATCACCAAGCACCAAAAATTTACCTCCCAGCAGAGCTATAATCTTAGGCATGGCTGCGAGATATGCTCCTTTGGTCCTACCAGGTCAGTAACATAACATCCCCGAAGATTATAAAAGAAAAATCCCTCAATTTGATCGAACTGGTCAATATACTGCACAATAGCATGTTAACAAAATGACTGATTACTTCAAATTGCATGAAATTGATGAATCTAATGTCCAAATGAGACTGTTTTCCCAAACTTTAGCTAGAGAAGTAAATAAATGGTTTAAAGCTTTATTTGCCAATCATATTGTTTATTTAGAAGCCTTCCATAGATTGCTTATCATTAGATGAGAGAAAAATAAGAATCCTTTACAAATTTTGTCTAAATATGAACACATAAAAAGAGGACCTAATGACTCAGTTCGGGACTATTTTACTAAATTCAACAATATCTATAATGTTATTCCAACAAAAATTAAACCCCTACCATATATAGCTTTTCTCAAATTTCCTGATGGTTTTGATATGGATATGTCATACCAACCTAGGGAATGGAACCCAGAAACATTAGAACAAATGAAAAACATTACAGTTAGAGTAGAAGGCAATATGTTAGCTAAGAGAATAAGAATGAGAAATGAAATAAGGGTAACAATAAAATAGGAAACATCTACAACATATAGTAAAACAGATAGTTTAGCAAAAGCCATAGAGAAAATGATGGATAGGCTAGAAAGTATGGAAAGAAAACCACAGTGGGATAATCAACAACAAGACCCTCAAATAAGAAATCCCAACTTTAGAAAAAGCACCAACACTGGTAAATCTAGAGAATCAACACCTGATCAAACAATAATACCACATTTCCATGAGAACTATGCTGAAAGTTCTCATCAAAACGAAGATGATGAAGACACTCAAATTAATATAATGGGAATTGATGATGATAATACTATTTTTCTTACGCAAGAAGAACATGAATTATATGAATTACAACAATTATAGTTAGAATCTGGGGATTCTTTCGATTATAAGAAAGGTTATGAATTTTCCATTAATGAATTTCACAAGAAATATAACCTTAGGAGTAAGAAAAATGTAGAAACCCCTACTAAGAAATCTGCCCAAACTCGGACAAAGAAAATAGTAGAAGCTCCTACAACCAAAGTACTTCAAATCCTCCGTATGGAATTCCATCAAAATTCAAGTCCTAATCAGAAAATTTCCAGTCCACAAATTGCACCTAGTCCTAAAGTTGTAGACATTACAGATACTACTATTCAAACATTAGCTCATATTCAAAAATACACTGATGCTAAAACAACATCCTTTGCTAAAACTACACCTGCTTATAAAAAATCATTTGATCCTAAAAATCCTGGTGGTGTTCAAATTTCAGAAAACACTAAAACAGATGATCCTAAAGCATCTATTACTGATCCAAAATCAAATGATCCTAAAAAATATATTAAAATAGCTGCTGAAATTTCAAAACCTGCCAAAACTTCCACTACAACTCAAACTGTCCCTGAAAAGAAGATTGAAAACAACAAAATAGTGGAAATAGAGACTGAAAAACCAATTGTAGGTAAAGAAGAAAAACGCACTCAAATTGCAATTTTTAAAGAAGAAATCACTTAGTTAGGAAAAACAGAAGCACCATTCAACATCCAAACTGAAATTTCCGAACTAAAGATACCAATTCCTTTAACAGAGTTGGTAAAGCATGATTTATACAAATCATAGATCACTGACACATTGAAGCTGAATGAAGGGGAAGATTTTATTAATTTGAGTGATGACCAACGAGAACTAATATTTGGTCCTGAGGTAAATGGAAAACACCAAGAAGGTGGTGTCCCTCCTTTTTACATTAGCTTGGTTGTTGATGATCAAATTTTACATAATTCTATGCTAGATTTAGGAGCCTCACACAACTTGATTCCAAAAGAAATCATGGAAACAATGAATCTAGGTATCACAAGACCATATAAAGATATTTTCTCATTTGATTGCAGGAAAGTAAAATGTCTTGGCCTAATCAAATATTTATGTGTCACTTTAGTCCAATACCCAGGAAAAAGCATAGCCATGGATATTGTAGTATCTAATATCCATCCTAAGTATGGAATGCTATTATCTCGCTCATGGGGAGAAAAAATGCATGGATCTCAACAATTATACATGTCTTATGCCACCATTTCAGTATTTGGCCAACCTAAGAAACTTTACAGAGAGACTTTAATGAAGTAAATGGTTAGTAGTGTAGAAAGACCTCAAAAATTTGCCATTTATTATGTACCTGATGATATGGACTCTTTCATTTTATGTAATACAGAAAATGGCATAGATAAAAACACATAATTAAAGAAGAAACATAAGGAAGAAGACAGTGACAAGATATTTCATGAATTAATATGGCACTTACACTTTGATGGCTCAGTGAAAAAATTAGGAGCAGGAGCAGGAGTTTGGATTCATAACATGGAAAACAATTATTCATAAGGTCATGCCTTTAGATTAAACTTCAAATGTACAAACAACGTGGTAGAGTATGAAGCTTTAATCTTAGGACTGCAGATTGTTAGAAATTTAGGAGGAAAAAGAGTTTCTATCATGGGAGACTCTGAGTTAATTGTAAACCAAATTAGAGAAGAATATTCTGTATATAATCCTAGATTAAGCCAATACAAAGAAACAATTTTAGATCTGATTAAAGAATTTCTTGAATGTGACTTTTCTATAATTCCTAGAAAACAAAACATATAAGCACACAGTTTAGCAACTTTTGGTAGCACCTACAATCTACCTTCTCAGCCAAATCATCAATATACAACAGAGATAAGACACAAGTCTACTATACCAAACAACTTAAAAAATTTGAAAATTTTTACACGGGATACTCAAATGTATCATTTTAGTAATGATGAGGGAGAATTCCAGAATTGTAACATAGATATAGATTGTACAATAGATGACAAAATATCCAGTGAGATAGATGTAAATAATTTATATTTAACTAAACCTACTAAATTCACTCAAGTAGAAATAGAAAAATTTGAAAAGGTAGAAATAGAAGAATTAGTGGATGATGATTCTGGCATTTTAAACCTTAAGAATAAATTTTTACCTAAGGGATTAGCCCCATTATAAGATATTTTGGATTCAAATGATGTTGTAAGAAAACCAAATATGGAACCATTAAGATCAGATATAGAAGAATGCAATATAGGAACAAAACAAAGGCCTAAGCTCATCAAAATTTCCAAAGCTTTACCTCAAGAAGAAAAATTGAAATACATAACTCTGTTTAAGAAATTTTAGGATGTATTTTCATGGAGTTATGAAGATTTAAAATCTTATGACACTAGCATAATACAACATAAAATACCTATCAAAGAAGATCAAAAGAAATTTAAACAGAAACTTAGGAGAATCAATAATGTTATTATGCTTTTGATTGAGAAAGAGGTTAAGAGGATGTATGAGCATAGATCATTGCACCTATCAGATATTCTGATTGGGTTTCAAACTTAGTTCCCACTAGGAAGAAAATAAGGGAAATCAAAATTTCTGTTGATTTACGGAACTTAAACAAGGTGTCCCTGAAAGATAACTACCCTCTCCCCAAGATGGATCATATTTTACAGAGGGTTTCTGGTTCATCCAAGATTTCATTGCTTGATGGATTCTTTGGGTATAATCAAATCTTAGTTGAACTAGAAGACCAACTAAAAATTGCATTTACTACTCCATGGGGTACTTTCATTTATTTGAAAATGCCTTTTGGATTAATGAATGAAGGAGCTAATTTCCAGAGAGCTATGGATATAGCTTTTTCCAAAGAAATTCATGATTTTCTTGTAATTTATCTAGATGCTATAACTGTATTTTCAAAAATAGACAATGAACATCTAGATCATTTGAGACAAGTGTTTATTAAATGTAGAAAATTTGGTATTTCCTTGAATCCCAAATAGACTCTCTTTGGACTTGAAGAAGGTAAATTATTAGGACATATAATCTCAAAAGAGGGAAATAGGATAGACCCAGCTAGAATAAAGGCCATTTTGAATATAAGACATCCTAGGAATATTAAGGAATTGCAGGCTTTCTTAGGTAAAATCAATTTTCTCACAAGATTCATTTTAAATTTAGCAGAAATAATTAGAGAACTAAATAACATGTTAAATAAAGACTCAACACTTAAATGGACAGTAGAGGCCAAAAAATCCTTTCAATGAATCAAACAAACCCTCACAAGAACACCAATTCTAATAAGTCCTAATTTCAAAAAATATATATTTTTTTTTTCTTTTACCTCTGAACATACTATTGTTGTAGTCTTACTACACAAGAATGATCGGGGCTATGAACAAGCCATTACTTTTTTTAGAAAATCACTAAGAGATGTCGCACTGAAGTATTACATAATGGAGAAAAAAGCATTGGCTTTAGTGAATGTTATCAAAGACTTTAGAGTGTAGATCTTTTATTCACACATCATAGCATATGGTACAAATTCAGTAGTGAAGGAAATTATGACTCAGAATGGGCCTGATGGTAAGATAAGCAAGTGGAATATGACATGGAAATTAAGCCCACCAAACTCATTAAAGGCCAAGGTTTAGCCAAAATCATGGTTGAATTGAACTGTCAAGCCTTAGATATAAATTTTATTGCTCAATTAGATGGTTAGGAAGAGATGGCGACTCCACAGATCAGTGAAGCATTCTTATATTCACCATAGTATGCAGATACCATATTTATTTTAATAAAATTACAAGATCCTTCTGGATTTTCAAGAACTAAAGCTAGATTTTGAATGTTAAAAGAAATTAATTTTTGTATCATAGATAATTCTTTGTTTGGGAAAGATCATGGTGGCATTTAATTGAATTTTTTACTTAAAGATGAAGTTGATAAAGTTATGGAAGATTTTTCATGCAGGTGATTGTGGAGGACACCTTTAATGGAACTCAACTGTAGATAAAATATTGAGAGCTGGTTTTTACTAGCCCACTCTTTTTGCAGATGTAAGAAAGTATGTGACCTGATGTCACAAATGTCAGATCTTTGACGGGAAGAAAAAGTTACTACCTTTACCCCTCAAAATTTTCTCCACCAAAATTCGTTTCAGCAATGGTGTTTAGACTTTATTGGTGAAATTTACCCACCCTCCTTAACCCAACACAAATGGATTTTGACAGCCACAAACTATTTCATGAAGTGGATAGAATCCATTCCTTCTAGGCAAGCCAGTGATTCTGTCATAGTCTCATTCCTAGAAAACAATATATTGTATAGATTTGGATGCCCCCAAAATATCATTACTGATAATGTAGCTTCTTTCAAGTCCAAGAAAATTATTAACTTCTGTAACAAATACCACATTATCCTTGGCCATTCCACTGCCTATTACCCTCAAGGTAATGGTCTTACTGAATCCTCAAATAAAATCCTTGTTAATATCATCAAGAGACTACTAGAAGACAATAAAAATACCTGGAACAAAAGGTTATTTAATGCCTTATGGGCAGACGGGCTCACCACAAAGAATTCCATTGGTACATCCCCTTATCAACTTGTATATGGGATGGATGTTTTTTTTCCATCCTCTTTGGGAGTGCTAGTGATGAAGATGATCCAAGAATTGCAGGTAAAAACCAATGATATCCAGAGAAGGATAAATCAGAGCATACACTTGCAGTAAACCAGGGAAGAAGTCTATGTCAAATCACAAGTTATCCAAGATAACATTAAAAATATATTTGACAAGAAAACAAAGGAAGATGATTTTTACATAGGTGACAAGGTTCTTCAGTGTGATTCCAGGAGAGTAGAGAAAAGTAAACATGGTAAATTTGATTTCCTATGGAAAGGTCCCTATGTAATTTATGCTTATAGAGGTAACAATGGATTATTTTTGAAGGAGTTAGATAGATTAGATCTGCCAGGTGGACCTATCAATGGTAGGATGTTGAAGCATTACTTTTCCCCAGAATAACAATAGTTCACTTTGTTTTCTTTGCTCATTGTACATAACATTGCAGAGTTTAGATTGGATTGGATGTTTTTCTTGCAAAGTTGAAGCCCGGAGAGAATGCCCTAAGCTTAGAAAGAAAAAAAATCACAAGTATGAATAATCCAGAGCTCAGAAAATAGGTTCAAGGCCAACACAATCAATGTTCAAGGCTATTGATCTTAAATTTCTTGACATTTCACCAGGAAATTCCATCCCCATGTGGAGCCACTATTACGGTCCTATAATAATAAGATTCATAATTTCTAATTGAATTTGATTAGTCTTGTAATATCTACATACTTTTCTTTCTACAAATTGTTTCCCTATATTAAAAAAATTAAAAATGTAAAGAGGGTAAAAGTCCTAAAAGAAAAATCAAAGGAATAAAAGAGAAAGATAAAAAAGAATATAAGAAATGAACCCCCCCCCAAAAAAAAAAAAAATAGATCATGAAAGTGATGCAAATTTGAATGCCACTACTTTTTACTTTATTTTGAAAAAATAATATTGTGTGAAGCTTGTCAAAAAATGCCACAATCCATGAAGGTCAAAACTTCTTAATATTGATCTTTCATGCTTTAAATTTCATGCTTATAGATAGATAATAAATATCTAGCCAAATTGTTTAACCTTGGAAGATCAGTATTTAGGTAGAGAATAATAAATGAGCTCAACAATTTAAACTAAGCCATCAAAATTAATAAGGATAGAATTAGATAGTTTGATGTTAAAATAAAAATAATAAGGGCCTGCAAGCTCAAATGCACCCAAAGAAATGAAGAAAAAAATGTTAGGGTAGCTGATGGGTAAGAAGAAGTAGTTTTCAAAAGGCATGGATAACAGAATATGATGATTTCATACTTAATAATTTCCCTCTAAATTCATTTTCCCTTGTGAAAACTCCCCTCCCCTTCATTTTAACCCTTTTATCCTTACTTCACTCTTTTTCCCTTACAAAAAAACCCCTTTCCTTAGTTTAAATGCAATATTTTCATTTGAAAAAGTAAAATCCCTTTAATTAGCTTCCATTTTAATTCAAATATACACCAAAAACCCCCAAAATACCTTTATCCTACGAATGAATGGTTAATTTTATATCTGGGTCCCACTACAAAACATCCCTCCCCGATATAAGTTTCTACATTAAAACTTAGCGATAATCCTGCACTTATTAAAATTTGAATTTATTTATTAATTCCCATATACACATTATCTTGTATCATATTAATTCCATTTATATATATTTCCCCAAGCCTTGTTTTATTTTATAACCTATGGTTTCAAATCCCCGCATTTGATTTATTTTGGGCCCACTTTTTATAAACCTGCCTATACATAGGTCCCACTTTCCTCTAAACCATTGGTTATATATTAAACCCACTCATTATAAACCCCGATCATATATATTAAGCCATAACTTATATTCATACAATTCATCACATGACATTAAACCAAGCCTCACCTATTAAAGTTCCTGATAGTTCAATGCTATTGGCCCAACCGTCCGACCTTGATTGATCAAATCCAACGATCATCATCTACTATTTCATCACTGATAGCATGACCTTTAACCACTCCGTAGCCATGCAAAATGGGCATTTTTCAGAGCCCCGCTCCTCGCAACTAGTTAATTTTTTATTGCATTGCATCCTCAAAAATAAAACCATCTGACCACTTTTGCTGATGTGAAAACCATTCTTCTGTATTCCTGCCTACTGGGAAAATAATTTTCATTTGAAATTCAACTCATGCATTTAATGTTGAAATATTTTTGGTCCAAAAACTCAGATAAGTCACTCTTTGCAAAGAATTTCACCTTTTCTTTCACTGATTGTGTAAGTATAGCTCTGAAGACCTGTTTTAGAGGAAGAAAATCGTTGTCGACCTTATTTCAAGTACTTTTCACTAGAATTTGACCCTCGTATTGCTACAGCCGGTGCAAAACCTTATCATGGTAGTATAAATATCAGTATAACCTCAAAAAGCTTCTGTTGCATCGAAAAATACCTCTGCGAGAAAAAAAACAACCTTTCCAGGTATATCTCAGTGCAAGGCCTCTTCCAAAATCTAAAAAGAAAGTAATTCAGTAGTTGAATCAGTTTAGTAGCCTCTGCAAACGAAAGGAAAGCCCATGTTTCCTTACAATCCTTTTTTCTGCAGACCCTAGGCATATTTTTACAGAATTCCCAAGTCCTGAGACTACTTTGATCATAGAGAGTAAATTTAACCAATTGAAGCATTGTAGACAAGAGGAAAAGACCATTTTTAATCTCAAATAATTCTACAAACTGTGAATATCTTTCAGAATTGCTCCTAAAGGCTAGAACCTGTTTTTCTAAAAGAGTAATCAATTCATTAAAATTAAAAAAACGATGACTTCTCAACGCATTGTATCTGTCAATCCTCTGCAAATTCTACTTCTAGATGTGGAACACACTCCATTAGCAGACAAATAATTTAAAATTAGTGACCCTATCACTGAGTTTAATCTTCTTTAGCTCCACTACTTGAGCCATGAAAAATCAATTGATCAAGTTGATGAAGTTTTCATTTGGGAGTCTAATTTTGCTGTATGTAATCCCACAGAACTTCTAGTGGCTAGAGGTCATTAGGATTTTCCAAAAATGTTATTTCCATGAGAAAAGAGCCCTAATAAGCCCTGGAAAATAAATTTTGTTCACTATCACATCTGAATCAATTAACCAAATGCTCCAAATCCAACCTAGGCTAGACGAAATCCCTCTATCTATTGAGAGCCTTACCCAACTATACCTAAATCTGGACTACCTCAAGAGGTTCCATATATTTCAAAATTTCATCTCCTCATCAGTGGAAGCTCCCAAAACCAATCCTCCTTATCCAACAACCATATTTTCTGAAAGAACCATGCATATTATCTCCATTTTTTCTTCTATTTTGGGTTATTTTACTGATGAGCATGTTGATGCTTCAGGTTTAGGTTTCTTGTCTACTTTCACAACTGGTCAACCTCCTCCTACCATATTCAATTTTTCCCAATACCTTGGTGACACAATTCATGAACAGTTGGTCAAAATTCCTTAATAAGGTGTCTTCAATTATTCCTCAATTTTATTGCACATGTTTCTATACTTTCAGCCTAAAATATTTTCCATCAACTTTCAGAAATTGGATGTTCAAGGTAGTCCACAGTTAGTTATCTTTTGGACTCCATTAATCAGAAAATACTTCACACAGTCCACCTACACAAAATTCATTAATTATTTCATTCATCCAATGGTCAACATGGTGAGAAACACACTACATGAAAAAAGGACATTGGTGAGGGGCGAAAAATATCACCAAAAGCTCATTGGTGAGGGTCAAAAGAGCCTTCGTCACCAAAAACTGAACGTCACCGAAAATATAGGTGTTGTGGTGACATTCAAGGTCTGTTACCAATAATTATTTATTATGAAGGATAGTGACCATCACCATTTCATATGAGCAATAGTGGCGGACAATAGCCTCCATCACCAAAAAACTAAACGTCACCAAAGGTGGTGTCATCGAAAGTATATGTTGTGGTGAAATTCAAGGTCCGTCACAAATATTGATGATAATAAGGGATAGTGACCATCGCCATTTCATATGAACAACATCGATTTTTTGTGATGGACCTTTCATGGCCATCACTATTGGTGCATATATATGGCGACGCTCATTGACCGTCACCATTTCATATTTGGTGAGGGTCAAAAAATGTCATGATAAGCTCATTGGTGACATCAATGTTCGTCAAGAATAATGACTATAATGACAAACAATGACCCTCACCATTTCATATCAATGACAACAATTTATGGTGACGGGCCTTTCAGGGTCGTCACTATTGATGTGTATATATGGTGGCATTCGTTGACTATCACCATTTCATATTTTGGTGAGGGTCAAAAAATGTCACCATAAGCTCATTGGTGATGGTCAAAAGAGAATCTGTCACCAAAAACTAATTGCCTCCATTCCCTAAGAATATCAGGGCATGATGGAATCGAACCACCAACCTCCTTCCTGTAAAGTAGGTGTTCTTCCATTGAGCTAGCACCCTTTAAAGAATTAGAATTTTAAAAATTATATCTTGAAACCTTTATATATTGTAAATTCTAGGGTATTTTCCGCTAGAGGGTATTTTCCTTGTACTGTAACTTGTTCGTCACTAATGATGGCCTCTTGCAACAAACCCTGTTTGAATTTGACAGATTGCATTAAAAGAATGAATCACTCTAAATAAATTATTTCCAACTAAGAAATTTCTATAAGAAAATATGGAAATATTCATTAAGTATAAAGATTATTCTATCATAATATCATGTTAGACAACCTAAGTTATATTTAACATCCTTTATATACATATATAATATCCCCTCAAATTCAACTATCTCTTTACACGGCATTCCTTCAAGCTCTACAGTTTGTCTCCTTGATTCAATAACCATAATACCAAAATAAAAGGATCCAAATGTGGCGATTTTTTGTCCTATATAACAGAGAAAATTAGAAAACTCTCTAACAACATTTCCAGTTTATCTGCAACCTATACACTTGCATCAAAATGTACATTAGTTTGGATCTGGGGGGTCATATTCCATAGGTATGATAGGCATATAAATTAATTAGCAAATATCTACCCATATGTGTAATTTTTATCACAAATTACCTCTGCAGGTTCCTTTCTAAACCAATCTTGTTGATGTGGATCATGGAACTCTAATTTTGAAGGTGGAAAATGCAAACACAAAAAATTTATGGAGGAATATCAGAAACATGCAATAATACTTCCAAAGCTCTCACATTGAATTTGGGAAGAACATAGGTCCAATAAATTAGTATAGAATAGCCATTAACTGTCATCCACAAGTATGGGTACTCAAAAATCATGAGTTACATAAATTATGTAAGACATCACAAGGTCAAAATAAAAAAATAATATGAAAATTGCTTCCAAAATATAAAGGAGAAAAATTCAGTGGCATAAGAAGAGGGAACATTGTGGAAATGCTTTAGGTGTAGCTTTAAAGTTTAATTCATAGTTTAGCATATTTATTAAAGCATGGTGGCTAAAAAGGTGGGCAAAGGGTAAGTGGAGATAGGTGTCAACACTGCTACTAAATTTGATGGAAAAAAAAAATCAGTTTTTTTTACAAGCTCACAAAGGAAGCTTTGAGGTCATAATTTGAAGAATTTGTTGTTATCTTAGATGGATAAGACAACATATAATTGGAAAGAGACATCACTGCTAGTGCATTTGGAGAGTGTTCTGTAGATCCAAAGGGAAGATACCATGACATCCCTGATGTAAAATCAGATCTAGACACTTTTCTCAAGAAAAAGAGTCTCAAATAATTTTTGGTGTATTTCAGTGGTTCTCCCATTTATAACACCTACAACTATTATGATAAATAATTTCATGGAAAAATAAATCAGCCCAAAAATGAGGGTCAAGAATTATGGTGAATGGTCTTACGTTGGACATCTTTTGGTAGAAATTCAGTTTGATCATTGAAAAATGAGTCACTGCCTGGTGTCTAGGTCCACATTCAGAGACCACTCCAGCTTGAGGTTACTCTTGTAAATTTAAATAGTGAAATCAGCAGTTAACAAGTGAATTTTAGAAAAAAGGGGGAATGGTCAAATAGAAACATATAGTTGAATTTTCTGGAGGAACTAAAGAAAACTCTTGTGGTTAAATAATCTCAGCATCTCTAAGGGAGTAGTAGACAAGAAATCCATTTTGAATTTCAATAAGAGTGGGGAGATAAAAATGACACTGCATAATTTCAATAATTTTTGTAACTCATGATTTTTATGGAGTGCCCATAATTAGTTTTCATACACAATTATGGGTACTCCAGAAAAATCACGAGTTACATAAATTATGTAACATGTCACAAGGCCAAAATAAAAAAGTAATATGAAAATTGCTACCAAAGTATAAAGCAGTCGAATTTAGTGGCATAATAAGAGAGAACATTATGGCCATGATTTAGGTGTATATTTAAATTTTACTTCATGGTCTAGCATATTTCTTAAAGCATGGTGCTTGAAAGGGTTGGAAACGGGTAAGTGGCGAAAGGAGTCAACACTACATGGTACATTTGATGAAAGAAAGAAAAATTTAATTTTTTTACAAGCTCACAGAGGAAGATTTGAGGCCATTATTTGAAGAATTTTTTGCTATCTTAGATGGAGAAGGCAACATATAATTGTGATGCAGGGGCATTAGACACTAGCCAGCAATGTAGGAAGTTTTGTCCACATGTTGTGGCTAGGAGGGTTCGAAATCATCTAAACTGTAACAGCTAGGTGTCAATACCTCAGCTGACTGTATCATTAGATTAGTCAGAGTTGTAGAAGTCGAATAGTTCAGTTAACCCATTTTTCATGTTTCAGTTAGTTGAATTATTGTAATTAGGCTTTTGATTTTCTAAACGGTCCTCACAGAGGAACCGAAGAGATGCACTGTAATGTATATAATTTTTATTCTTTGGATGCATAGGGGAAGGAGAAGAGAAGGAGGGCAGAGATCTTTCCGCAATAAAATTTGTGTATTAACAATTGCTTCCAGTTAAATGAATTTCAGTTCCCATTAATTATCTAACTGTCTCGAGTCGTTATTTGTGAAGAAATTGTTTAATTTTGGGGCAATTGTACACTGGTTCTGTGTGGAATCATTGAGTGTGGTGGTTGTATAATTCCACATTTCTCTGTCTATTGTTCCCCTGAATGGCTTGGATAAACTCTGCGAATTAAATTCCAACGCAGTTCCTCTATCTATCTTATTTTGAAATTCCCCTCCAAATTATCGGATTTATCTTTATTGAAATAAACCCGAGTTGCGAACCTAAGTTGAGGCATACAAAGGAGAACGCAAACCCGACGTGAACCTCGGTTAACCACTGTACCAAAACCGCGAGTGGATTAGCAAACTGGGTTGCCCATATCGCACCGCTTTTGCAGAGTAGGCGGTATTTTATGAACGTGAGCGATTCCATTCAGTGTTCGACACGTGGCTTATGAAAAGTTCCAAAATCGTCGTTCAAAGCGCGCCATCGCACGTTAAAGTTCGTACTAGGAGACAGAGCGATATCGCCGGATACCGTCGATCTGGGGGGATGTCATCGGAAAGTGGTCGTTTGACGGAGATGTGCGAAGGATAACCCAGATACGGTGCGTGTGTTTGATTGGGCCATTGGTCGTAGAGGTGGGCCCAGAGTCAAAGGTTGAATATACAGTCATTTGGTTAAGAAGTAGAGTGCCGGTATTAATATAAATCTCAAGGTCTAAACATTGGTTGTAAAGTAGGGCGCATACAGATAATTGAATTCCTGTGACTGAAGGTGTATAAGCGCGAGGGGTTATAACCTTAGTCCCAAGGTTCAGAGATAAATATATATACCGGGAAATATAAATTAACATTCGAAATTTGTTGAATGTGTTTATTTATCAATTTATTTGAAATTGATAAATAAAATTACAAAAGAACTAAGAGACCACGTGGAGGTGAACCAAGTAGGTTGAAGGGAAATGCTGACACAACCACGGCTACAGTGACCATCTCTCCTTAGGGGTATGAAATTCAGTTTTGTTGCGTCATTTGTGGTATCAGAGCTGTTGTTTTGAGTTTTTTTTGCAGAGAATTGACATGGCAATCCGAGTTGGTAGAGGTGTTGGAAGAAGGAGACATGTTGCCAACGCAGAGGTGTTGGGGATGTTGTAGAGGGTCAAGGCCAGAATGGATGCCATGGAGTGAAGATGGCCCAAAGATCCTGAAGACATCAGTGAACCTGAAACAGAAGAAGCTGAAGAAAATGTTGAAATTCCTCCTGACATGAGACTCCTTAGAAATGTTCTGGGGTCTACAGTTAAGCCTAGGATTGAAGTGTCGATTTATGCAAGGGGACTGAATCCAGAGGAGCTGGTGGACTGGATAAATGAAATGAATAAGTGCTTATATTATGAAGAAATAACTGAAGATAAAAAGGTCAAGTTTGCGGTGAAAAAGCTGAAGGGACATGCTGCGCTTTGGTGGGATGGAGTGCAGGCAGAAAGGAGGAGAGTTGGCAAGCAACCTATCAAGAGCTAGACCAGAATGATGGCTAAATTAAAAGGTAAATTATTTCCTAGTGAATATTAGCTGACATTGTATAAGAAAATGCAGAACCTGAGACAGAGGTTGCTGACAGTAAAAGAATACACAGAGGAATTCTACAGAGTAATCATAAAGGCTGGGCAATTCCAAGACACACCAGAGAAGATTGCTATATATGTGAATGGTCTCAAGCTAGAGATCCACGATGAGATTGGTCTTCTGTCTCCTAAGGTAGTGGAAGAGGCCTATCAGATGGCCTTGAAAGCAGAGGAGAAACTCCTGAGGAAACAGTCTGCCAAGAAGAGAGGTACTTTCCGTGGAAAGGGAAATCAGGGGGGTAGAGGAAAGCCTACTACACCCAGGGATGGAGCTAACAGTAGGTCACCTCAGAATGCATCTACAAAGGAGGATGCAAGGGGCAGAAGGGGTTCTTACAGAGGAAAAGGAAGAGGAGGCAGAGACAGAGGTAGAGGTAGAGAGTTGAGGTACTATAGATGTCAGCAAGTGGGACATAAGCACTAAGAGTGTCCAGAGAATGTGGGTGCTGGCCCAAGAAATGTTGTTGTTGCCCAGGCTCAAGAGGAGGCAGAAATTGAAGAATAAATTCTACCAAAGAGGGGAGAATCCTTTGTGGTAAATAAGGTCCTGTTGAAGCAAGCCAAAGAGGTCACTGAGCCTGCACAAAGGAAGACTTTGTTTAGGAGCATATGCAAAGTCCAAGGGAAATGTTGCCAGCTAGTCATTGATAGTGGCAACACAGAAAATCTGGTTTCCACTGAGGTAATAGAGAAGTTGAAGTTGAAGACAAGGGAGCATCTCACTCCCTACAGGGTGTCTTGGCTGCATAAAGGGAACCAGCTGGTTGTAAAAGAACAATGTGAGATAGAGCTGCAAATGGGAAAATATAAAGATAAGGTCCTGTGTGATGTAATGCCCATGGATGAGTGTCATATACTACTGGGTAGACCTTGGCAGTTTGATAGAGCAGCAGTGCATGATGGAAAGAAGAACACTTACAAGTTCTTCAAAGATGGGGTACACCATACGTTGATACCCATGGAAGAAGGAGAACCATCCAGCAGAGTGATTGATCCAAAGACCTTGTTGTTGAGCGGGAAGGAATATCTGCAGCAAATAGAAGAAGAAGAGGTAAGTTTTTCTTTAGTTTTCAAACCTAAAGTAGTTCTTGCTTCTACAAATATTTTTGATTTTCCAGTAGAAATCCAAGAGATGTTAGATAATTATTGTGACATTATTGTGGATGATTTACCTGATGAGCTGCCACCAGTGAGAAAGATCAGCCATCAGATAGATTTTATCCCTAGTTCAAATCTGCCAAATAAGGTAGCCTATAGAATGACTCCCAAATATAATGAGGAAATCAGGAGACAAGTACATAAATTGGTGGACTAGGGGCTGATCAGATAAATTTTGAGTCCATGTGCAGTACCAGCAGTATTGAGCCCAAATAAAGATGGAGGCTGGAGAATGTTTACTGATTCCAGAGCAATCAATAAGATAACAATCAGGTATAGATTCCCTTTGCCCACGATTGAGGATTTAATGGATTGTTTGAGTGGTGCTAAATATTTCTCAAAGATAGATTTGAAAAGTGGATACCATCATATTAGAATAAGAGAGGGTGATGAGTGGAAAACTGCCTTTAAAACAAATGAAGGATTATATAAATGGATGGTAATGCCTTTTGGGTTGTCAAATGCACCTAGTAATTTCATGAGACTTATGAATGAAGTATTGAAGGAATTCATTGGTAAATGTGTGATAGTATATTTGGATGATATATTAGATTTCAGCAGCACTAAAGAAGAACATTTAAGGCATCTTAATCATGTCTTGAAGAAGCTGCACCAAGAGAAGCTGCTGATAAACTTGAAGAAATGCTCATTCATGAAAGAAGATTTGGTGTATTTGGGGTTTTTTGTTTCTGCAGAAGGATTGAAGATGGACCCGGAAAAGGTTAAGGCAATTGTGGAGTGGCCTTCACCCAAGAATGTCTTTGAGGTAAGAAGTTTCCATGGACTTGCTAGTTTTTACACAAAGTTTATAAGAAACTTCAGTAAGATCAATGCACCCATAATTGAGACAATAAGGAAGATAAAACATCCATTTAAGTGGACTGTTGAAGCAGAAAGAAACTTTAAACTTCTGAAGCAAAAGATAACTGAGAAGCCTGTTTTGATTCTGCCTGATTTTACTAAACCATTTCAAGTAAAATGTGATGCTAGTGGAGAGGCCATTGGAGCTGTGTTGAGTCAGGATGATATGCCTGTAGCCTATTTTAGTGAGAAGCTAAATGACACCAGAAGGAAGTATTCCTCTTATGAGAAGGATTTCTATGCAATTGTTCAGGCACTGAAAAAGTGGAGACATTATCTAATGTCCAGGGAATTTGTATTGTATTCTGACAATCATGCTTTGCAGTATATTGTACAATAGCCCAAGTTGAAACATAAGCATGCCAAATGGGTTGAGTATCTCCAAGGTTTTAATTTTGTTTTGAAACATATAAGTGGCCAAGCCAATAAAGTAGCCGATGCTTTGAGTAGGAGGCACATGCTTGTTCAAGAAACTAACTTTGAAGTTGTAGGGTTTGATTTTCTCAAAGAATTGTATAAAACAGATCCAAATTTTAAAGAAGCATTTGAGGCATGTTGTAACCCTGTTTTAACAGATAGAAGCCAGTGGCTGGATTATTTCTTGCTGGAGGACTTACTATTCAAAAGAAACCAACTGTGTGTACCAAAATGTTCCATGACAGAAAATTCGATCAAAGAGAAGCATAGTGGTGGACTTGCTGGACACTTTGGTACTGATAAAACCTATGAGCAGCTGAGTCACTTCTATTACTGGCCCAGGATGAGAACATAAGTGGACAAGTTTGTGAAGAATTGCAAAATATTTCAATATGCTAAAGGAAGGAGCCATAATGCAGGATTGTACAGTCCCTTGCCTATTCCAGGCAGGCCTTGGGACATGATGAGTATGGATTTTGTTCTATGATTACCCAAGACTCGGAGAGGGAATGATGCAGTCCTTTTTGTAGTGGACAGATTCTCCAAAATGGCACATTTTATTCCATGCTATAAAACTAGTGATGCCACCCATGTTGCTAACTTGTTTTTCAAAGAAGTTGTTAGATTGCATGGGTTGCCCAAGAGTATTGTTTCAGACAGAGACACCAGATTTGTGGGTCATTTTTTGAGGAAAATGTGGAAGAAACTTGGTACCAACCTGAGTTTCAACTTAGCTTATCATCCCCATACTGATGGACAAACTGAGGTGGTGAATAGGAGTCTGGGAAATTTTTTGAGAAGTCCTGCAGGAGAGCATCCCAAGCAGTGGGATCATATTTTTCCCCAGGAAGAATATTCATATAATGACTCACCAAACAGAAGCACAGGGCAGAGTCCATTCCATATTGTTTATGGAATGCACCCCAGAGGAATATCAAAGTTAAGAAATCTGGGAAAGGCAGAGCTAAGGAGTGCAGATGGTGAGGAATTTGCTTCAGAGATCCAGGCCATACATGAACAAGTGAAAAAACAACTACAAGGCAACAGCATCAAATAAAAAATCAGAGCAGACATGAGCAGAAAGGAAGTTCATTTTGAAGTAGGCGATCTAGTTTTGGCACACTTGAGAAAGGAGAGGTTTCCAAAGAAGTAGTATAATAAACTGAAGTTCAAAAATATTGGGCCATGCAAGATACTTAGAAATTTTTCTGCAAATGATTATGAGATTGAATTACCTCCTGATGTTGGAATATCTCCCATTTTTAATGTTGCATATTTATACAAGTGTGAAGGTGATGGTGCAGAAGAAAGATCAGCAAACAAGGGACAAATTGAGTGGAAAGAAAAACTACCTCCAGCGCAACCATTGCAACCAGAGAAGATATTCGACAAAAGAGTGTTTAGGAAGACCAAAGGACAAGAGTACTTTTAGTACTTAATCAAATGGAAGGAAAAGCCAAAGGAAGATGCCACTTGGATGACTGAAGGAGTGTTGCAGAAGTTAGGTAGATCAGTGGAAGAGATCATGGACAAGAGCCCATGAAGAAAAGCGCCCTCAAGAGTCTGATGCAGGGGCATTAGACACTAGCCAGCAATGTAGGAAGTTTTGTCCACATGTTGTGGCTAGGAGGGTTCGAAATCATCTAAACTGTAACAGCTAGGTGTCAATACCTTAGCTGAATGTATCCTTATATTAGTCATAGTTGTAGAAGTCGAATAGTTCAGTTAGCCCATCTGTCATGTTTCAGTTAGTTGAATTATTGTAATTAGGCTTTTGATTTTCTAAACGGTCCTCACAAAGGAACCGAACAGACGCACTGTAATGTATATAAATTGTATTCTTCGGATAAATAGGGGAAGGAGAAGAGAAGGAGGGCGGAGAGCTTTCTGCAATAAAATATGTGTATTAACAATTTCTTCCAGTTAAATGAATTTCAGTTCCCACTAATTATCTAACTGTCTCGAGTCATTATTTGTAAAGAAATTGTTTAATTGTGGGGCGATTGTACACTGGTTCCGTGTAGAATCATTGAGTGTGGTGGTTGTATAATTCTGCATGTCTATGTATATTGTTCCCCTGAATCGCTTGGATAAACTCTGCAAATTAAATTCCGACACAGTTCCTCTGTCTATCTTACTGTGAAATTCCCCTCTGAATTATCGGATTTACCTTTATTGAAATAAACCCGAGTTGCGAACTTGAGTTGAGGCATACAAAGGAGAACACAAACCCGACGTGAACCTTGGTTAACCATTGTACCAAAACCATGAGTGGATTAGAAAACCAGGTTTCCCATATCGCATCGCTTTTGCGGAGTAGGCGGTATTTTCTGAACACGAGTGATTCCATTCAGTGTTCGACACGTGGCTTAGGTGAAGTTCCAAAACCACCGTTCAAAGCACGCCATCGCACGTTAAAGTTTGTACCAGGAGGCAGAGCGATATCGCCGGATACCTTTGATCTTGGGGGACGTCATTGGACGGTGGTCATTTGACGGAGATGTGCGAAGGATAACCCAGATACGGTGCGTGCGTTTGATTGGGCCATTGGTTGTAGAGGTGGGCCCGGAGTCAAAGGTTGAATATACGGTCATTTGGTTAAGAAGTAGAGTGTCGGTATTAATATAAATCTCAAGGTTTAAAAATTGGTTGGAAAGTAGGGCGCATACAGATAATTGAATTCCTGTGATTGAAGGTGTATAAGCGCGAGGGGTTATAACCTTAGTCCTAAGGTTTAGAGATAAATATGTATACCGGGAAATATAAATTAACATTCGAAAGTTGTTGAATGTGTTTATTTATCAATTTCTCTGAAATTGAGAAATAAAATTACAAAATAACTAAGAGACCACGTGGAGGTGAACCAAGTAGGCTGAAGGGAAATGCTGACAGAGCCACCGCTACAGTGACCATCTCTCCTTAGGGGTACGAAATTCAGTTTTGTTGCATCAAATTGGAAATATATAGATCTATTGGTACATTTGGAAAGGGTACTGCAGATCCAGAGGGAAGATACCATGACAGCCCTAGTGTAGAATGAGATATAGATGTTGTTCTCAAGAAAAACAGTCTCAAATCATATGTGATGTGTTTCGGTGGCTATCCCATTGATAACACCTACAATTATTATGATAAAGAAGTTCATGGACAAATAAAGCAGGCTAAAAATGAGGGTCGTCAATTATGGTGAATGGCCCTGTCCTAGACATATTTTGGTAGAAATTCAATTTGATCATTGAAAAATGATTCATTGCCTTATGCCTAGGTCCACATTCACACACCACTCTAGCTTGAGGTTACTCTTGTAAAGTTAAATAGTGAACTCAGCAGTGAACAAGTGAGTATTAGAAAAAAGGGAGAATCGTAAGATAGAAACAATATAGTTGAATTTTCTGGTAGGACTGAAGAAAACACTTATGGTTAAATCATCTCAGCATCTTTGAGAGAGTATTGAACAAGAAATCCATTTTAAATTTCAATAAGAGTGGGGAGCTAAAAATGGCACTCAATAATTTTAATAATTTATGTAACTCATGATTTCTCATGAGTGCCCATAATTAGTTTTCATACACAATTATGGGTACTCCAGAAAAATCATCAGTTACATAAATTATGTAAGATGTCACAAGGTCAAAATAAAAAAATAATATGAAAATTGCTTCCAAAATATAAAGCAACTGAATTCAGTGGCGTAAGAAGAGAGAACATTGTGGCAATGCTTTAGGTGTATCTTTAATGTTTACTTCATGGTTTAGCATATTTATTAAAGCATGGTGGTTGAAAGGGTTGGCAAAGGGTAAGTGGAGAGTGGATTCAACACTACATGGTACATTTGATGAAAGAAAAAAAATCAAAATTTTTTACAAGCTTATAGAGGAAGCTTTTAGGCCATAATTTGAAGTTTCTATTATCTTAGATGGAGAAGGCAACATATAATTGGAACAAGACAACACTGATGGTACATTTGGAGAGGCTATTGGAGATCCATAGGGATAACAGCACGACAACCTTGATGTAGAATGAGATCTAGATGCCTTTCTCAAGGAAAATGTTCTCAAATCATATGTGGTGTGTCTCACTGGTTCTCCCATTTATAACACCTACAACTATTATGATAAAGAAGTTTGTGGAAAATAAAGCAGGATAAAAATGAGGGTCGAGAATTATGGTGAATGGCCTTGTCGTGGACATCTTTTGGTCAAAATTCAGTTTGATCATTGAAAAATGAGTCATTTCCTTATGTCTAGGTCCACATTCAGACACCACTCTAGCTTGAGGTTACTCTTGTACAGTTAAATAATGAGCAAGTGAATGTTAGAAAAAGGGGATAACGGTCAGATAGAAACAATATAGTTGAATTTTCTGGTAAGAATGAAGCAAACGCTTCTGGTTAAATCATCTCAATATCTTTGATGGAGTAGTAGACAAGAAATCCACTTCAAATTTCAATAAGAGTGGGGACCGAAACAATGAAATAGTTAGTGAGGAACTGGTAGATGATGGTGAGGCTGATGATATTCATTCCAGCATTGTTTTCACGCAGAGCAAAAAATTTATGAGGATGAGTTTATTCCTATGAAAAAGGCTCGACCTTATCCTACAACACTTGAATTAAATTTGAGGAAGTAGAACAAGTACTGTATAGTTGCAAGGGAATAATTTCAGTTTTGGAGAGATATTCATGGGCTAGAAATTTTTATGATGGCCATTTTCAAATATGTGCACTTAAAATTTATCTTAGTTTTGAAGTTGATGGAATTTGTGTATGGTTGAACACCCATCAATGTGGGGTGTGACAAATATCTCTGGACCCTGTTCATGCACAGGGAATTGAGGATTCTAGCACTATGTTATCATGCAAACACAAAAGTTATGAGAATGAGTTTTTTCCTATGACAAATGCTTGCCCTTATCCTACAACACTTGAATTAAATTTGAGGCAGCGGAACTAGTAATGTGTGCTCCCAGATAGTTGCAAGGGAAGCATTTCAGTTTTGGAGAGATATTCATGGCTTGGAAGTCTTTATGATAGAAATTTGCAAAAAAATGAACTAAGAAGTTATCTCAGTTTTGACGTATGATGGAATTCGTGCTGGGTTGCACAACCATCAATGTGGGGTATGAAAAAGATCTCTGGACCTTATTCGTGCATAGGGAATTGAGAATTTTCTTGAATTGAGGATTCCAGCACTATGTGCACTTAAAAGTTATCTCAATTGTGAAGTATGATGGAATTTCTGTTGGGTTGCACACCCATCAATGTGGGTTGTGAAAAATCTCTCTGGACCATGTTCATGCATAGGGAATTGAGGATGTCCTTGAATTGAGGATTCTAGCAACATGTTTTCACGCAAAGACAAAAGTTATATGGATAAGTATCTTCTTATGACAAAGAATCGACCTTATCCTACAACACATGAATTAAATTTGAGGAAGTATAACCAATATTGTATGCTCCTGGATAGTTACAAGGGAAGAATTTCAGTTTTTGAGAGATATTCATGGGCTGGAAGTATTTATGATGGCCATTTGCAAAAATGTGCACTAAGAAGTTACCTCATATTTGAAGTATGATGGAATTTGTGTTCGGCTGCACACCCATCAATGTGGGGTGTGACAAAGATCTCTGTACCCTGTTCATGCATAGGGAGTTGAGGATGTCCTTTAATTGAGGATTCCATCAAAAATGTGCACTCACAAGTTATCTTATTTTTGAAGTATGATCGAATTTGCAGTGGGTTTCACACCCATCAATGTGGGGTCTGAAAAAGATCTTTGGACCCTGTTCGTGCATAGGGAACTGAGGATTTCCTTGAATTGAGGATTCTAGTACCATGTTTTCACGCAAAGACAAAATTTATGAGGATTATTGCCTTCCTATGACAGACTCAACCTTATCCTACAACACTTAAATTAAATTTGAGGTAGTATAACTAATACTGTGTGCTCCCATATAGTTTCAAGGGAAGCATTTCAATTTTGGAGGGATATTCATGGGTGGAAGTCTTTATGATGGCCATTTGAAAAAATGTGCACTCAGAAGTTATCTCAGTTTTGAAGTATGATGGAATTTGTGTTGGGTTGCACACCCATCAATGTGGGGTGTGACAAAGATCTTTGGAACATTTTTGTGCATAGGGAATTGAGGATGTCCTTGAATTGAGGATTCCAGCACTATGTTTTCATGCATAAACAAAAGTTAGGAGGATGAATTTCTTATTATGACAAAGGCTTCACCTTATCCTACAACATGAATTAAATTTTAGGGAGTAGAATGAGTACCATATGCTCCCAGATAGTTGTAAGGGAAGCATTTCAGTTTTGGAGAGATATTCATGGGATGGCTAGAAGTCTTTATGATGGCCCTTTGCAAAAATTTGCACTCATCATGGATTCTACTCATAAGCAATTGGTTTCTTATATCTCCGATTTGGGCACATCTAAGGAGATGTATGATAAGTTGGTTGGAATGTTTAGGGCTAGAAATGATAGTCAAATCATATTTTTGAAGAACATGTTAAATAACATTAAGATGGACAAGGGAGAGTCCATCCAATCATATTTCAAGAGGCTCACTGAAATCAAGAATAATCGCTTAACTATTGGAGAGGTCATAGCTGACCAAGAGCTGACTCCCATTTCTCTTGGTGGAATTCCCCGACCATGGTATGTATTTAATACCATTATTCTCAATAATAATATAATTCCTAATTTTGATGATTTGTTGACGAGATGCACTCAAGAGGAGACAAGGATAATGGAGAGAGACCATCCATAAAATGGGAATGGAAGTGATCCTACTGCCTTCATCGCTCATGCAAAGAAGAATAAAAATGTTGGACCGAGAAATCAAATTCATTGAAGAGCGGGTCCCAAAGGAAGAAAGGGAAGATGTTACAATTGTAACAAGTTTGGTCACTATGCAAGAGAATTCCCCAATAAAAGGGACTCTCCCCGATATTATTACAACAACAACAAAAACTTCAGAGGGAATGGAAATCAAAGGAAAAACAGGTTCAAAGGAAAGAGGAAGGCTCCTTATGATTGAAATGGAAATGGAAATGGTCAACCTTTCAAGAGGTCACAAAACTCCTAGTATGATGAATACAATGTTGTGCACTATCAACACAATCTCCTCCTTACCTTACATCGCATTCAATTTTGAATATTGTTTTCACCCACCTATGAAAATCGACTTCATCAACAACTTCTTCATTTCTTCACTCCACCCACAAGTTCTTTAAATATAGTTTATGTAAGATTATGGATAAATTTTGTGTGCAGATTTACTAATGTCTTACATTTCGAGTGGTCTCACCACCCATCATCAGGGACACATATCCTTTGGGAAGCTATCAAATATTTCTTCCTTCATAACCTTCATTCACGGTGACTCACATACCCCCTGAGCTCTAGAACTATGAACAAATGGTATTATGATGATGATTGTAAAGCTATATATAGAAGGTTCAAATATTATGTAGACCTTCATCCCAAGATAGCCACAACCACCCATAAGGATTATAATTGACCTTACATAGAAGAAACATAGGTTCTTGAATTGTCAATAGGAGAGAGCTCATTCCCCTCCTTCACAGATCTCCCAATCCCTTTTGGCACATACACATCCCTCAAAATAAATTACTATCAACTGAAATTGAACCCTACACTTGGTGGTCACACACCTCCTTCCTCTACAATACTCCTAGCCATCTTCCCACTTAGGTATCCTTTACCCCTTCCTTTTGTCTCCTCTCCATTTGATGCACATAATGAATAGTAATAATATTTAAATCACTAATTATGCAAGATCATGGTGATTTTGCGATAATCATGTCTCTTAGACACTCATGCACTATGCATCAAGAAGCATTTGTATATATAAGAAAAATACTGAGAATATATTGTCAAAAACGTTTAATAAGATTTGAATGTAAATTTATCACAATCAACTATGACAAATTTCAAGATTATATCCTCCTAACCACCTTTGTCAATATAATTCCTTGTTAAGCACAATAGAAAATCATTTTTTTAATCAAAGTGCTATATTTTAGATCAAGGATACAACATATTTCTTACTAAAGTAAGGCTCTAATATTATTTTGAGGGTGAAGCAACGCAGAAAAGAGAGACTTGTTATAAAACTCCACATACAATATTATAAATATTATAATACATTAAATAGTTAATATTTCTAATATGAAATATCAAAACCACATAATAAAGGGCACATCCAAGGTTGGAAGGAGTGAGAGAGTGTTTGAGAGTGAGGTTTTCAAGAGAATCATTTTCCCAAATCCTTAGGACTCTATGTGTGTTTGTAGAGAGAGAGAGAAAGAAATCATATTGCATTTATATTCATAAAAAATATCTAGAATACCAAATTGGTTGTACAGTATAGGAAAATCTACATATTTGTACATCAATAAAGATAGAAATGGCATCCATAGTACATTAATGATTAATCCTTAAAGCATCAACCTTCTAGAAACTACATTTTATCAATTACAATCAAACATACAAATTTTTAAGCCAAATAATAGAAGCTATACCATAGCTACAATGTGCAAGAGATGAATAATGCATATGCGGAAGAGAATTCAAATGAAAACGAAAATGAGTAGTACGTGTCAACCTAGAGACTATGAGAAATCTCAATGAGAGGATGGTTACGTATGAAGAAGAGCAAAGCCATGTGAACAAATAAATATTTGTACATCAATAAAGATAGAAATGTCATCCATAGTACATTAATGATTAATCCTTAAAGCATCAACCTTCTAGAAACTACATTCTATCAATTACAATCAAACATACAAATTTTTAAGCCAAATAATAGAAGCTAGACCATAGCTACAATGTGCAAGAGATGAATAGTGCATATGCGGAAGAGAATTCAAATGAAAACGAAAATGAGTAGTACGTGTCAACCTAGAGAATATGATAAATCTCAATGAGAGGATGATTATGTATGAAGAAGAGCAAAGCCAGGTGAACAAATAACTTTTTTAGAGTCAGCTAACAGAGATGCAAATGTCACTCAAGTGGAAAAATAATTGGTATGGAAGTAAATATTCCAAAAGAATATCTAGAGGATCTAGAAAAACTTCTAATTAAACATTCTCAAATTCATCAAAATGATCTTATAACATATGTAAGAGAAAAACATCTCAAAATGATCTGATAACATATGTAGGAAAAAACATCCCAATGATATAGTCTTCAAAGAAAGATTAAGGGAGCCAAATCACTTAGGCTCAACGGTGAAAAGAAATTTTCTATGTAAACACTCAATCTTAATCTTAATTTGTGAAGGTATAGTGGTAAGGTATTTTTCAATAGTGATTTTTGTCGAGAGAAGCACCACAACAGTTTTCTTACGTGGTTATCCAGTATGACCATGACGATGACTTTGACATTCTGGAGATCTCTGACCACATGTTCGTAGGCTTCCATATGAGAATTGATTGGAGGAGTGAATATAAGAGTTGATCATATTCATGGGGCCTGTTCACCTCTGAGGCCCATGAACTTGAGGTCATGGACACAGTTGGTTTCTCAAAATTTCGAAAGAGACAATGCTGGTTTGAATACAATTGTAAGCAGGAGCAGGTTAAAATCCAGCGGCACTTATTTTCAAAAGAACAATGTTCCTCTTGAAACTAGAAGCACTAAAATGCAAATTTTATTTTCAGTTCAATTAGAGAACAAAGGGGTTGTTAAAATATTGACTAATGGGGTACTATCTGTGAGCTCTTTTGTAATGACCTCTTTCCCAAGATATCTCAACTTCATTTATTTCGTTTTGTAATGAGCTCTTTCTGAAAATATCGTAACTTTATAGATTTCAATAAATTTCACAGTACCTTCCCAAATGTCTTTGGGTATACGAACTCAAAATATATTTTAACTTTATAGATCTAGGGTGTATAGATGAGATCCTTACCTTGTTGGATTTATTAAATGTTTCTTTTTTGCTATACACTATCATGGAAACATTTTTGTTATTATTATTTTATTATGAAAGTGATATTGTAATGTTTTTACACGGAAGTCACGGAAGCTGCAAGTTTTGACAAACGATGCTGTTGCAAGCTTTCTGGTCGATAGAATATAGTAAAATACACGTTACACAAATGAAAATACTTATATCTGGTAAGAGCACGGATTAGCACACCAGTAAAGAATCAGTTGCTGATAAGGATACAATGCAATCCTCCCATATTCAATCTAAAAAATTAATCTTCTTATAAAAGCATACCCTGTAGTTCGAACGTGTGTACTGAATTGTCCCATTACCAATCTAATCCGAACACCTGCGGTGGTAAAGGGGTTTGCAGTTATGCAGTGCTTTACATGGATGGACCGCTAGCCTCTAGAGATTATAGCTTGGAGAAGTTGACTATGGGTTCCGATTCTTTGCATTTGGATGCTGGCAGATCCATGGAAGGAACTTTAATGGGGCGATGGGAGTTTTAGGATTGGGGCCCAATTGAAGTAGTCCCTACTACTTAACATAAAATAGCTATACTTCTAGACTTGAGAGCTGAATCTCAACAAGTTAATAACAAAAAAAGACTACGAATAACACCCATCTTAAACATAATTCATCTATTTGTCTGACCTCAGTTTATAATAAGAAAACAAAGACTATGAATAACACCCATCTTAAATATAATTCATCTATCTATCTTACCTCAGTTTATAATCCAGACAAGGCTTGCCCTAGTTACCAGTGGATTGTTATATAAAACTGGCTCTCCGAGCCGATATATATTCTGGATGCTTGACTGAATCAGGCATGACTTCTTCCACTCCGTCGGATTTACAAAATTGGTCGATCCATGTGGTCAAAAACAGCATTTTCTCCGGATCTATTAAAACAGTATCGGTAGCCTTCTCGATGGCTTGGGTCCATGTGGATAAACCACCCCATGCAATGTCAATCAACCTGTTTTATGTTAATTGAGTTTTAGGATTGGGGTGATCCAATTGAAGTAGGCCTCGGTTTTTCTGGGCTTTCAGGAAAACCATGGTGTCGATCTCCTCTCTCCTGCTACGGCCTCCTACTCCACCCTCATTTATCAAATTTAAATTCTAGTGGATCTCCTCTCTCCTGCTAGTAGTGGAGTCGCTTGTACTGGACCGATTGAGTCAACTGTGAATCACAGAAGAGGGCCATCTTCTCTTAGAATGTAATCTTTATCGGGTGGGATGGTACATGCCATCACATTAAACCTTTATTATCCATCACTACATCATGCAGATCTCGGATCATAATATGTATACTCAACAACAATACAACTACAACCATACAACTAGTTTCGGGTTCATAAATCCGCTGTTCTTCGGAGACTATCCAGTGTCAATGAGGGAGAGAGTTGGTAATTGACTTCCTTTATTCTTGTTAGAAGAGTCAAATCGCGTGAAAGGGTCGCTGGATTTCGTGGGCATTAACCATTATACAACATATTATGTCAAGAACAAAAAAAACCAGCATCATCTCAATTTCTGCGCTTCCACGAAAACCATGGTTGTGGATATCCTCTCTCCTGCTACGGCCTCCTACTCCCCCTCATTCATCAAAGTTAAATTCTAGACTGGGGTGTATTAGTAGAGTCGCTTATACTGGATCCACTGAGTCAACTGAAATCATGGAAGAAGCCCATCTTCTGTTACAATGGAATCTCGATCGGGTGAAGATAGAGGGTTTGTGCAGGTGGTTGGGTTGGAATAGACCCTCAATGATATATGCAATGGTGAGTTAACCTCGGTTGCTACTCTATTTTTTTAAACAATATTCTATGATTAATCTGGGTTTCTATTCTATTTATTCAAACGATATTCTAACCACAACGTACAGTAGCAGAGAAATAAAATGATATTCTAACCACAACGTACAGTAGCAGAGAAATAAATGGGAAAAATACCTTGTTGATGGAATTGAACTCAAAACCATTGTGGGGGCTTTCCACTGAACGCGTGACCACTGGACATGAACAAACCTCGGGGCCAAAGCATCCACGGGCTTCTCTTCTCCTTGCAGAGATTTAACAACGCCTCTTTCTGACCCCTCTGCTCATTGTCTGTGCTCAATGTTGAAATATTAAAGTCGCTGCCAGCCTTGGGCAGGAAGAAGAAACAAGTACAAACGCAGCAACAGAAGAAGAGTTTTTGAGTGCACAACACTCTGTATTGAAGAATGATGGATAATCCGTAAGGATCAATTAAATGTGATCCGCCGCAGCCACAAATTGCAGAGGAGAATTAACAGGTGATGGGCGGAGCCATTCTTCACAGTGGAAGGATGAAGATTTTCATAGATCTGTTCTACAGAGGAGCTGAGTAAATTAAAGATAGTCATCTCGGGCTTTAAAGCACTCAACAAAAAAAAATGGAGAAATTTGTTTAAACAGGCAGAAGTCCTTTATTTCTGATTTGGCGGGACAAGTGGTTCCCACCACTTAAGCTCTAAATCGGAATCGCAAGTCATTCTTGAAGCAGTGTCTTGTTGATGAGGAGTCGCGATGCGATGCGATCGCAATTGCAAATCGCAATCGAAATAATAAAATGTCTTGTGGATGTGTAGAGTTCCGCAATGGAATGGCTGTATATAAAAAATACAACCAAACCTTATATAAATCGCCCCCACCAATAGCCAAGGCATGCGGGTCCACTTGACCACGTGGCGGAAACTCAATGGAATTGCAAGTTCTTAATCGCAACGTTCGATCAGAGGTCCTTTGTTTTGTGTTCCGATCAAAAGGCCGGACCCGATCATATAATATACCACAGTTGAATGGGGAATCGCATCCGGTTGTTCAATCACAATCAGAGCTTTGTGTTGATCGCAAGTTTGTTTAAATTCCGGACACGATCCAGTTATATGCCACAGTTTAGTTACCAATCGCATCCAGTTCTTGATCGCAATTGGAAGCTCTTAAGTATTGGGCCCGATTGCATTTTGAAATTGGCGGACCTGATGGAGTTATACAATCGAGTTGATAAAGTCCATCGCGTCCGGGTTCTTAATCGCAATCGAAACTTTCCGGTTGATCCCACACTTTTGTAATATGTTGCGATTGGAGTGGCGGACCCGATCCATATTATAGGTTGGATTTTTTATGCGCCATCGCATTTGGGTCCTCAATTGCAATCGCAAGTTTTTGTGTGACATCTCTGATTCGCCGACTGCGATGTGGTCCCCACTCGCACGTCGTGCATTTCAATTTTTATTTTTTTTTGTTCCGTAAAGGTTTTATGTAATTTTATTTTTATGCGGCATATAAAAATCCAAAAGGCCAACATGCCTGTGTAATGTATTGAATTGTTGCAATTTTGGTTGGTTCGCACAGCAGCAAGAAAGGAACAAAGGAAACACATAGCAGTGTGGATTTCATGAGACAAAGAGAATTGTTTTGAAAGAACAGAGTTGTTCTGTGCACTGTGTCCATAGCAGTCACTATTGTAGTTATCTCTCTTTGCTAAGAGGAAGATTTGTAACAGTATTTTGAAGAAATAGAAGTTGTTTTAAAAGTCAGAAAACTCTGTCTCCTGTCAAATTTGTCTTAAATTTCTCTGTGTTGTAGAGGGGAGATTATTCTCTCGATTTATATTGTTTGGAATTCTCAAAATTCCAACATGGTATCAGAGCTAGTTTAGGCTCTTTGAAGTTTTCAAAGAAGCTGAAGAAGAAGAAGACTTGTTGCAGCGTTTTCTCCAGCAGTGTGAAAGCTCAACAGAGGTAAAAGTTTAGGTATTTCTCAAAGATAATATTGTTGTTGTCTTTTGTTTAAAAGAGTTTGTTCTTTCAAGAGAAGGAAAGACAGTTTGTTTAAAGTCAGAGTTCAGTTTTAGAGCAATGGCTGGACCAAGCACTGGTATGAGTCTTGGAAATGTTCAGCTTCCTCAATTTAATGAAAAGAACTATGATTATTGGGCCATTACCATGAAAGCCCTGTTTGTCTCACAAGACTTATGGGAGTTTGTAGAAGATGGTTTTGTTGAACCAGCTGATGAGCAGGCTTTTAATGCCTTAACTCAAGCAGAGAAGGACTTACTGAAGAGCAATAGGAATAAAGATGCTAAAGCTCTCTTCTTATTGTATCAAGCTGTGAATGAGAGTGTGTTTCCAAGGATAGCAGCAGCTAAGAAATCCACGGAGGCATGGGAAACTCTGAAAGTAGCCTATCAAGGTATGGAGAAAGTTAAAACAACAAAACTTTAGTTGCTAAGAAGAGATTTTGAAACTCTTTGCATGAAAGAGTCAGATAATGTGGACACATTTTTTACACATGTGATTGGGATCGTAAATCAGATAAGATCCCATGGAGAAACTCTTGAAGAAAGAAGGATTGTGGAGAAAATTTTGAGGAGCTTACCCTCAAAGTTTGATGTTATTGTAACCACTATAGAAGAGACCAAAGATCTCTCACAGTTCACAGTGGATGAACTTCATGCCTCGCTTATAATTCATGAACAGAGATTGAGTAGAGATTAACATTCATCTCTTGAGCACGCCTTCAAGACCCAGATGCCTTCAGGAAGAGGAAGAGGTCAAAGAAAAGGAAGAGGAAGAGGCATAAGCCAGAATAGAGGTGGAAGGAACAACCCTTCATATTCACACGGAAGGGGCAACAGTCAAAGTCAGAGCCACGGCCAAAGTAACAGCCAACAAGGTGGACATCAACAAGATGGACATGAACACCAACATGCTCATGGACAAAGGTATGAAAAATCCAATGTCCAGTGTCATTATTGCAAGAAATATGGGCACTATGCAAATGAATGTAGAAAGAAGAAAAATGACATGAAAAATAGGCAGAATGCTAATGTAGCAAAAGAAGAAAAGAACCCAAGTAATGTGTTGTTAGCTTGCAATGTGGCATAGGATAGAGAAGATGATGTTTGGTTCTTAGATTCAATATGTAGTAATCATATGACAAGAAACAGAGCAATGTTTTCCAATCTAGATGAAGATATTAAATCTGAAGTGACCACAGGGACTAATACTAAGATCTCTGTCAAAGGGAAAGGCAGAGTTAGTATTCGAGCAATAAATGGGGAGCAGAAATTTGTCCCTGATGTGTATTATGTTCCAGGTCTGAAATGTAATATTTTGAGCATTGGGAAGCTCATAAACAAAGGTTACAATGTAGTTTTCAAAGATGATGTGTGCACCATAAAAGATATACCTCCAAGAAAGAAAATCATTGCTTAAATTCAAATGAACAGCAATAGAATGTTTCCACTCAAGCTCAACACTGACTTGAAGGGAAAAGGAAAGAGTGTAGCAGCTATAACATAAGAAGCCTTCCAGAAGGAAGAGAAAGATATAAATTGGTTATGGCACCTGAGATTTGGACATCTCAATTTCGGAGGATTAAATTTGCTGCACAGAAAAGGAATGGTAAGAGGTTTTCCATTGATTGAGAAGCCTGATAGCCTATGTGAAGGCTGCATCTTGGGAAAGCAACACAGAGAAAATTTTCCTTCAGGGAAAAGCATAAGGGCGAAAGCACCTTTGGAGATAATCCACTCAAATTTATGTGGGCCGATGAAAACAGCATCTGTTTCAGGTAGCAGTTACATGCTGACCTTTATAGATGATTTCACAAGAAAAGTGTGGGTTTATTTTCTGAAATATAAGAGTGAAGTTTTTCAAAAATTTCGCCATTTTAAAGCTCTCATAGAAAACATAGCGGAATACACATTAAAGTCCTCAGAACAGACAGAGGAGGAGAATACATATCAAAGGAGTTTCTACGGTTTTGCAGAGAGAATGACATACACAAAAAATTTACCACCAGGTACACGCCGCAACAGAATGGAGTCGCTGAACAGAAGAATCGAACCAGAATGGAGATGGTGAGAAGCATGCTGAAGGAAAAGCATTTGCCGAATGAGTATTGGCCAGAAGCAGCAAACTGTGCTGTATATATTTTGAATAGATACCCCACAAAAGCAGTGATGAACAAAGTTCCAGAAGAAGCGTGGAGTGGCAGAAAACAGGGAGTCACCCATATGAGAGTTTTTGGGTGTGTTTCATATGCACACATTCCATAAAAATTGAGAAAGAAGTTGGATAGTAAGGGGGAGAAGTGTATTTTCCTTGGATATTGTGAAGATTCCAAAGGATATAGATTGTATAACCCATCCACAAAGAAGTTTGTGATAAGCAGAGATGTACAATTTATTGAGGAAGAAGCATGGGATGGAAGCATTGAGAATACAGTCAATGTCAAAAACTGTTTATCTCATGATGAAGATGAGGGATATGTGGTTAAGATCAACAACCCATCCGTTGTACAACCTCCAGCAGTGCAAGGACAACAAGGGACACCTCAAGCGGTAGCGAGAACACCCTTGAGAAGAAGCAGCAGTGGTTCACCGAGCACACCACATGGAGCAGAATTGAGTGCTTCATCAAGCACGTCTACACCAAGTGAAAGAGGAACAAAGTTCAGAAGTCTTAGAGAAATCTATGAGAAAGGATCAGCAGATGAAGGTATGAATTCCTTATTTGCTTTGTATTGTCAAGTTGATGATCCTATTCATTTTGAAGAAGCAATTAAAGACAAAAAATGGATAGAAGCTATGGATGATGAAATTAATGCCATAGAGAAGAACAAAACATGGGAGTTAGTTGACCTCCTAGAAGGTAAAGAGGTTATTGGAGTTAAATGGGTCTATAAGACCAAAAGAAATGATGAAGGAAAGATTGAGAGACACAAGGCCAGACTTGTTGTCAAAGGATACAAGCAGAAGCAAGGGATTGACTATGAAGAAACCTTTGCACCATCTGTAAGAATGGAGGCAGTGAGAGCAGTGTTGTCCATAGCAGCACAAAAAAATGGAAATTATATCAGATGGATGTAAAATTTGCATTTTTAAATGGAGTTTTAATGGAAGAGGTATATGTGGAACAACCTCTTGGATATGAGAAGAAATGCCAAGAGCATAAGGTCTGCAAATTGAAGAAAGCTCTTTATGGGCTGAAGCAAGCTCCAAGAGCATGGTACAGTAGGATAGACTCCTATCTACTAGAAAATGGATTTGAAAAGTGTGAGGGAGAACCCACCCTCTACATCAAAGAAAAAGATGGTAAGCTTTTGATTGTTGTTTTATATGTTGATGATTTAATTTTTACAGGTAATGATGATTACCTTGTTGAGAATTTTAAAACAGTCATGAAAGATGAATTTGAAATGACTGATATGGGTTTATTAAGATACTTCTTGGGAATAGAAGTGGAGCAAGGTGAGAAAGGGATTTTTATATCTCAAGCAAAGTATGTGAATCAAGTTCTAGAAGGATTTAACATGCAGGAGTGCAAAGCTGCAATTACTCCCACAGTAATGGGATTGAAGTTGAGTAAAGATGATAGCAGCAAGGATGTTGATCCAAGTTTGTATAAATGCATAGTTGGCAGCCTCATGTATTTGACTGCAACTAGGTCGGATATTATGCATGCTGTTATTTTAATTTCCAGATTTATGGAGAAGCCAAAAGAAGCACATTGGCAAGCAAAAAAAAGAATTTTGAGATATGTGAAAGGAACTAGAAGATTTGGTATTTTATATACAGCTTTAGAAAATTCATAATTGGTTGGATGCACTGACAGTGATTGGGCTGGAAGTGTAGATGATCAGAAGAGCACTTCCGGTTATGTTTTTCATATGGGTTCAGGAGCCATTTCATGGGCTTCTAAGAAACAGCCGATTGTAGCATTATCTACAGCAGAGGCAGAATATGTGGCAGCTACAGCAGCAACTTGTCAAGCAGTTTGGATGAGAATAATGTTGAGAATTTTGTGCCAAGAACAGGTAAAGGGCACTGTGATCTATTGTGACAATAGCTCATCTATTGCATTGTCAAAGAATTTTGTGTTTCATAAAAGAACAAAGCACATAGATACAAAGTTTCATTATATCAGAGAATTTGTAAACAATGGAGAAGTTGTTTTACAGCATTGTAAAACAAAGGAACAATATGCAGACATTCTAACTAAACCATTGGGACATAAGACATTTGAATTTTTAAGGAAATGTTTGGGTATTATTGATAACCCAACAGCTGACTTTAAGGGGGAGTGTTGAAATATTAAAGTCACTGCCAGCCTTGGGCAGGACGAAGAAACAAGTACAAAGGCAGTAGCAGAAGTAGAGTTTTTGAGTACACAACACTCTGTATTGAAGAATGATGGAGAATCCATAAGGATGAATTAAATGTGATGGACCGCAGCCACAAATTGCAGAGGAGAATTAACAGGTGATGGGCGGAGTCGTTCTTCACAGTGGAAGGATGAAGATTTTCGTAGATCTGTTCTATGGAGGAGCTGAGTAAATTAAAGATAGTCATCTTGGGCTTTAAATCCCTCAACAACCAAAAATGGAGAAATTTGTTTAAACAGGCGGAATTCCTTTATTTCTGATTTGGCGGGACAAGTGGTTCCCACCACTTAAGCTCTAAATCGGAATCACAAGTCATTTTTGAAGCAGTGTCTTGTTGATGAGGAGTCGCGATGCGATGTGATCGCAATCGTAAATCGCAATCGTAATAATCAAATGTATTGTGGATGTGTAGAGTTCCGTAATGGAACAGTTTTATATAAAACATACAACCAAACCTTATATAAATCGCCCCCACCAACAGTCGAGGCCCGTGGGTCCACTTGACCACGTGGCGGAAACTCAATGGAATCACAAGTTCTTAATCGCAAGGTTCGATCGAAGGTCCTTTGTTTTGTGTTCCGATCAAAAGGCTGGACCTGATCATATAATATACCACAGTTGAATGGGGAATCGCATCCGGTTGTTCAATGACAATCAGAGCTTTGTGTTGATCGCAAGTTTGTTTAAAGTCCGGACCCGATCCGGTTATATGCCACAGTTTATTTTCCAATCGCATCTGGTTCTTGATCGCAATCAGAAGCTCTTAAGTATTGGGCCCGATTGCAGTTAGAAATTGGCGGACCCAATGGAGTTATACGATGGAGTTGATAAATTCCATCGCGTCTGGGTTCTTAATCGCAATCAAAACTTTCCAGTTGATCGCACGCTTTTGTAATATGTTGCGATTGGAGTGGTGGACCCGATCCATATTATAGGTTGGATTTTTTATGCGCCATCACATCTGGGTCCTCAATTGCAATCGCAATTTTTTGTGTGACATCTCCGATCCGCCGACTGCGATGTGGTCCCCACTCGCACGTCGTGCATTTGAATTTTTTTTTTTTTTTGTTCCGTAAAGGTTTTATGTAATGTTTTTTTTTATGCAGCATATAAAAAGCCAAAAGGCCAGCGTGCCTATGTAATGTATTGAATTGTTGCAGTTTTGGTTGGTTCGCACAACAGCGCGAAAGGAACAAAGGAAACACACAGTAGTGTGGATTTCATGAGACAGAGAGCATTGTTTTGAAAGAACAGAGTTGTTCTGTGCACTGTGTCCATAGCAGTCACTATTGTAGTTATCCCTCTGTGCTAAGAGGAATATTTGTAACAGTCTTTTGAAGAAATAGAAGTTGTTTTAAAAGTCAGAAAACTCTGTCTCCTATCAAATTTGTTTTAAATTTCTTTGTGTTGTAGAGGGAAAATTATTCTCTCCATTTCTATTGTTTGGAATTCTCAATATTTCAACACTCAAGAGGTGCATTATTAGCGATAAAACATGCCAGAAGAGGGTTTTCATAAACCCTCTAAGCTTTCGTTATGTTCCCGCCTAAAATTGTTTTCTCAATTTTGTGCTAGATATGGATTTTATTTTATTTTATAGTGTAAGTCTTAAAAGTTGTTTGGTTTTATTTTTTTCTAAACTGGAACATCAAAATCATTGCTTTCAATTTAAATTAAGATTTTTAATATAAAATTTAAATTAATATTCTTACTATATAATGAATTAAAGTAAAGTGGGGAGGGGAGATTATGGTATTGAACTAATTATTTTTAATTAAAATTTATAAATTATATAGATAAAAATAAATTATTTTAAATAATTAGTGGTAATTTATGGTAAATATGTAAAAATTAAAACGTAAACACAATAATTTGATTTCCTAATAATTAAGATAAATAAATCTTATTGACTTCTACAATTTGTTGTGTTGAGCTAGATGGCAATTTGGACCATGCCCAAATCACCAAGATTGTTCCCTGTTACACACATGGCCAATGTGAGCTAGCAAATCATGGAAAAATTGAAATTGAAATTTATATTGATATTCCCTAAAGACAAAATAGGTCAAGATAGATATTATACCCATCATGAGAAGCCTGTATAAAAGGTTGGGGTGTGTGGGCAAGAGGCCCCACGAAGATGAGAAATAAATAACCATTGAAGTGAACTAGAAAAATACTAAACTAATCACCATAAATGAAACAACACCATATCAAAACCTAGGTGTACAAGAAGTTTATCCCAAGGAGGAAAACCCCAACATTAAGAAAATAATGAGACAACACTGTAGGAACACAAACAACCATGTCCAACTAGAAGTAAAATTGCAACCAAAAGAGTAGGTAGAATGTGGGCACCTAATTAGAAGAATTTTATAGGTGCCACTAGCTCCAATTCAAACTAATGATATATTTCATAAAATATTACAACATACAACGAACTTATGACATAAAAAAAGAAAAGAATCAAAATTTATTCCAAGATATTAATGACAACAATCTAATCAAAATGGAAGATTGGAATCCCAATATTTCCATCAAAATAAAATTAGGTTCCCCTTGTAGATACGTAGGACATACATGGATTTTCATTTACATTACAAATGAAAAACAAAAGAAAAAGTGATAATACCTACCAAAACCAAATAATTTGATCATCGACTTCAATGTATTCATGATACTCCATATGGTATTTCCTATCATGTACACACAAATATTGACACTTCCCATAAAACATTAGATCCATATATTCAAGTTATAAAGCTAGAATAAATTTTAGTGTTGAATTCCCAAGAAAATTAAAAAAACTCCTAGGCAAAGCATTTAACTTACTCTACAATTGGTGTCACAAAATGACATTGAATCAAAATTTTAACATATCAATTTCAATTCATACTATTTAGTATTTATAACCAAGTCCCTACCTCCTTGACAAAGTTCCATAACCTTTTGGGATCCCAGTTCTTCAACTTTGATTACAAACATGAGTCCTAGTAGATCCGAGTCTAGAATATCTGAACCCATTTCCAATATTTCCTTGCAACTTGAATACAATTATGAATCTACATCTTTTGTATATTCCGAGGAGATATAGAGACCAACCAATTGCTAGTCTTATAGAAGAGGATATTAATATAAGCTCCATTTTATATACACTTCCACCTTTTGATTTTTTGTTTGTAAATACATTTATGTAAATATAAGACATATTTTGACAACAACAACAAAAAAATAATGGGTGACCTACACTAAAGGCCACTGCTTTTCTTGCATTCTTCCACTGTGTTGGAGTAAAAAAAGAATGACAATCACTAGAAAAATATGCATACCATCAGGATTATAGATTGGCTAAGCCGGTGAAAACAAAGTCAATGCCACGGAGCACATGGTTCTGTATTGGGATAATAAGGTATATGTATCTAATAATTTGAAAGGAGTACCATGTAAAACCTGTACAACATTAATATTATTGTATTGAGTTAGTGTAAGAACTAATAAGAAAGTCAAAAGTGTGAAGAAAAATGCTAATAAACTTTGAACAAATAAATCTTCAGAGGTGGTGATTCCTGAACATCATCCCTTAATCATGGGGAACACTGAATCCAGGATAAGAAATGAGAATTCTTTCCAGTGGGGAAGATTTTATCAAATGATCAGCTCAGGGTATTTTTCAGAACTCATCCACAATGATCCTGAACATGACCTTAGTATCAACATTTACAAGAAGGTGACCAAACCATGCCTCCATAGGATTTCTTCCATATCTCTTGTTCTTCCTTTTGTGGAGGTAATCTCCTGGCTCATAGGCCAGGTGGAAATTTCTAATAGATGGATCCTAAACCAACATCGGAGCCCAGTTGGAGGCTATCACACCTTCAACATATTGTCAAGAAAGTTCCTCCCAGAGCCTGAAGTAAGTCTATCAGAGGAAAGGGTGAAAAGGGCTATGGATGAGGTACCTCCTAGCATGCTACTAAAAAATGGTGGTTTTTTTCTAAAATTTTTAAGACTAGGATATCAAAGGTGTATCCAACTGCTAGATTGAAGCATCATTTCAGAATAGTCATGTTTTTGTTCACCAAACTATATGGAGAAAAGGATGGAACCATGTTTCATTAAATCTGGGTGCCTATGGTAAATGAAATTTGTACTCATGGGCCAACATAAAATTGGAGTGCAATCATGTCCCCTTCATTATATAAAGCTTTCAGGGAAGTGAAGAGTGTCAAGCCTACTATTTTCTTTATGTCCAGCTACCTTTTGGACTCCATCTGTTCAGAAAATGAATTTCCGAAACTAGAATGGAAATGGTCCAAGTATTTTCCTCTGGTACATGTTTAATGCAAGCTCTTATGGGATTACAAGCATAAATCATAGATCACAATAATATGAAACCATTTTATTTCTCCAGTGTACTCTTTGTTATTTGAGAAAGAGTCTCCATGCCTCTCGGAACAAGAACGGGCAGTCATAGGAGGCATTGGAGACTGGTATCTGCATGAACAGGGAATTTACATCATATTTTATGCCGTATGGTGGACTGAGATCTCCTCATCTGTTACCTTTGTATGCTTCGGACAGAGTGGTTTGGTTGGAAATATTATATCAAACATTTTCTCATCAAGTTGCAGGTACTCTTAAGAGGGAAAAGAGGTCAATATGGCCTAAGTTACCTATCAAGATCATATACTATGGAGTTGATGGCACCAGCCAACCCATGAAAGAGGTCAATGAAATTGAATCATATCATTTTGGAGAGATAATATTCAAAAGACATGATCTTGAAGTTGTGATTATTAGTCATTGTGTTGTTATCATCTAGATGTAGTCTTATACTCATGAGAGGGATACTGATGATGAAATCTTTAAGAGACTTAATTATCCATCTGATTTTAAAGAAAAACTAATTCAAGGACCTCAAAAGAAGGTCGAACAAACCCATGCTTCACCTATTTTCAACCTCCAGGAAGAAGTTGAAAAGCTCGAGAGGGCATTGGAATACGTGAAGGAATTGAAGAAAGCATTGGAAAAAGAAGCAGAGAGAATTAAGAGGAGGATTAAAGAAGAGCATGTAGTGAAGGAGGCAGAAGAAGAGAGAAGGAAAGCAGAACAATATGACCTTGTGAAACAATGGGCATTGGAAACTGAAAAAAGAGTCAAGCAGCAAGAAAAACAAAGGAAAAGTGATGAAAAGCTTCAGAAGAAAAGATATGAGGAACTCCAAAATAATAAGGAATAAGAAGGAACATTACAATATGTCAAAACTGCCTTTGAACATAAAGTATGATTTCCTAATATGCAAAAACCCTAAAATCCAAAACCCTAGCCCTAAGAAATAATGTGCCAATACGAATGTAGGCCCAAAGAGGCTAATGTATATATCAACTTTCTGAGGCTACAAATTTTGCATGCAAACTCCATTTAGGACATTTATTGGACCATTACAAACCATACTATGTGTCTTTAGCCTATGACAAATGCCAAAAATGCAAGGGAAATGCCCAAAAAAGGCACCAGAAGTTTGAGGTCTAAAACACTATAATATAACTACCAAGACATGGAATAATGTTGAATCAATGTAACAAGTGGGTGGTCACTAGTATTCTATTGAATCAATTGTCCCCCATTATGAATAAGTGGTCCATTTTGTGTCAAGTTCCTCCATCAAGTGGGGAAATTTTTGTTGAATATGGCTTCTAGTGAGACACGTGCGCCAAAGTAGGAACATGAGGTGTCTATGAGAGGTGGGAAATACAGATGAAGTAGATCCACATTAAATATAAGGTTCAAGGCAAAAAAAAGGGGAATATTTGATTTAGAAGCATATTCATCTACAACCTTTGTGTTGGTGGTGTAAGGCCTATATCACAATGGAGAGTCGGGGGGGTGGTGTACTTCCAATGGGATCTTAAGAGGTGTTGTTTATACAAATGGAACCATACCTTATCTCCCACCCTAAAATTATGTGGCACTCTTATCCAGGTGGATATTGGTGGCCACCAACCTCTTCCACTAACTCAATGGTTCTTTATCTTCTTATAATTTTTTCTATGGTTTTTTGGGTCCTAAACATCTAGGGTCATGATTAGTCTAAGATGAGTTACATGTAGTTCATAGGTGAAAAATGAATATGTTGAATTTACACGACACATGAGAATCTGGGTTTGGTCTTAGAATATTTTCTGCAAACACACTCAAGTGCTACGACAAATCTACTTTTCACAATGAAATCTACACACATCAGGGAATCAACTAGTGCACATGAATTTTTAAAAAAAATTTAGACCGTTCTTCCTTAAATTAAAAACTATAATAGAATAGGTTAGAGCTCTCGTACCAGGGATCATGGCCATTTACAATCACACTGATACAAGGAATACAACTAGGGCTTGGTGTTAAACCTTTCACAACCAATCTACCTTGAACAAGACAACACTTGACCCACTTTTTGAGGTGGCCACACATAGCCCTTTCAATCCACATGCCTTGAACACATCTAGCAAGTCCTCTTACCTCCCATTATGCAACTCCTCAGTTTTCCTCTATTAATGAACTCAACTCCTTTAGGTTACTGAACTCCACTCAAAAAACATTTCCCTTCGTCTACCTCATTTTTCCTTTAAGGTCTACAACACTTAGGTTTTTCGATCAGTTGTTCACAACTCTGTTGTGAAAAAATATTTAGTTTTCCCACTTTTTCCATTTTTTGCTCCAATATGACAAGTTTAGGGATATGGAGGTTTCCCTTCTTCTCAATGGCGCAATCCTTTGCAATACAATGAACTCGGGCTAGTTCTATAACCCACTTGACTGCTACTTTAGTCCTTCAAAGTATCCACGTCCTTAGAACCAATACACCTACCCTTCTACTAGTGTTGTTTTCCTTCACAAGTACAAGACTTAGATATATTCTTTGATAGTCACCTAACGACCCTCCAATTTTACTTGGATTGCCATCAATTTTCCCAACCATAGTCAATTATTTTACTGATCTAGTGCCCAAAAAATTTCCCTCATCTAGGGCTCTTCAAATATGCCACCTAATAGTGATTTGAGTCCTCTCGAAATCACTATTCTTGTGTACCAATTTCTTTGTTGTCCAATATATGAAAAAATATGAACTACTCATCCTATAATCCTTCTAAAAATTTGTAGATGATTGATTTGGGGTCACAAATCATCTATTAACATTCCATTGACTAAATGTTTATAGGCTGCTTCAGATCTCTGTCCAAAACTCTATGGAAATTCCACCAAAATCAACTCCTCTTCATGTCAATCCATTCCTCATATGAAACATTTCTTCTGCTCCATATTCTACTGAGGTTACACCTTCCTTTGGATTTTCTATCTCTTCACATACTTCTGCAAGCCATATTCCAAATTTGTGGTATATATTGCATATATTAACCTCTCTCTAAGGGTCACAACCCCTCTTCTTCTATGCATATTTTTCACAGTATTAATGGGATACCTTATGGATTTAACATGCTAGGAAACCTCCTAAATAGGGAATTATACTTGCATTCTAATTTCTTAAGAACACACCCTATCCACCCATAGAAAAAATGACAAATCTTTCCTCCACAAGAGACTCAACCTAGCTCATATGGAATCATATATTTTGGGCACTTCTTTGACTGGATCTTGATATGAACTTTAGATCTCTACGACCCTCAAAATACAGTTACCTCAGTCAATATTACACCTGTGACTACTACTGTTGTGGCCCTAAATTATAGTGTAGACCCTCCTCCACTTGTGTTGGTCTTTATCATAGAGATTGTAACCTACTAACCACCAGAAGGTAGGGTCTCTCTAGTATCCCAAAATGGGTATGCAGCAATGCATGAACACAAAATTGGAAATAGCAGTGCAAATCAGCTCATAAACATTGGAGACCAATATGGAGACATAAAATCATGTATTATATCAACAAATCAATACATAATAGTGAGGCATGAGTCATATATAATGAAGGAACAAGCATCCCATGAGAAATCACTGCACAAATGAGCTTCTGTCACAATAAAAGAGTGTCGGAGACTGCTATAGTGGAGTTATAAACACACTGCTATAGCAAAAGAATGTACAAATATGTAGGGCTATTATATGCCTCAAAATATATGCCCAATACAAATCTAGGCTCAATACAAACTCCTACAAGAACCCAGAAAGGGTTTTCATAAATACACCCTATAAAATATGGGATCTAAAGCCTAATGGCTGAAGATAAACTGAATAATAAGAGTGTATAACGTTGAAATATAACAGATCTGATGCAAATCCCCTCAAAGGTCTCCTCCAATGAAACGATAAACCCTTCAATCACAAGAAAGCACTACAAAGGTACCATAAGATCTTTCACTGAAGCTTCCCTCCAAAATAACGCAATTCCCAGCTGGAACAGCGCTAGAAATGATGGTAAATATATGGCCTAATGCTAAATATCTAAAATATGCTCAAGAAATTTCCAAACAGATCTCCCAAGAGAAGGAAACCTTCCTCTTATGAGAAACTAGCTCAGAAAGTGGGATTATAACCCTTCCACTGCTACACCCTGCAACACAGCACAATAACCTACAAAAACTGCACTGATGAAGAAATTTGTAGCTTGGCCTGAAAACCTGAATGTGGAAATGAATACAATACTCTTCCAAGAGGCCCCTCAAGGAAAGAGGTGGGATTCCCACTCAGAAACACCCGGTGCTAAACATCAAGAGGAAGCAAAATCTAAGCAGACCAATATCAAATAAAAATATCAAAACATGCTCATATGGCTGCCATCCTCTTCCTTAAATATAATACGAGCTTTCTTGCCCTTGTCCCGACTAAATTATGTCATTTCCTTCATGACATCCATCTCCCTCCAAAACTACATTATCCTTCATTTAATCTCCACTCCTCCATAACAGCGTTGTTGACTTGGTCAAAGTTGACTGAATCAAAATGATCCAACCCTGTTCACACTTGGAGGTGCCTTATTTAGCTGCTAAAAAAAGGTCTCCTTTCACACTTGAAGTTTTTTTATTGCTACTAAGGATACTTATGGGCCTCTCCGCCCACTTATTCACCTACCGAGTGACAAAACAAACTATAATATTCATTTAGCTGAAGGCTAAATTTTTTGGAATATTACAGTCACCCCCTCCAAAATGTTGCTTGTCCTCAAGAAAATATACGAGGAGAGAAAAATTCCTCCCCTCCTCCTCTTGTGGCCTCCTCATCAATAATCCCCACCACTGCTCAAAATAATTTGCAATAAATCTACCCTCCAATTTTTCCCTCCAAATATGCAAAACCAAATGGCTTACATCATGAAAAGTTGGAAGGTGTAAGTGGAAACCTTATTTCTGTCCAATGGCATCCTCAAAGTAGGAGTTATGACAAGCATAGTGGGATCTCATTCCCAATGAGAAATTCTCAAACCCATGCTATCATCGAAATGAAATGAGCCATTCTAGGTAGCTCATCAAAGAAATCATCAACCCCCGGTTTATGCAATGTATTGGGGTTGCATGGAGAGATTAGATTTTTCCACCCAAGTTGTTTCTCTCTCCATTTATGGTAATTATGGGGTTTTCTCTGATCTTGGGCTAAAATGACATGGCCTCCAAGAATGGCCCAAGTTACCCCACCAAACAATTCAGCCATGAAGTGCCTCCTCCAAAAACTCAAGTTCTCCAAATGGCTCCACCCACATGAAGAAAAGAGATGTAGTATGGAAATCATGGGTTTCCTATTGTTTCTCTTCAAAAATACAACATGTAAATTAGGGAGAATCATACTCCGAATGGGCACCTCAAACTCATGTCCCACTCTCCAAACAAAGTTCCCCATGAACATAATAATATCAGCAATATATGGAAGCAAAAACCAATGAAAACAAGTTACCATATGACAATCTGAATGTGGATCATAGTTCCACACATAGAACCAGCACAGTGCACCCCTTTTCTGCCTCAAAACAAAAAATAACAAGTGCCCTTCTAGCCACTTGTTTTTTGCCACAATCATCCCATAAGATGGAATCATGAATGTAAAATGTGTTGCCAATGGTGCACACCAAGAATCATGTGGCTCCCCCCACAAACCACCAATAGGATGGCCAATATTGATGCTACATTTGGCCTCAAGTAAATCATAATATAATGCATAAGAAGGAACAACCCTCCTTAATACAACATGCTGCTCATATAAATTAAAGAAGTGAAAATCAAATGAAAAAATGTACGTTCTCTACTATGTACTTTGGTCGTTGAGCTGAAATGGCTCTACTGAAAATTCTCCCTCACCCCCAGTGAGCAGGGAAGTGGATGTGACATCCTCTATATCACCATCTGGGCTATGAATCTCTCCATATTTTGAAATATATCATGTTGGATGCCCTCCCAAGTGAACTCTTCCATCAAAAAATGAAATGCATCACAGTGCATGGAAAGAAAGTCCACATGTGCTGCATGTAGTAGCTTCCTCTTGAGTTCAAAAGCTCTAGTCAGGAAGACTCTGCCATAAGAATATATGACCTCTCCAACCACCATGTATCTATGATCTCCCTCTACTTCATCAATAATCATGAAAGCACCAAGATCCTTGGAGTACTCTACCAAGAGTTGAGACCTCCAATATGGATCAATCCTCTTAAGAGGAAACATCTGAATATCTGAAATGTGAATCTCCCCACATGTTTTTTTCTTATCCTTTGACATCCCCCATGAAAAATTAATCCTCCAAAGTGCTTCCTGACCATCATGCAACTGCTCATGCTCATATAGAAGTGGTGATCTTTGGAAGTTGGCCTCCCATGAGATGCTATCATCCAAAATGGACCTCCTGATCTTGGCCAATGTAAGCATGAGTGGCCTACATCTACTCCAATGTATGTAGGATTCCTTCCTCAAAGGAAGTACCCTCTTCTTCTCCCAATCCATGGAGCATCTTTCTTGCACCTGAAGGTGCCATCCTCTATCACTGTAGCAACTTCTGTCAGCGACGTATATGTAGTGAGAGTGGGTAATGCTGAAAATGGGAGAATGTCTCTCTCCTCCTTGAGTCTACCCCAAAATATTTTCACTTTAATAGACCCCTCCAAAGTATCCACCCCTCTAGGATCTAAGAGTGGTTCTATCCAATGTGAAACATTCCTCATCATCTCCCGATCTGGTGGTTTCCCCGGTGGAATGCCTCCATGTAATGAGACATCAATGTCAAGAGTAGACTGTAAATATGGATGGAAAAATTTGTCCTTGATCTCACAACGCAAATTAGTATGTCTCTTATTAACTCTCTGAAATAGATAGGGGCATGTGCTCCTCATCAAGTGATGCTGACCTTCCTCCCTACCTTCTCCTTCCATCGGCAATGTTTCACAATCATGTTGTTCAATTATTGTGCCTTGATCTCCATATATGAGATCCGGGGGAATTCCTTGCAATGATACAAGAATAACTCTTGTTGGAGAAAGTGCTCCATCTAGCTCTACATGAGGTTCTAGATGTGCTCTAGATATGACAGCAATGTTTCCCCCATCCTTCTCTTCTCCTTCAATATGCATGGGAGTCACTTTCTCAATAAGAAGATCCTCTTTTGAAAAAGGGATCTTGATACCTTCTTGTCCAAGGATATGAGACAGAGGCCTTGCCTCTAGCAAAGTAGTATGCAAGATGTGAGATTCTCCAAGTGGATTTGATTTTATAGGTCCCTCCATCATATGCAAAGGTTGTGTTTGTTGTTGTTTTTTTGGTTCCACCAATGATGTTTCGGAATGTTTTCCATCAAAAATTTCCACTAATCTATTAGTAAACTTTGAATAAGAAGAAATATTTACATTTCTTAATGAAAAATACTCAAATATCGACCAAGCATAGGCCTTACCTTCAAAATGCAGTGCTGCAACTTTGATGGCTTCATCTTCAGAAACTTGGTGGTGCTGCAAATAGGTGTGTAACTCCTCCACCCAAGCTCTAACTGAACATGTTGGTGACCCATCAAAAGTAGATAGGAAAAATATACTCATGTCATGCTGCTTGCTCCTCTCCACCTTGATCTTGCAAAACCCTTGGAAAGTGATCTGCTTTTGAACCTCTTATTTTAAGATTCATATTCCTTCAGATAATATGTAAGAGTCTCCATCTTTGGCATTTCTTCTTCTTTCACCTCCCACATAGTAGATCTGGGCATATGACTGCATTGTGAAGTGTGTAGCTAAATGTTACACACATCATGTGACAATATATAGTTGGCTTTAAATCCAAACTCCTTTGGAGAATCTCTCTCTCTTCTCATCTTCTTGAGATTTCCTTTGATATTCTGCATACTTTGAAAGAGAAGATGTGAGAGCTCCTCCTCTTCTGCTCCTCCAAATAATGGAGCCTTATTTTATTTTTTTAGTACATATATCCTTATTCTTATTCTCCTACTAGCATAATGGCTAAGATCCATAGGCTGAGCCAAGATTATGCTCCGATACCACTGTAATATCCAAAAATGGGGATGCAGCAATACATGAACACAAAACTAGGAATGGCAGTGTAAATTAAATCATAAACATTTGAGACCAATATGGAGACATAAAATCATGTATTATATCATAAATTCAATACGTAATATTGGGGCATGAGTGATATATAATTAAGGAACAAGCCTCCCATGAGAAATCATTGAACAAATGAGTTGTTGTCACAATACAAGAATGTCGGAGACTGCTACAACGCAGTTATAAACACACTGCTATAGCATAGCTATAAACACACTGCTATAGCACAAGATGTAAGAATATGTAGTGCTGTTATATGCCTCAAAAGATATTCCCAATACAGATCTAGGCCCAATACAAACGCCTACAAGAACCTGGAAAGGGTTTTCAAAAATACACCCTATACAAGATGGGATCTAAAGCCCAATGGTTGAAGATAAATTAAATAAAAAGAGTGTAGAAGGCTGAAATATAAAAAATATTATGAATATCCCCTCAAAGGTCTCCTCCCATGAAAGGATAAACCCCTCAATCACAAGAAAACACTACAAAGGTACCACAAGATCTTCCACTGAAGCTGCCCTCCAAAATAATGCAATTCCCAACTGGAAAAATGCTATAAATGATTGGAAATATATGGCCTAGTGCAAAATATCTGAAATATGCTCAATAAATCTCCAAACAGATTTCCCAAGAGAAAGAAACCTTCCTTCTATGAGAAACTAGCTCAGAAAGTGGGATTCTAACCCCTCCATTGCTGCACCCTACAACATAGAAAAGTAACCTGCAAAAAATGCGTTGATGAAGAAAGTCGTAGCTCAGACTGTAAACCTGAACGTGGAAATGAATACAATACTCTTCCAAGATGCCCCTCAAGGAGACAGGTGGGATTCCCTCTTAGGAACACCCAGTGCTAAACATCACTGCAACCCTGCTAAACAACAAGAGGAAGCAAAATCTAAGCAAACCAATATCAAAAAATAATCTCAAAACATGCTCATATGGCTGCCATCCTCTTCCTTAAATAAAATATGAGCTTTCTTTCCCTTGGCCCCACTCAATTAGGTCATTTCCTTCATGAGATCCATCTCCCTCCAAAACTTCATTATCCTTCATTTAATCTCCACTGCTCCATAACAACATTGTTGACATGGTCAAAGTTGACTGAATCAACATGATCCAACCTTGTTCACACATGGAGGTGCCTTATTTGGCTGCTAAAAAAGGTCTCCTTTCACACTTGAAGTGTTTTTATTGCTTCTAAGGAGACTTATGGGCCTCTCCACCCACTTATTCACCTACCGAGTGATAAAACAAACTATAATATTCCATTTAGATGAAGGCTAAATTTTTTGGAATATTACAGTCTCAAACCTCTCTACTATTTCAATATTTGTTGTGGCCTTTACAGAGAAACACCATTGAAATCACATGCCCAAATTCTCAGGAGCCGCCTCTCTTGAGCTTGATCTACCATAATAGAACCAAGAATATGCCATCCTACTTCCTATGTTGAACCCATTAAGGTATGTGACATTCTTGTGAACCCTCACATGATGATCTTAATCTTGGTGCATGATCATGGCCTCCCTTTAGCAATGCTTACTCAACCCTCTAACTCGACCTACTTTATAAATACATCTCTCTTGGCCTCCTTGATAAAATGAGCTCCTTCTCACTTGATGTTCTTTCCTTCATACTAAAGCCTCCTTAAATAGCTTTTCCTAGATAGGCCTCTTAAGAACACTCTATAACTTACGAAATTTATCCACTTAGACCATAGAAAATATTGTTTTTTGTTTTTAATTTTATCTTTTATATTTTAAACCCCATCTCGGGTCCAAGGCCCCTTCGCTTGGGTTACTTTCCCAAAAATACTTTTGTGGCCAAACTCACAAAAACCCATCTCGCTAGGCTTCTGGATTACCTCTCAAGCTACACAATTCAACAACATATTCTAGTTGTAGTAATCATAACTTGGTCAAACTCCTATAGTCAGGTGAGGACTTGGTTGGGTTCCCAAGTTGAAAATTAAGTAAGGGTAGTTGTGAGGGCATGATAAATACAGAGGGTTAGCGCATGCCAAGGAATGAAAAGGTGTGCTAACACATGCTAGACAATGTTAATGCATGTTGAGGAGTGTTAAGGAGTTTCGAGCCATCACAAGGGATAACTAGGTCAAAATGCATGGAAATGAACAAATAATAGTGTGTACCAGGGAGTGTCAGTGAATTCAAGTTTTCCAAGGATGAAGTGTGTTAGAATAAGTTCATAATATGATTTTCAAGAGGAAAGGATATGATTGTGATAAGGGGCTCAAAAAAGAAGTTTTAGACAAAGGGAGACTTTTTGTTGGGCACAATACTATTTTTCCTTTATCTATTATTTTTATATGACATGTGGCACACTTTAGCCGAATGGTCATATTTAAACTATTTTAGACATGGATAGATGTTATCCTTGTCTTGGTAAGTTCTTAAGTGGGTAAATTCCATCTTGGACATGAGTGGCCTAAGATGAGGTGTAGTTGGTTCTTAGGTGAACAAGCCACAATCTACTTGTAGTAGGTGCAATTGATCAAGTTGTTACGGATGAAGCAGACCAATGTCACATGAACTGCAATAGCTAAGGAATTGATTGGGTTCCCAAGTCATGAAAATATGTAAGGCTAGTTGTGAGGGCATGAGTGCCAAGGCATGTTATGGAATCCTAACATGTGCCAGATAGTTTGAAGGCATGTCAAATATGATAAGATGTGTAAAGTGCTAAGGCATGCCAAGATGTGCAAAGGTGTGACAATACGTGTCAGGCACTATCAAGGAAAAAAAAGGAGAAACAAGTTAAAATAAAAGGAAATGAACACATCATAGGGTTAATAAGCCATGAATTTAGATTTTCGATGAGGGGCATGCTATGCACACCAACACTAGGTGGAAAAAACTGTCAAGTTCCAAGTTTTAGTGCATTATAAGTTTCAAATCATCCCTTGTTACTTCTCTTCTACTTTCCAATAATGATCTCAAATAACTTTACTATTAAACCATGCCAAATAATACTGAGGCATCTTAATGAATGCTCGACATGCTAATGGTCATGGCCTTTTTAGGACTAGATCTCTCTTCGCCCCCTTGATCAAATGATCTCCTTCTCACTTGATGTTCTTTCCTTCATCCTATGACCCCCTTAAATGTTTTTTCCTAGACCTCTTAGGAACCCTCTAGAACTTATGGGTTTTATCCACTTAGACCTTAGGAAATGTTAATTTCCCTTTTTATTTTTCTTTTAGATTTTAAACCCCATATTGGGTCCAAAATCCCTTTGTTTGGTTTCTTTTCCCACAAAGCCTTTTGTGACCAAACTCACACAAACCCATCGCCCTAGGATTGTGGAGTATCTACCAAGATACACAATTCAACAACATAATCTAGTTGTAGTAATCGTAACTTGGTCAGGCTCTTGTAGTCAAGCGACGACTTGGTTGGGTTCCTAAGTGGAAAATTAAGTAAGTGTAGTTATGAGGGCATGATAGCTAGGGGGGTCAAGGCATGAAAAGGAATGAAAACACATGCTAACACATTTCAAACAATGGAAATTCATGTTGAATTAGAGTGTTAGGGAGTGTCGGGGCATATCAAGGGACAACTAGGTAAAGATTCATGAAAAGGAATGAATAAGAGTGTTTTCCAGGGAATGTCAGTGAATTCAAGTGTGCTAAGGACGAAATGTGTTACGAGAAGTTCAGAATATGATTTACTAGAGGCAAGCCTATGATTGTTATACGAGGCTTGACATAACATTTTTAGACAAAGGGAAATCACTTTGTGCTAGGCACAATATTTTTTTGCCTTTAGCTATTTTTTTTAAACAAGATGTGGCACACTTTGGCTACATGCTCATGTTTTAAACTATTCTATATATTTTCATATTGTACACTATTTTGTATAAGTTTTGGGCCACTCGACTTGTGTCAACTTATATCTTCTGTGGCTTGTTCATCTTGTGGTTCTTGCAAACTCTTTGTTAATTTTCTATTGTTTATATGAACCGAACATACATGTGAAATATTTTTTGTGTAAGCTATGTTGCTTAGGCATTTTATGGCTATGGATAAATCATGTGATCCTTGTCTTGGTAACTAGTTAAGTGGGAAAAACTGAGCTTGGATATGAGTGGCATAAGATGAGTTATAGGCAGTTCTTAGGTGAACATGGCACAATCTACTTGAAGTAGGTGAAATTGGTCAAGTTTTTCAGTTGAAGCAGGCCAACATTGTCACATGAACTACAATAGCCAAGGATTTGATTGAGTACCCAAGTCGTGAAAAAATGTAAAGGTTAGCTATGAGGACATGAGTGCTAAGGTGTGCTAGGGAATTCTAAGATGTGCTAGATAGTGCGAGGGCATGTCAAACATGCTAAAATGTGCCAAGTGATAAGGCATGCCAAGATGTGCAACGGTGTGTCAATGCGTGCCAGGGACTGTCAAGGAAAAAAATGGAGAAAAAAGTTAAACTACAATGAAATGAACACATAAGAGGATTAATAAGTCATCAATTTACCTTTTCCAATAGGGGCATGCTAGACACACCAACACTAGGCGCCAATAGGTACCAAGTGAAAAGTATTAGTGCTTTCTAAGTGCCACGTATTCCTTTGTTGATTCTCATCTACTTTCCAACAATTGATCTCAAATAAATTTAATATTAAACCATGCTAAATAATACCAAGGAATCTCAACGTATTCCATACATGCTAATACTTTCCAAGCACCAACACTTGCCAAGTACTAATATGTGTCAGGGAGTGTTATGCATGCTATGAAGTGGAAGGGCATTTTGAAGAGTGCTAAGGTGTGCTAGAGAGTGCTAATACATGTTAAGGAGTGTTAAGGAGTAATAGGACAGAACATTAAGGGAGCATCAGGTCAAAATTCATGGAAGTTAATGAATACGAGGAACATGTGCCAGGGACCAATGTTAATGGGTGCCAAGGAGAGATTCAAAAGGTATGCTAAGCATTGGTAAGGCATTCTATGGAATATAAAGGCGTGCTAAGAAGTGCCAAAGTGTTCTAGGGAGTTCCAGGGTGTGCTAATTATATGTGCCAAATAGTTCCAGGATATGCCAATACATTCCATGTGCTAAGGATGTGCAGGGTGCCAGGGTATGTCAATATGTGTCAAGGAGTGTCAAGGAAACAAAAGGAATAACCAAGATAAAATTAAAGGAAATGAACACATAAGAGGGTTAATAAGTTGGTACTTTATGTTTTTCAAAATGGGAATACTAGGCACACTAATAATAGGTCCCAATACATGCCAAGTGGCATTGTGTGCCTAGTTCTAATGCTTCTCAATGCATGTAACCAAGGTGTTCCAGGGAATTTTAGGGACTACATCCATGCCAACACATGCTAGGAGAGTTCTATGTTGTGCTAGCGCTTGCCACCATGTGCTTGGGTGTCAATGTCATGAAAATATGTTCCAAGACATACGAGATGCTAAGAAATGTTAGTGTTTGCCAAAGAATTAACTTAAGTTGTGCCCAGATTGTTGAGGAGTGTTAGGTATTTCTCATTAATAGAATTGACAGAGTTTGATTAAATATTAAATAATACATTTCCTATACACACTAGTGGAACTTTATATAAAGGGAATTTTCTAGATAATAAACTTAATATATATGAATCATGTGTTGACTCATAGGAAAACTCTATTCATCTAGTCATTACTTAAGGGAAATTATACACATTAATTACTTAACAAATTGACTGACTTTAACCACTATGGCATTGGAAATATTATAATAAAGACTCCACGATAATGGTCTTAAATCGTTATCTTTTGACAAAAAATATATTAACAGACACATAGCATCATGAAAAACTCATTGGAATGATCAATGATGATGAAAATTTCTTGACCGTCACCAAAAGTAACAAAAAGAGCATTGGTGAGGGTCATTAAAAGTTCGTCACTAGAAGTGTCGCCAAAGAGAGAATTAGTAATGGGCCTTTAACGACCCTCACCAAAAGTGTTATTGGAAATGGCTTTGGTGATGAACCTTAAAGGACCATCACTATATACACTTATAATGACACTTTGTTAAGGACCGTCATCATATGTGACATTGGTGATGGACCTTAAAGGTCCGTCACAAGCATGACCCTCACCAATGTCCTTTTTTCTTGTAGTGACAGTAGTCGACCAAGAGTCAGTGATGAGATTAAAAAGATCCTGCAATTATCAGAGCACATTAGGACAGGATATTAGTACCTATATGAAAATCACACATAAACTAGGGTATATGGATCTAATATTTTTCCATATGAGCTGCCCAAATACCTCCCAATGAGGTTACTTTCCCTTGAGTAAATCAGGAAGATCTTCAATTCCGATGGGATACATTTCTTGGCAGCCAAAAAAAAGACACAGTTAAAAATAAAGTATCAGGTTGGCCCTTTTATTTGCAACAGTAGAGATGCAGGCCCATAGGTAGAAAAATATTTACAATATCCTACCAATGGACCTGCATGCTTCTACCTTAGAGAACTAGACATTTTTGCATTAAAGAAGCAACTCAAATTAGAGAAGAAGAATGCAGACATTGTTGCATTAAAGAAGAAACTCAAATTGCCTCGTAATGACCATCCACAAGCAAAGGAAGTGTTATAGGATGCATCCAAAAAGATGATATGATGAACCTCATTCTTCAATTAAATGCCTAAATAAAAATAAATGGAAAATGAAATGGACAAATTAGTATAGGAGAAAAAATCTAGATTAGAAGAAGTCCCTGTCACTGTTATTCCTATAGTCACTACTAATTTTCCTTCTATGTTAGTAGATTCATTGGCCCCTATAGCTCCAATAGCTCCAATGCTTCCTGTTACATCAGCAGCAACTTCAACAATAGAGTCATCTACAACAACAGCACAACCTACAGATGAGGTAGGAAAATTAGTAAAATAAATGTAGGAAATGTCTATTCGGACAAATGAAATCAACAAACTGAAAGAAGAGTTGAAAATTCTAAATTATGAGAATAATCTAGTTCATATTATGCACAACAATGAAGTTCAGAAAACAAAAAGGTTGACACAGAAATTGAAGAAATTAGAGAAATATTTAACTTTGAAATAACCAATGGCAAAAGTCAAGTAGCAGCTATGGGCCAATATGATTGAATCTGTCAATGATATTTGGTCATCAATCTAGGTTATTTATGAGAAGAAATATCTAATCAAAGCATCAGGTGAAGCCATCCAAAAAATAAAAGAGAACTTGGCAAGAAGCCAGAAGAGGCTAATGAAATCATAAAATTCCTTAATTCCAAGAATAAGCAGGAATTAGAAGAGATTGGAATTAGTGATAGGATAGATACAATTATTGAATTTTGAAAGGTGATTTCAAATAGAAACTTAATGATACAGCTAGAGGAAAAATGTTAAAACATGGAGCTTGGCATAAGTATATTTTTGATGAGATTTGATATTCTACGACAAAAAGGCTCGCCATATCCTCTAGTTATTAATGACAAGTTGATGAAGAAAGAGTATTATGATAAAAAAACTAAGAGAAGTGGCTAAGGAATAAGAAAATAATTCAACCATGCAGGGAATTCCAACAAGGAAAGTTCTCTACAGAAGCTTTGAGAGCGTTTTCTTCCTATAGCATGAGGTGAAACGTTTATTCATCAACAAGCCTACTTTTTCAAAATATATAGAAGCTGATGAAATATTTAGAAGGGTGGTAAAAATTAAGTTACCAGATGCATAGAATTGGGAGAAGTTAAATAATTTACTGTGAAAGCAGTAAATGTTAAAATGGATAAAACAGAGTAGTAACAGTTTGCAGTGAAAACATAATAGTCAAAGAGTATCAGAATTAAAGTGTATCAGATGAAAGTCAGAGGTTAAATTCAAACAGAAATTACGAATCAGAGTGAAAGCTACCAATGAAAAGGACAATTAATAGCCTAACAAACATCCAACGTTGAGCAAACAACCAGAGCCAAATCAAGAAAATATCAAAGACAATAAAACAACAAATTCAATAAAAGGATGGACAACTTGCACTAGTTAGATAGCTATCTCTATCTTCTTGCATGAAGATATTTATTTTTCCATGAATAATTTTTGAGTTTGTTTTAGGATATTTTGTCAGATTCTTTTATTATAAATACTTCACATTTTGAAGTATTGAGTGTGAATAAATTGCTAAACATTCCTATAGTTGTACTGAGCTGAAACCTAAGGGTTCTTTGTACCATTTTCAAGTCAACAGATTGGATTGAGAAATAAAGCATCATATTACAGAAATAATGCGTTGAGCCACTTTAGTGAAGTACTTTCACTTTTTCTTTGTTATTTTCTTATGTTTTTCATATGCTTAATGTTTTCATAATCTAAATGATATAACAGGAATATTATTACTGAATATGTTTAATTACACTCTGTCTTGAACTATTTGTCATTTACATGTTTCCTTTTGATATCCATATTAGGGAATTATTCATTTCTCCCTAGTTTCGATTGACCTCTTTCATTTCCCTCATTATCCGGAACTGAGAATCCTTAACTGCTCTCTCATCCCGAATGATACCATTTAACCATCCAGCCTGAAGATCTGAGATGACCCAGATACCTTGCGCTGTAAAAATTTCCTTTAGACCTTGATTCTATCCTACTGATTGATACATTGACTACATTATCCCAATGGAAAACATACCTGCAACTATCCATCTGAGCCTGTGATTCCACCACCAAACCAAACCCAAAATCAAAATCCCAATCAATCCTACATAAATAGCCTAAAATCAACGAAAATAAACAAAGGTAAATCATATAGAGCGAGCCCAATCTGAGCATTACGAAGGCTATGTCCTAAGGTTTAAAAGTAGGTTTGTGGTTACCTATAATATTATTTAAACCAAAATATTAACAAGCCTTGAGAATTATTGGAGTGATAAGACCACCTCTCTTTTTACAAAGCGATTTATTTTTCCTCTTCCATAAAACTTTCCCTTTCCTTTACCCTCACTTTCACTTTTCTCATCTATGATTTTTTTTTCCCTCTTGCCTCTAAGTGTGTGGCTTGAACACAAACTTCATCTATGTTTGTGGGATTAAACATGAGAATAATATGCCTAAGGTAATTGTGCAAGCCCCAAACATAATTTAACAAAGTTTCTTGACAATATAAATTAATATCCAAAATAAGAGCTCTTCTCCTAAACTCTTGAGTATAACCTTGCACACTTTTCCCTTTCAGCTATCTAATATTCTTCCATTCCATAATTTCCTTTTGCATGTAAGCTAATGGATAAAATTTCCTTTTAATGGAAGCAATAAAACTTGACCAAGACATAGAGATCTTATCGTATTTTTTAATATCCTCTTGAGTCCTTGCTTCCAACCATACAAGTGCAGATCCTTCCATCCTAAAAGAAGCCAATTGAACCTTTATGTAATCTTCATGAAGTGTATGAATCCTAAAATACACCTCCAATTGACATATCCAATTGTCCAATATTTTTGCATTTACCTCACCATTATACATTGGAAGCTCAAATTTTACATCAAGTTTGAGTATGGGTGTTTTTCATTTTGTGGATTTTGAGTGAGTGTGAGTGGTTTTTGTGGTGGAAGTGGAAGATGATGCTGACAAAGATGATGAGGATGATGAGGATGGAGTTGGATTTCCTCCACTACCCTTTGAACTCTTCTCTTCATCCTTCTTATCCTCTAAAGCTCCTTCTCCATGTCGAGGCTTAGAACCTTCTCATGCCATCCCAACAGTAAATGAATCAAACATAAATTTAACAATCCTCTTTATGTCATTGAAGTGTCTCTTGACATCATCCTCTTACAAATAAACTTGAGTCTCTCGAACACCTGACATGATGGTTATGGATTCGAGCTCAACTTGTGATGCTTGTACCTCTTCAATCAACTCAAATTCTTGTACAAGTTGTACCTCTTCAATCTCAACTTCTTGAGAGAAAAATTGAGGTGCTTCAAGTGCATCTATGAGTGTAATGTTGGGTGAATATGGTGTCCTTGTACCTCTCCTTCTTCTGGTCCTAATCTCAGGACTTGAAACAAAAAATTTCCTTTCAACTTTCTACCACTTTAACCTTGTCAGCATCACAAATTTGCAACCATTAAAATTGCACAAAACTCAAGAAACTATCAAGCAAATAACCTTTCCTTTCAACCAATTCTCTGATACCAACTTGATCTGAGTATGAATGTTAGTTTTGTTGTGTTAATTTTATTTTTAGATTTAAAATTTATTTGTTGATATTATACTTGATGTACAAGTTTCCTTGTTTCTTATGTGTGTCAATCAGCTAATTTAACTGAGTTTTTATGAGTGAATTGAAGAGCATAAAGTATGAATCTAATGTGCTGAACAAAAACGACATAAAGAAAAAAAAAAATTAACAATTGCTCTATTATAACACATTTTTGATCAAGGAGTTCACTCTTCCTAGGCTACAGATTCTTGGTCGAGCTTCCATGGGTTGGGCCTTTGTATTAGCTCAATAGTGAAAAAATTATTGTTTATGTTAGTGTGAATTCTAATCGCAAGAGTACGAAAAAATCTCACTTTAGTTGTGCATAACAAACAACCCTAACATCAAATATGGTTGTCAATTTCCTTATATCTACACTTAGTAATCAGAATAAATGCTATAAAAATCCATATCTATGCAGTTAAATACATTAAACAACAAAAATAAGCAAGATTTTTTCCATGCATCCAATAAACAAGACAAGATTTTTTAAAGAATTTTTTGTATTATGACACCTAGAAGGGAACACAGAAAGAATTTACCAGTCCCCCTCAATGGGATGGCTTCTTGTATGTCCTCAATGCTTCAGATCTAAGATCTCTCTCTCTTGATGGTTTAGTAAACCCCAACAAAATGGAACTCAAAGGGACCTCACAAGAAAAAAGTAGAAAAATATGATAATGATGAGAGGACCAAAGTTAGACCAAAAGTATAGGTCAAGAGTGATCTCTAGGCAAAAAAGGTCATGAATGAATGGAAAACCGTTCTATTTATAACAAAATATTGAGTTATTCTAGATATTGGTGCATAATTAAAATATTATTAACAAAATCTAGATCCAACTTTTATGTAATATTTTATTATTTTTGTTGGAGGGAAAAGGAATTTGAATTTTGTCAAATCCCTTTATTTAGAAATAATATATAAATAAATAAATTATTTATTATTTTAAGAATGTCGTTAAGTAATAATTAAATAAATAATTATTTATTCAATTATTTATAAATGATTTAGTCAAATTTAACAAGGAATATTATTTAAATAATGTTTTAAATAATTATTACTAGAAAATAATAAGAAAAATAATGATTTATATAATTAATTTTCCTATTTTTGGTTAAATATGCCCATGAATATTAATTAAATAGTGGTTTAATTAATTATCCCTTGAGGAAAATCAAACAAATAAGGATTTATTCAATTATTCCTCATGGGGTTTCCTGTTTAGACTAGAATCAACTTAATAAATAATGGGTTATTAAGTTATTTTTCATAGTGAAAGAAATTTTACTATGGTAAAATTTGTCTTACGTGCTCTTCTTTAGTCGGTCTAATAGTAAAAAGTTATATGACCAAAAATTGGTGTAACATATTGCCACCCAACATGCAAGCATTAGGAGTTAATCGTATCACCAAAGTACATTGTAAGAACTCAATCACTAGATACCGAAAGGGAGTCATAGAGATAGAAATATAAGGCAGACTGATGTGAAAGAGGAAAATAACCTGAGGAGGCGAGACTTACAGGTGTGACAAGTATCCATAATGAGTATTTGTCTACATGAGGTAGGGGAGGCATACCTATGCTCGCCCAAATAACAAAATACAAAGAATAGTGGAGCGCCTAGCAAACATGGGACTGAACTATATAGTACATGATGGCATAAACATGGGCCAGATAAAAAACATGATAATATATCCCACATACATAATGTGATTGCGACAAAATTTATTACTTATACAATAATATATGAGTACATTAGATATAATTACAACCAAAGAGGCCCTGTAAAACAGGAATGGGCTCTGAAAATCTGAATGATACATGCAAACTAAAAAAGGCACTGCAAGCGACTGAGGCCAGAACCATCAAATATATGGAGCTACACCCAAGGCTGTATTAGAGAGGTCATCTGGGCATGTGGGGGGCTACCTGAAGGGCCACCCCCTCATGAGGTCTGAATCATCTCACACACACGAGGGAATCACTGGTACAGTCTACTACATCACTAGACATCAAGTATATAGATCTCAATCATGCCATGAGGAATTGGATGTGAGAAAAAATTAAGTCAAAGGAAAATAGAGGGTCCCTTTTGATTATCTGAGGCACCAAACAAGAGTGGAAGATGGAACCAAGGTACATTTCTCTCTAGACCCATATTCTGGAATGAATAAGCCAATGTCAACAGAAGGAGGTCCGCTAGAGGTGAGGCAATGATGAATCCTCAACTAAGGCATGAGGGATAATAGTGAAGTGATTGATAGACTAACACCAGGGATGACTGTGAAATGGGGGGTACTAAGTATAAGGATGACGACTTCCCATGTTAGAGCATAAAGGGCATGGATGACCTGGCAACTACTGACTCAATTCCGGAGGAGATAGGGGATTGTATGTCTCAGGGCCAAAGTGTGTGACACAAGAGAGGGAAAAAGCAATGAAGGATGGAATATTGTGGAGGGAGACAAAGGGGACTCAGGACAGACTCCATGGATGCGATGATGACTCAAATCGGATGCTCTAAACAAGGGCGACTCGATGATGCTGCCACACAGAATAGGCTAGGTGGGGACCATAAAAACATGATTACAAGTTGGTTACTCACGATGAAAATTGACACGAGCATGGAAAAGTATGAAGGAAAAGTGGTGCCCCAAGTACAAGTTCTGCAAGTGAATAAATTCGATTTGGAGAAGTGGTGAAGTGACCCTTCTTGGAAAAAATGTGTCCAGGTGAAGTATCAAATCACCAAAAATGAAAGGATACCCATATGAGAGCTCAATAAGAGATTTGCAACAATGTTAACGGTTTGTCAAACCGAGCTATGATTTGGTCGCAACTGGCGAAATAAAAATGCAGGGTTTCTCTTTTAATAAGGCATTTTCCCTCCAATTTGATTCATTTGCAAGAGTAGCGGTGGTGAATGTAGAGAGGAGAAAAGGCCTTAAATATTGTGGAAATAGTAGCGAATAAACCGATCGTTGGAAGCGAGATTCGTCAGTTGTAGGTAAGAGGCCTAACCATACTCTTTCAATTCAATGGATTAAAATTTCAGTTTAGGCACCCAAAGCTCAGGAATAGACCCCTGCTCCTCTTCATGCCCAGGAATCACTTTTTGAGGCCTTTTTTGCGACTTGGGTAGCAGGTATTGGGCAGAAAATTGCGACCTGTTCTAGGAATGGCCAGAGAAGTGCGAACTATTAGAGAAAGGGGGTTTCAATGTTGTTTTTGGCTGAGAGCTGAGATTTTATGGTTATGATGCAGACTTTCCTTTCTGTATGCTAACAAACATGATAGTTTTGTGCAGGTATGGAACAATTGAGGATCAACTTGAGAGAGAGAGACTTGGATGCATTATTTTATAATATCTCGAGGGATCATGTAGTTCAAACCGCATTGGCCCGGTTTGGGGTCCTCAAATTGTTGAGAACCCAATGATGAGGGTAGGAGAGCCCTTGCTTTCCTAAGGATGGCCTAAATGATTCTTGAAAGCATGGTCTTCATGAAGAATCAAGGTAAGAAAAGAATACAAGAATGAAATACTATAGGAGGTTTAGACTCATCCCCACTAACCAATTAAAATAGAGGGATCAAGTGGTAAACATGGTATCACACAATGTAGAATATTTGAAGACAGGGTATCAAACATATACGATATATGGCTCACCGGAGAGGCTGGTAGGTGCAACTATCCAACGAATGAGAGGAAAATTGACCATACCTATATTGATGGGTTCTAGGCCAAGAATTGTGGTAATCATATGAGAAGATCGCCAGGCATGCCATCATGCCTCCAAGCATGGGATACTGCCCCCAAGCATATGTGATGGAGGGGACTGATCTGGTATGCAGAGGTGGGAATGATGCCGCTAGTCAGAGAAGTTTGTGGAGCAGCATGTATGGTGTCACTATACCAAAGATTTTCTTTGGAGATAATGAACTGGTGCTCACTAAGAAAATATAGAGGTTTGTCAACAACAATGTCTAAGGGACTTGGTTGTTGATGTAATATGAAGGCATGATGAGGGGGATCATCCTTAGAGTGACCTGAAGTGATATGGGACTCTATAGGTTCTTCTAAATCGAGAAGAATAATGGTACTAGAGTCAACATGACTAGATGCACTAGGAGGGTTGTGGAGAATTACTTCTCTTATACTCTCAAATATGGGTTCCCCCTTACCCAAACATTGGGTGTCAATGTAATGGCCACAAGGTGTATGTGGTTCGAATGCATGGGTTCAATGTAAGGGGGATAGATAAAGTCAAGGGTGGTGTTTTCTTCCATAATATTGTCATTGCAATAGAATATGGGGTGACCGGTGATGAAATACCATGTGGTGCGGCGAAGCTACCCATCTCATCATCATGAGAAGAGAGGTTCATATGCGCATCCTCACGGAGGGTGACAGAAAAAAAAGTAGATGAAGGATCCATCGATGTTGAGCCCAGGGCGATCGTTGAAGGGAGGTCAGGTGAAAAAGAAGGGAAAGCCCCAGAGGGGTCTTCCACCGTGGATATCATAGATGATGATAGGTAGAGGATAGTGGCTAAGGACTCCATCATCTAGACATCAGGAGGGGGAATGCCAATTGGAGTGGACATTTCCTCTAGTTCTACTGAAGTAAAACTCACAAGTAAGGGAGAGGTGGAATCATTGCGCTTGGCCTCAAACTGGAGAACTACTTACAAAGAGGTGAAATATTCTTTGAGGCGGGGATAGAGGTGAGCATAGTGGCCATGGAAATCACACAAATCACAAGGATTATTTGTGTGCAAAGTCTTGAGTTTCGGGGCTGAATCAGGTAGAGTAACATGGACCTTCAAGATATCAAACTCAGGAAATGCTTTGTTGACCATGGGCTTGGGACAAGGCAATTCAGGACAATTATGGGTGGCATGACTGATAGAATCACACAAAGAACATGAAGGTGTATACTTTGGAGGCTGAGGAGGAGTAGTGGTTACCTGAGAAGCCTTGTCCTTAGGTGCCTTTTTGTAGTTTTTCCCGCCCTCACCCGAGAATTTCGTGACAAGAGTAGGTTCCTATTGAGGTGGCTAGGGCAAAGAAACAAAGGGAGGTGTCATGGCGACCGGTTGGACCGGGGTCAAAGCAGTGTAAGGTTTGGTTTGACTAGGTAGCGTATTGGCTGGGTGATCAATGTACCAAACTAGGATGCCCAAGGTCATGTTGGGAAGAGACAAGGTAGCCATAATAGGAACCGAAAATACTCCAGGAGGGGTAGAAAGAAATTGTATCTGACCATAGGGGTAATGCCCAGGTGGGACAACTCCGAGAGGGTTAAGGCCAGTGGGAACTGTTCTAGGGGGATAAAGAGGATGGTTAAGGCCAGATGAGGGGCCTTTAGTATGAGGTCCTGAAGACTTAGTCAAAGTACTAGGAGCAGGTTGCAGAGGGCAGGGATGTTGACTAGTCGAACTGGTCCATTTGTGTTCGGATGGAGACGATTGCATCATGCAAACATTCAAGGAGCTAGGGTCAGAGATAGGAGGTGAGGGACTAGGTAAATAACCAAGAAAAGAGGGATCTTTATAAATTTGGGTGAGACACTGGTCGGAAGTTCGAATATTCATTTATTGGCCATTGAAGAGATAATGGACTCTAGAGAGGTCTAAGACTTTCATTCGTAATATGTCAATTGATCGATGATGACGATATTTCTATTGTGAGGAAAGAATATCTTATGGTGAACTGAAGATGGGATAGTAAATATCTAATAAGTGTAGCTACAACCTAATAGAATGTTATAGTCTAAGGGGCCATCAATGAATTTAATGTCAACATAAACAATCTTTCCCGCAAGAGTAATAGGACAATTGGGGAACATGCCAAGGGGCTGAGAAGAGTGGCCCTCCCACACATGGAGGGTGATACTGTAAGGGGCTGACTCGGTAGATCTGAGTGGCTTCCAAATAGAAGTGGACATCACGCAAGTGGGTGCCCCCTCGAAAATGATACAACGAGAGATGTTGGCATTTCGGATCTTGACAGGGATTCGGAAGGCGACGGATGGAGGAAGTGATGGATGCTCTGACTTTTCAATATTGAATACAATCAAACGATCTTATGAAGGATTCAAAGTTCCCATAGCAGTTATTAGAGCTTTTCATTGTGAAGAGAATGACTGGAGGACTTCGAGCGTTTACATGGTGGCAGGGGATTTCACCAAGTCATCTACTATACTGTAGGAGTTGGTGGGTTTACTAGAAGAAGTGTTTCATTGTAATTTTCCCTTGGGGATATTGGAATGGATCTCTACCTTAGGCTGACGGATTATTAAAGGACCATTGGGTGTCGAAAGAGGATCAATGGGACCTGAAGAGGGGGGATCGGTAGAAGTCGTAGCGAGGAGCTTATTTTACTGATAGGACCAAGTCTGAAGGTTGAGGTCAGCGGAGTTGGCTTGGTCAGATTTCATCCTGAGGATATGGTAATCAAAGGTACCAAATGGAGGAGTTTCAATGGCCCCCTGACTTTTAGGGGGTTGGGCGGCCACATATCCTTGCTGGAGGGAAGGATTGGTAAACATAGTAGGTTGGATGGGCGCAGCATTAGGAGGAACTGAAGGGGAGGCTTGTTGTCCTCGGGATGATTCTTGAGCTTCCCACATATGACACATCTAAGGTAAAAGGAAAAAATCATGGGTATAGTGACCATAGACACCACAGCAAGAACAAGGCTTGATATTGTGAATAGTCCTTTCCTACTTCGACTGAGCACCTTGTTTCTAGGTTACAATGTCAGATGTATTCCGTCAGCGATTTTTTCCTGGGTTTCCTGGGGCATATTGGTTTTGGTTTCCTTTCCTCTTTTTTTGGAAGTAGGAGGATTATTCTCACTCTGATGTGCATACACCTGAACCTCAGGGGGGTTGGTTGCTGTTGCGAAGCTTGAGAAGGTGAGGGAGGCTAAGGTGCTAGTGCTGGAGGAGCTGGAGCACCATGCTCGGGATACGAATAATAAGGATGTTGGGAAAAATTGGGGTAAACAGGTTAGGAAAAAGGAGGAGGCATGCCGTATCCTAGATACATGCTGCTGAGAGGGGAAAAAAGTGCTGGAGGAGTTGGCCCCTCCTTGAGGGAATACATAACCCATGGGAGGATGAGTGTACGAATGTAAAAGGGATCCAATGATACCATCGACAGCATGGGATGCCCAAGGTGCATTGGAATCTCCGGGTGTAGGGAGATCGGGTAAGCCAGTATAAACATAACTAGATTGTGTGTACATCAGGTCATATTTCAATGCAATATAGAGGGCATCTTCCTTGGTCTAAGGGAGGTGAGATGCGACATCTTTACTAATAGCAGGAAAAAGGGATCTGAGAAACCATTCCATGTAGACACGGTCATCGAAAATAGGGGCTCAACATAGGCTCTTCCTTCTCTACCATTCTTGAATGTGATCAGATAGGCGAGTATCAGAATCTTAATGGAAAGAGGCCAAGAGTTCGGTATCAGTGTCATAGAGAAGGGGAAGCTGGAAGTAAGACATAAAATCCTTGGAAAGGGTCGCAAAAGTATTATGAGTGGAGTAGTCCTGGTCAACATACCACTTGGAATATTCTCCAGTAAGTATACACTGGAATAACCAGAGACATATAGAGTCATCGGTGATGGAGTTAGATGAACACCACATGTGGAAAGAACGAAAATGGTTGGTAGGATCCTCTCCAACATTTCCTTCAAACTTTGGGATGTTTGAAGGAAGCTTGGTTGGCATAGTAGGCCAACTAGGATCATGGTGTATGGGGTTATTAATCAACTCGCTAAAATTGGGAAGGCTCAGGCCTACCATATAAGGAAGGAAGGGAGTAGCCAGAATAGTTCTTGCTGTGGCACCACTAGTAGAATTTCTAGCATTAGGACCGGGGCTGCCACCAGCATTAGGTCCTGAACTAGACATGATGAAGGTGAAAGGTGGAGGAGAGCTGGGGATAGAACTAGAAGGGGAATCCGATGAACTATAACCAGAGTCAGAATGGGGACTCGGTGGATGACAAACTTGAACCCTATGCGAAGGAGTAAGTCTTCCTAATGAAAACTGAGGATGAAGGTCTTTGAGTCTTCGGTGTTGTCTTTTCGTAATTTTGAGGCTAAAGGAAAACTATAGAGGCAACATCAAACCACTTTGGAATCCATGACCCAGCCTCAATAGATTTAGAGAGGGTTCTCTCCGTTAGATATAGCTTTGTTTATAGGGGAATTTTAGGCTAGCTATTACTGCATATGGGATTTTTTTGAAGATTTTTGGTTGAGGCAGCATAAGGGGCACGATTGGGCTATGGAATCAAGCAGGTTCAAACAGATTCAAATCGATGAATAACTGAAGTCAGGTGCAACTAGGAAAGCTAGCCATGTCAATGGATATTTACAACTTATGAAATGGAAAAGGAGGAGATTAAGCTTCGACGTGGATGTAGAGCAGACCGTCTCTGAATTCTTCATCCAGGTCTCAAAGGAAAACATAAAATATTGTTTCAAGACTGAGCAAGGTACCCCATGGTAAAATCCTAGACAAAAATTTCTATCCACAGTAAAGAAAAGAAAACAATATGCGAAAAACAAGAGAATGACTTATTACATTAGGGAAGCACTTCACCACAGATCATAACACAAGAATATTTAAAACAACATCATCTTTCATTCATTCAATAGAGAGTGCTTACAAATAGTTGAGTCTGTTACAATGGGTTTTCCCTTCCGGGCCTCTCTCATAATGTATTTATAAAAACTAAGTCGGTTCCTCTGTTTGTTACAATGATAGTTCTTAATTACGATCAAACTAAAACTTTGCCAAGTGGAACCATGCAGGTGTTGATAAGAGAAGTTAGGCCATAACAGTATCTTTAGAAATATGTTATTGATTACAGATTGAGGAAGAAGTTGCCTCTCACGATGTCAAGGAGACTATGATGGAGTAACACTTTGACATGTGGAACCTCGCAGATAGTGATAAGATACTTCTGGCCAAGAAGGTGGAGGGAGTAGTTCATTATGATTAGAATCTAGCTTTGTTCGATGCCAAGAGGCAAGGAAGGCTCTGACACCTTTGATCTTTATCTACAGTAAACTGTTGTTGGATTATTAAATCAATGAGGTGCTTGGATCAGTAGTTGTGCTAATGCGTTCGCTAACCCTTTAGTTCGTACTATTATAACACAATTAGTTCTACACAAATACCCAACCCAACATTTTCTGTCTGTTTCCTTGTAACGTTCAACATCGCTCTGCCTTTTGATACTTGTTCGGTCTTGTTCTACCACAAGTCCTTTTGTTGTGTTTTGCCTATTTCTTCATAAAATGGCTCTCAAACCTCATATTCTCGGACCTGAAATCATTTAAATTTCATCATGGAGTCACATCGCACCCGCGCTAACATCGCACTTCACATTTTTTTGTTTTTAAATTTTATTTAGCACTTAGCCTTTAAAAATTGCAATGTGAGATTGGGATCGGGTCCTAGCATCGTCGCATATCGCACTTCGATGATTTTAACACTTACCCCTTGCACCTATCCTGTAAAAATTGTGATGTGCGATTGCGATTGGGTCCCACCGTCATCGCATATCACGTTTCGTCGATTTTAACACTTACCTCCCACGCTTATCCTTTAAAACTTGCGATGTGTGATTGCGATCAGGTCCCACCGTCGTCGCATATCACAATTCAGAAATTTTAACACTTACCTCCACACTTATGCTTTAAAACTTGTAATGTGTGATTGTGATCGGGTTATAGCGCAAGTTAAAACATTTAACTTGCAGATGTTGTGTGCGCTATCCTCCTGAGATTGCGACATGAAATATTTGATTGCATCGCAAATTAAACAAAATAACTTGCGGGTGCTTAAAAGGTATGTTATAAAATGTGCGAAGTGTGGAATGCGAGTGCTAAATGATGGAAAGTGCGAAAAGGCGAAAGGTAGGAAAATGAAAAATACAAAGGTTTTCATGCGGATTTGGTGATGTATAAAGGTTGGATGGGTCCCACCAAATCACATCGATGGAGTTTTATGTTTCGGTGATCAATTAAGAAGATAAGACTAAAACTTATGGGATGTAAAGTGCGGTAAAAAGGTAATTATACGGTTTTTAGTGGGTCGGTGGAGCTGCTCTTTTTTAACTATAAAATTTGAATTTCAATATTTAAGAAAGGGTTTTGAAAGAAATGAAGCATGGGGATTTAGACAAATGAAAAAATTAAGGGTAAATGAAGGTAGATGCAATGAGTGAGGGAAATATGGAGTTTTCTCGCCATCACACTTAATCAACAACACTTTCCTCTTTCAACTAAACTGAAAGGTAGATAGATTCATTTGATGCTCTTGATAGTCAGGATTTCCCTTTCTTAACGACAATAAATGATAGCGATGTAGTATTATTTTCAGTATGAGAGATCTAAGAAATAATCAGTTACCTTGTGATACTCTGAAATATGGCTCAATCTGGGGATGGCAACTCCTTCAAGAGGTGTCAAGAACACCATAGACTAGTGGCCTGATCCATTGGGCTTGATCCCAAATCTACAACTTCATTTTCTACAGAACCTCTATGGCTGAGAAGGCTTAGTTCAAAATCAACACTCTCTGCAAACTAAAGTCTAGAATATACTTGCACTGAAAACTAGAAAGAAATCCGAAACTACAACTGGAAAAATTCTTAGAGTACTAAGCTTATTTGGACACCTAATTACCCTACTCTACTAAAATAGATGTTGTTCTAAATGATACAATAATGCCAGTGCAGCCAGTCAAGTAGTAGTAGAAACAAATAGACAACTTGAGTGTTAGTCCGGAAAATCAGAAGTATAACTTGATTATGTGTCCATATAATCAAAGTTATAATATGAAATGGGAACTGCTGTTGTATTTGATCCTTACAGAGAATACATTTTTGAAAAATTGAGCTAAGAAGAACCTCCATATAATCTGTTATAGGATTAATAAAAGCATGATTTATAATACTCGCTTCTAGGCCTTCAATGACTATTTGATTAGTTTTGTCCTCAATATTAAACCTTGAATGAACATCTTTAGTTTGGTACTTGAAATCACAATCATCCTCACTATGTAAGTAAAGAGGTAGTACAAGTTACTCTTACTTAGGGGAAGGAATATTTTCCAAGAATTCTTGAGGATCTCAAAAATTATAGGAATGAATTTGAGAATTCAAAAGTTTAATAGAATTTTTGTATTGTTCAACAACTACCTCTCGAAAACATTTTTTAGCTTCAGGACTAAATTTTCTTTAATTCAAAATGAGAAAGATAGGCACTCGAAAATATTCATCTAGCTAAAATTCATATAAATAATTCATGAATGCATTTAAAAATTCATGAGATAGAAAGTCTACCACAAGCCTTGTCATCATGTTCAGTAGAAAATCCGGTCAGCATGTTGTGGAGTCGCCATTAATGCTCAAAAGTTAGGTTCTTTGAATCATGGAGTTGCCAGGTGAATAATGCATCCTTCTTGTGTCTAGTCATTGTCCACCATTAGTAATCAGATCTAAACTTTGATGTAGTTTCTGAGGAAGATAAATTTCATCCCCAGTATGGTCGCCATTATGTTTTCAGCCCGTAATTCTGAGGTTGAAGAAAAACTTCAGAGGCAACATCAAACCGCTTTGGAATCCAGGACCTAGCCTTCCTAGATTCAGAGAGGGCTCTCTCTATTAGATATAGCTTTGTTTATAGGAGAATTTTAGGGTAGCTATTTGTGCATAGGGGTCTTTTTAAATATTTTTGGTTGAGGCAACAGAAGGGGGGGCATTGGGCTATGGAGTCAGATAGGTGCAAAAAGATTCAAATGGATGAATAACTGAGGTCAGGTGCAACCAAGTAACCTATCCATATCAATGGATCATTACATCTTGTGAATTGGAAAAAGAGGAGGAGATTAAGGTTCAACATGGACACAGAGTAGACCGTCTCTGAATTCTACATCTAGGTCTTAGAGGAAAACATAAAACAATATTTCCAGACTGAGCAGGGTACCCCATGGTAAATCCTACACAAAAATTTATGTTCATAGTAAAGAAAAGAAAACAATATGTGAAAAATAGGAGAATGACATATTACATGAGGGAAGCACTTTAGCATAGATCATAACAAAAGAATCTAGAAAACAACATTATCTTTCATTCATTAAATAGAGAGCGCTTACAACCGGTTTAGTCTATTACAATGGTTTTTCCCTTCTGAGCCCCTCTCATATTGCTAATGTATGTAGTATTTATAGAAAATTAAGTTTCTTCCTTTCTTTGTTACAATGATAGTTCTTAATTACAATCAAACTAAACCTTTTCCATGTGGAACCATGTAGGTAGTGATAATATAATTTCAACCATAACAGTATCTTTAGAAATATGTTATTGATTACAGAGTGAGGAAAAAATTTCCTCTTAGGATCTCGAGGAGACTATGATTGAGTAAAAATTTGACATGTGGAACCTCTCAGACGGTGATAAGATACTTCTGGCCAGGAAGGTGGAGGCAATAGACCGTTATGATCAAAACCCATCCTTTTCTAATGCCGAAGAGGCGAGGAAGGCTCTAACACCTTGGCTCTTTATCTTCAGAAAAATGTTGTTGGATTATTAAATCGATGAGGTACCCGAATAAATAGTTGTGCTGATCTGTTTGTTTCACCTTCTATTTATGTTGTTATAACACGATTATTTCTACAGAAATGCCTGACTCAACCTTTTCTATCTATTTCCTTCTGACATTCAAGCTTGCTTTGCCTTTTTCTCCTTGTCACGTCTTATTCTACCACAAGTATTTTGGTGCGTTTTTCCTATTTATTCATCAAATGGTGCTCAAACCTCATACCCCTGGACCTGAAAATGTTTAGATTTCATATTGGACCCACATCGCATTTGAGGCAACATTGCACTTCGCATTTCATTTTTTTAAACTTTTGTTTATCACTTAACCTTTAAAACTTGTGATGTGTGATTGCGATCGAGTCCCACCCTCGTCGCATAGTGCACTTTGGCAATTTTAACACTTACCACCCCCCCCCCCCACCGTGCCCATCCTCTAAAAATTTCGATGTCCAATTATGATCAGGTCCCACCATCATTGTGTATCACGCTTCAGAAATTTTAACACCTACCTCCCATGCTTATCCTTTCAAACTTGTGATGTGTGATCGCGATCGGGTCCCACCGTCACCGCATAGCACACTTCGGAAATTTTAACACTTCCCTCCGCCCTTATCCTTTGAAACTTGCGATGTGTGATTGTGATCGGGTCATATCTCAAGTTAAAACATTTAACTTGTGGGTGTTATGTGTGTTATCCTCCAGAGCTTGTGACATGCAATATCCGATCGCATCGCAACTTAAACAAAATAACTTGGGTGTGCTTAAAAGGTAAGCTATAAAAAGTGTGAACTGCAAAATGCAACGTGCTAAACACTGGAAAGTGTGAAAAGGCAAGAGGTAAGGAAAACATGAAATACAAAGGTTTTAATATGGATTTGGTGATGTTTAAAGGTTGGATGGGTCCCAAAAAATTACATCGGAAGAGCTTTATGTTTCAAGGATGAATTAATAAGAGAAGCTTAAAATTTGTGGGGCGTGAAGTGAGGGAAAGAGGAAAGTATACAGTGTTTAGTGGGTGTCTGGAGCTTCTCTTTTTTAACTATAAAATTTGAATTTCAATATTTAAGAAAGGGTTTGGAATGGAATGAAGCGTGGGAATTTAGAAAAATGGAAAAATGAAGGGGAAACGAAGGTAGATTGAATGAGTGAGAGTATTATGGAGTTTTCTTGCCATCACACTTAATCATAAACACTTTCCTCTTTCAACTAAACTAAAAGGAAAATAGATTCATTTGATGCTCTTGATAGTCAGGATTTCCCTTTTTTCCTGAAAATAAATGATAGCCATGGAATATTATTTTCCGTATGAGGGATCAGAGAAATAATCAGTCACCTTGTGATACTGTGAAATATACGAGTCTAAGATCCTGGATAAATGCATGGCGGCGCAATGGTGGTAAAGAGACACGAAACCGAATAAGGAAGAGAGGTAAACAAGGGTAGTGAGGTGCTGATAAATTAATTACAATGTTTAAGTCTTGGCCTAGGGGTGGAAACCAGATGCTCTTTCCTTAGGATGTGCATGTATATGATAATTGTGTTAATTTTAATTAAGCCACTGCATGTGTATAGAAAGAAAGAAAAAATATGTTGTATAACTATAAATAAAATTGAAAATTATAGTAAAGGAAACTGAATACTACAGTAAAATAAACAGCTAAAGATGCATCATTTTAAACCCAAGGAGGAGGAACTCCCAACAACTAGCATATGGGTGGGTGAAATATAGTCAAAACACACAAAATCGAAAATGTATGGAAGGTCGGAAGGGACAGGGATTTAAAGGTCAGATATGCAGGAAAGAGGGACAAAAAACTATAGGGAAAAATGTTGCTAAAAGGTGGTGAAAGGTTACAACCTGAAGGGAAACGGGGTGGACCCTAAAGGAGGATAAGGAAAAAATGAAAAGAGGTGTTTTGGATTGATAAACAAATAATCTAAAATGGATCTGAAGGGGTAGGTTTAGATCTTAAAAAAGGCTAAAAAACACTGAAATCTTAGAAGACCTGCTTCAGCTAAACTCCTCCTAAAAAGGTGGAAGCATATTGAAGCTCTAAGGGGCTTGGCTCCTTGTTCGGTGAGTAAAAATAAGCAAGTACAGGTCAAAGATGGGTGAAGAGGGAGGTCAAAGAACCCTGAATAGTGCCCGAGACAAATTAAAGAAAAAATCTTGCAAAAAGTATAGGTCGTAGTTTCTGACTTGTTTTCCGCTTAGGTCGCATTTTTCAGACTATTATCCTCTACCTGAGAGCTAAGGTCACATTTTTTGGCCCAAAAAGTGTGACCTTCACTTTCGAATATCTTGGGAGCAGGTTTCAGAAAAAAGTGTCGCCTTTGCTGCAACTGATACCTATTACCTGTGCAAAGGGCCAAGAAACACACAAAAGTTAGAATTTTTACTGTTTTAGGGTTTTAAATTTCAAAACAACATCAATAAATGAAAAATAAGAAGCTGAAGAAAAACCATAGGGGTTGAAGTAGTTGGTCATGCAGGGATCGAAAAACTGATAACGATCGTAATTATAAACCCTTATGGAGTCGCCAGTTGTTATTGTGAATTCTAATCGTAAACGTACGAAAAAAAACCACTTTAGTTGTGCATAAAAAACAACCTTAACATCAAATATGGCTATCAATTTCCTTAGATATATAGGTAGTGATCAGAATAAATGCTAAAAAATGCGGATCTATGCAGTTAAAGGCATTAAACAACAAAAATAAGAAAGATTTTCTCCATGCATCCAATGAACAAGACAATAATTTTTAAAGAATTTTTGCATTATGACACTTGGGAAGGGAACATAGAAAGATTTTACGACTCCCCCTCAATGGGATGGGTTCTTTTATGTCCTCAGTGCTTCAGATCTAAGATCTCTCTCTCTCTTGATGGTGCAAAAAACCGAGACAAAATAGAACTCAAAGGGAGCTCACAAGCAAAAAGTAGAAAAATATGACAATGATGGGAGGATCAAAGTCAGACCAAAAGCATAAATCAAGAGTTGTCTCTAGGCAAAAAAAGGTCACAAATGAATGGAAAACTGTTCTATTTATAACAAAATATTGAGTTATTCTAGATATTGGTACATAATTAAAATATTATTAATCAAATATAAATCCAAGTTTTATGGCATATTTTATTATTTTTTTTGGAGGGAAAAGGAATTTGAATTTGGTCAAATCCATTTATTTATAAATAATAAATAAATAAAATATTTATTTATTATCTTACAAATTTGGTCAAGTAATAATTAAGGGTGGAAACGTGAAGCTGGGTTACATTTTTGTGAGAATCGGGGGTCGAAAACTTTTTTCGGCAATAGTTCAGCCGAAATTATTCTAAAGTTTAGCCGAACTGTTGATTCCGTTAAGATTGACGACACACAGACGGCAAAGGCCAACAGAATTTTTGCCCGAGATTGGAAAACCGACAACAAAATTTCGGCCGAACTCGTACCAAAAGTTCAGCCGAACTAATTCCAAAAGTTTGGCCGAACTAATTCCTATAAATAAATCTCCCGCGAATAATTTTCTTTTACCTGTTTCATTATTCCCAGGAATTTTCGCTGCTCTCTTAGCGCTGCTGTTGTTCGCACGTTTCGGTTGTTCCGTTCAGCGCTGCTGCTCCCCTCATCGGCCGAACAATTCAACGGGTATGTTATAATTGTACACTCATAGGCTTAAGATCTTTTACTTTGGAAGTGAAGAATTGTTGGTGAGATTATTGATAGTTTACAGGATTTATAGTGACAGTTCTTGAATTTCCGCCTTAAGCTGTTCATTGAATTCCTTCTGCCGCTGTGCCTTAAACTTTTTTATCTCTTCCGGGCTACCTCCATAGTATAGATGCTTGAATGTATCATAGCTACCTGCATATGCCTTTAGGGATCCCCGGTCTATCACCATTTCAAAGTGTTATTTGCCCTTTCTTCGTCCAGTGACAGTTCTTGAATTTCCCATCCCTCTTTAGCATCTTAAGTTATTGCATCATTATATATCAATGCATTGTGATTTGAAAGGAACATTATGGTGATTTGTTGCTTGGTTAAGGTTAGGTGCTTTTCTTTTTGGAAATTTTGTATTTCACCCCTAGATTCAGTAACATTATGCTAATTATAACAGGTTAAGAGTGAGCCAAAAATATCATACATATGTTCTCGCTATTATCCTACTCCAGAACTTATTTTTGGAGCAACATAGTATACGACAACATAGCATCAGAGTCTCTACGTGCTCATGTTACATAAGGTCATATATGTGTATTTTCCATTATGCCTGCCTGTTTTTTTCGCTTAAGTGCGGATTACTTAGGAAAAAATGGTTTATGTCTCCCACTTTATCTTTGATATCATATAGCTAGTACATAATGAAGTTGAGTCTGTATAACACCCTGCTGTATACAACACATGCTAGTATGTCTTAAGGTACGTATTCTCCATAATATACATAACCCTATCAATGCTATGAACTAGTCTTAAGTTATAGCTTTGTTCCAGACCTCCAGTAAGTGTCCAGACCTATTTAGTAAAGACCTCTATGCGCGGGTTGTCCAGGTCTATTCAATAGGACTATATTTTGGTCCAGCAAAAACGAAATGTTTATGTGGCTCGGTAACACGTCCAGCGTGATAGTCCTGGGAGGATCCTTCGGTGGTAACTTGCAACATGCATTAGTTATCATGGGAGATCGAAAAAATGGTTTATATCTCCCACTTTATCTTTGATTCCCTTTCCTTAGATATACCCTCATTTTTCAATTCTGGATTCCACTTTGAAGATACACCAACTAATGGGTTTAGCTAGCTTAGCTCTAGGCAGTACTAGTTGCCAATTTAATAAACTTTGAATATTAGCCTCTAAATATTCTACTCGGTTGTTTTTGTCCCACATAGTTTGGCATTTCTTTATTGGTATTAAGAAGTATGTATTTTTTCGGTCTTTTCTTCTAGGTAGCTGCCTTCTTGTTCAACACTTGATTTGATACTATCATAGGCCAATTTATCCTTAACTATACAACATTTTTGCTTTTGCACCTATGCAAAGTTAGTCTCCAAATGGGCCTCAACCTATGTGGTCAAATTTTTCCTCATTGTGTAAACCCCATGATTATTTTTTGGCAACAAATTTCACTAGTGTTAATTGAATTTTTTAAGAGGTTTATAGTTTTCTGAGATGATTGGCCTTATGTATATTATCTTCCCATTTAAATTTTCATTTCTTTCTCTCTTTCTACACTCATTCTACTTATGCCACCTAGTTACTTGCATATTTTTAATGTTTTAACTGGATATATGGAAATTTTTGTCCCATATATGAAGTAGATTATAATAAATTTATGAAATCTAAACTGAGATATAACATTCTAATGCTTGAATCTACAGTTTAATTGTTGTTTTAATGCACTTAAGGGCAGTAGTTTCTGAGATTTAATTTAAACGAATTTTTCCTTGTTGAATTTTGTTTAAAGTTTAAAATTGAGCAAAAAGGAAAAGGATTTTTCTTTGGTGAATTTTGTTTAAAGTTTAAAATTGGTGAAATCTGTTTAAATTTTAAAATTTTGTAGATTTTATCAAAATTTAGTAGAGATTTATAATAATCATAAATTAAAGTCAAAATAGTTTAATTTTTAAAGTTTAAGTATTTAAAAGGTTTTCTAGATCTATTTATGTATTTGAAAATTCATTTAAATCATTAAAAAAAACAAAATTTAGGAGAGAGAAAATGGAGAAAATGAAAAAACTAAAATTTAGGAGAGACAAAATGGAGAAAAAAACTAAAATTTAGAACAGACAGAAAATGGAGAAAAAACAAAAAATTTAGGACAGACAAAGTGGAGAAAAAAACTAAAATTTAGGACAGACAGAAAATGGAGAAAAAACTAAAATTTAGGAGAGACACAAAATGGAGAAAAAAACTAAAATTTAGGAGACAAAAAATGGAGAAAATGAAAAAATAAAATTTAGGAGAGACAGAAAATGGAGAAAATGAACATTTATTAGCAAGAAAGCGCATACATTTAAGGTATTACAAATCTATTTAGGAGAACTCGAACAACTTCGTCATAAATAAGATTTTCATCTCATCTTAAATAAATCTCACAACTTGAGTGATACACCATAATCTCAAAAAACATCTAATAATACATTCTACAATACTCTATATTTCTTCATTAATTCCAAGTTCAAGTTCCTCTCTTAAAGGAGAAATTAATCAGAGCACAACATGAATAAGATACCCCTATTGGAGAAATGAATCAAAGCACAACATGAATAAGATACCTCTGTTGGTCTCAGTCTTAGCTACACTTATAATGGTATATAAAATAACTTGATAACTAAGCTTTCATTTTGTCTTCTTGCTAAAGGGTCCATGCTTGTTCATTTGTTAGTGAAGCTTCATCTGCACCTTTCTTGTCCAGACACTTCAACTCTTAATCTCCTTTTTCTTGATCTTGATTGCATGCTAATATTCTTTGTCTTCAACATTGCTCTAGGTTCTTGGAACTTATACTTGTCCTTGATTTTTGCAATTTATTCAAGTTTTATTGCTTATTTCTAGCCGTAAATATCTCCACACTTAAAAAAAAATTTAGATTCCTAAAGAGAACCATATTAATTGTTGTCATCATGCTCATTCATGGAATTCACATGTTATTTTATGTGATGTTTGATTGAAACTTCTCAATGTTTAGATATCTTGTTTTTTGTAAATTTCTACATGAATTCATGTGTTATGTGTATTGTTAATTCTTGGCAATATGGTAATTGACATACCATTTAATTACATACTATAGTTTTTTGAAACTAATGCTCACTATAATGCCATTTTTTTACTATCTTGCCTCCCATAATTAGGTATAATGTCATTTTCTTTGCCAAATGACTTGTGCCATGGGCCTAGTAGTTTTTTGGATTATGTCATAGATCCGAAACCCCTATTTCTAACCAAATAGTAACTTTTTACCTCTTAAATGGCCATGGCCTAACTTTGATCATATATCATCAACCTTAACTCTAAACTTTGTTATGCAAAAAAACCCCATGCAAGAGAATTGTGAGAATGGAAGGCACCTACTTTTCGATAAAATTCAAATTGATATTTTCTAAAAGGATTTAAATAGAGATTTACATCTCCTAACCTATAAGGATAATAGAAATTTTTTTTATCATAAATTTACTGTACAACCATATCTACTTTCATGAACAAGTTCTCTATTGAACTCTCATGTAAATGAAAAATGAAGCAATGAACCTTGCTATGATAACAATTGTAAAATTGCTAGAAAAGAAATAAGGGATGCCATTAACAAACTTTAAATATTGATAAAATAAATATATACAAAGCTCGTATTAAAAATAAGAAAATGTACTATATAAATAAAAAGCAAGAGAAATTGTTGCACCTATCTAAGCCAAATCTCGAGGAACTTTGGAGGAAAGTTCTAATTTGTAATACTAAAGGAAATAATTTGATTTCATTCAAGCATTTAAATTCCTAACTTTAAAAATTGTATGAATATCCAAACACCATGGACACTATGTTTAAAATTCTCCAATAGAAGTCAAAATATTTCATCTGGAAGACATTAGGTTTTGGATTAAGTGATTTGTAAATGGGAAATATAAATATGTATTAAATTCTATCAACTTGAATTTTATTAAAGAGGATCTATTTTCATCCCTCACATACATAAACTCTTCAATTTGGTAGTGAAGCAAGGCTTTCTTAACCCTAGAAAAGTGGGGATAAAAAAATTCCTTCTAATTGTGTGAACATTATGATTAGCCACATTTTAGCTAAGTTGTACGAATTTATTTTGGAAAAAAATATTAGTCTATGGTTAGAAAGTCATTATAAAAAAATTAAATGCCAAGCCAAATTTAAGATATGTCATTCCACTATGAACCACTATTACACAACATTTTTTCACTGTCCCTGCAATCCCCACCTCGCCCATTGGAGAGTCATTTCTATGATCAATAAGTAGTGGCATGCCTTTCAAATACCATCATTGCATCCCTTTACATGAGAGAAATATGCATTTTTTGTTTGGCCTTATGGGTGTTTGTACTAACTTGTTTTGGTTTATATACATTTATTCACCGTAGCTGAACCCAGTAACTGTCAGTCATGTCGAATTTATAGTTTTCCTCTTGAACACGGTGGAATTTTATCTCTTGCTCGGATAGATCCTATCACTACCCAAGACTTAGAAAAAAATATAATTATGGATTCTATACCTAGTCCTCCTTGTAGTGATTTGGTTTCCATCGAAACATTGGTGAACAATTATGGCTCTCTTGTAAATCCACCTTTGACTGATCCATTAGAACTATAGTTACTGTGGCTAAACCCAGACAATACTACACCTACTTACACTTACATTCCTATTTTACCAATGAAGGATGTTAGTTCCTCTTTGCCCTCTGCATCTGAAGTTTCTGTTGATATGTCATCATTGCCACCATTAAACATGGTAGGAGCTACACCTCAATTGACACCTCTCACATATTCTTGGGACATTTGACTGATATCTTATATGGATATTACAAATTTTCCTAGTGTTCCTATGCCTACTTCTTCATCTTCACCATCTATGGTAGTTAACTCTAGTTATCCTATAGGATCAATTATTTTTACTCCAAGTTTTTCCTAACCTACTATTCCTATTCCTTAGAATTAGTATATGGGGGGACCTCATTGTTGTTCAAGGTGATCATCCTCCTATATCATATTTAGTAATATTCATAATCCTTTCTTATCCTCCATTTTTTTTTCAAATTTGGAGAAGTTAACTAATGACCCCATTCATCATGATCCTTGGTGGCCAGCCATACCTTCCAAGTTGCCTTCCAATATCCCCAAATTTGAAGCGAATTCTAGAGAAAATCCATTAATGTGCATTACCACCTATCATCTGCGGTGGTCATAAAATTATTTCTTGGATGATTCCATTAAAATACGTCTGTTCTAATGCACCTTAACTGGAGATGATGCTAAATGTATATTGAATTAGACAAAAAATAGTACATTAATTTTTCGTCGTTAGCTCAAACTCCTTTAACTCATTTTTAGTTACCGATGAGGTATGGCATCGATTTTGATCTCTTTTCTAATTTAAAACAAGATGATGCCATACTAATTTCTAATCACATCCATGACTGGTGATGTCACAAGGGGTTAATACAAACCAAACTCCCTGATGATATCTTATGTAAATGGTTCATTCGATCATTATGTCCTTAGATAGTCAAGGATGTGTCCATGTTCAGGGATGTTGTTGAGGAACAAGCCATATTTGCTTCTCAAAAACTTTATTTCATATATTCTTAAAAAACCAAGTACAAATTGTAGTAATCCTAGAATCATTCTTTACATAAGGTAAAATTGGGGAACTCATGACTTGTACTATATATAAAAAAACATTTACCCTTACCAAAAAATATATGATAAAAATTGACAAACTACATAAGCTTAAGCTTAAGGGGATATAACCCTTCTTTCCGTCCATATAGATAATGAAAATGATTGTTCCAAGTCTCATGTTGCTTCTCATGTTATTTTATAAACCTTGATTGGAAATAAAAATAGGAGGGCATAAATGTAAGAAATATACAACATACTGGATTTAACAGCCCCAAACTGGATTTTACTCTCAAGTACTGGAACCTCTACGAAGGTTTGACCTAGAAACATAGTTTTTCCTTAGGTTTCTCCACTGGTTCTATGTCCAACATGGATAACCTACAGTTCAATATCCTTCTTTTCATTTTTTATATCCCCTCTTGGATGACCATAATATCTTGAAATGGAGCTAGCCAACTCAAATATAGTATTGTAAATCCCTTGCTAAGTTAGATGAGTATTACATATGGTATTGAATGAGCATTTGGAATCTTTAGATATATATCTAAAGAGTCCAAAAGTTCATTCAAGACCATATGTAATACATAGCCTCCTCATCTAATATATAAAACTTTAATCCATGTGCTTAACCTTAACATTGACACAAATGGAATACAATTTTACTCACTGCTTTATGATAGAAAAATATGTAGATGAATATTGCCCACATATCCGAAGTCAAAAGGGATAGATTAAAAAGGGATGCTCCAGTCATCTATAAGAGATAAATTAAATAAGAATGACATATAAATGTAATGTAAATTAGATATGTGTACCAATTATGTTCATATAACACAACAAATAGATGATTCAATACAAATGTTACATAGAAGTCATATTTATCTCATGGGCCTTCAACTTAAATTATATATCTAGCATAATACATTAAGATATAGGAGATAAATCAAAGAAGCATTTGAATGTAAATTAAACATGTGTAATAATTATGTCCTCATTTAATATGTACGATATGTTTGGTTGAATCCACATGAAAAAAAAGACTCCCAACCGTAAGAAGAGGAAATTACATCTTATTTCTCCCCCCTAGCACAATTACCAGTACAGTTAGAATTTAACAGCCCCAAACTAGATTTTACTCTTAGGTACTGGAACCTCTACAAAGGTTCGACCTGGAAACATAGTTTTTCCTTAGGTTTCTCCATTGGTTCTATGTCCAACTTGGATAACCTACAGTTCAATATCCTTATTTTCATTTTTTATATCCCCTCTTGGATAACCATAATATCTTGAAATGGAGCTAGCCAACTCAAATATAGTATTGCAAATCCCTTGATAAGTTAGATGAGGATTACATATGGTCTTGAATGAGCATTTGGACTCTTTAGATATATATCTAAATAGTCTGAAAGCTCATTCAAGACCATATGTAATACATAGCCTCCTCATCTAATATATAAAACTTTAATCCATGTGCTTAACCTTAACATTGACACAAATGAAATACAATTTTACTCACTGCTTTATGATAGAAAAATATGCAGATGAATATTTCCCACATATCCGAAGTCAAAAGGGATAGATTAAAAAGGGATGCTCCGGTCATCTATAAAAGATAAATTAAAGAAGCATGACATATTAAAGTAATGTAAATTAGATATCCGTACCAATTATGTTCATATAACACAACAAATAGATGATTCAATACAAATGTCACATAGAATTCATATTTATCTCATGGGCCTTCAACTTAAATTATATATCTAGCATAATACATTAAGCTATAGGAGATAAATCAAAGAAGCATTTGAATGTAAATTAAAAATGTGTAATAATTATGTCCTCATTTAATATGTACAATATGTTTGGTTGAATCCACATGAAAAACAAGACTCTCAACCGTGAGAAGAGGAAATTACATCCTATTTCTCCCCCCTAGCACAATTACCAGTACAGTTAGAATTTAACAGGCCCAAACTGGATTTTACTCTCAGGTACTGGAACCTCTACAAAGGTTCGACCTGGAAACATAGTTTTTCCTTAGGTTTCTCCATTGGTTCTATGTCCAACTTGGATAACCTACAGTTCAATATCCTTCTTTTCATTTTTTATATCCCCTCTTGGATAACCATAACATCTTGAAATGGAGCTAGCCAACTCAAATATAGTATTGCAAATCCCTTGCTAAGTTAGATGAGGATTACATATGGTCTTGAATGAGCATTTGGACTCTTTAGATATATATCTAAAGAGTCCAAAATCTCATTCAAGACCATATGTAATACATAGCCTCCTCATCTAATATATAAAACTTTAATCCATGTGTTTAACCTTAACATTGACACAAATGGAATACAATTTTACTCACTGCTTTATGATAGAAAAATATGCAGATGAATATTGCCCACATATCCGAAGTCAAAAGGGATGCTCCGGTCATCTATAAAAGATAAATTAAAGAAGCATGACATATTAGTAATGTAAATTAGATATGCATACCAATTATGTTCATATAACACAACAAATAGATGATTCAATACAAATGTCACATAGAAGTCATATTTATCTCATGGGCCTTCAACTTAAATTATATATCTAGCATTACATTAAGCTGTAGGAGATAAATCAAAGAAGCATTTGAATGTAAATTAAACATGTGTAATAATTATATGTCCTTTCTAGTTCAATAAATAGATAATAATTTGGCTCAACTATGCCTTGTACTCAACTATGCCTTGTACATGTTTTCCTTTAAACCTTTACTTTCATAGCACATTTTCATCAAAAAATTTATTTGTCAATTTTTTATTATATATTATGTTTTTTAATTAATTAATAATGGCCATTATTACTGAAAGGGATTTTACAAATTTATCTTTTATAAAATGAATTATGGGGGGCATATTGAGATGGTTATCTCACTTTTTACTGATTCTTCTAATATTCCTAGAATTTTATGAAAGAAAATATGAATTTGAAATGTTTGTATAAATTTAATGAGGATACATGAGTTTATTTGGAGAAGACCATCATCACTTATGTCTAGATTGAGACAGGGCATCATCACAATAAAAAACCAAGTACAAATTGTAGTAATCCTAGAATCATGCTTTACATATAAGGTAAAAGTGGGGAACTCATGACTTGTACTATAGATAAAAAACATTTACCCTTACCAAAAAATATATGATAAAAATTGAAAAACTACACAAGTTTAAGCTTAAGGGTATATAATCCTTCTTGCCTTCCATATAGTTATTGAAAATGATTGTTCCAAGTCTCATGTTGCTTCTCGTGTTATTTTATAAACCTTGATTGGAAAGAAAAATAGGAGGGCAGAAATGTAAGAAATATAAAACATAATGAAACACAACGTAAGAAATAGAGAACATAATGAAACAAACACATACATATATCTCTAGACAATCAATACAATTATTTTCCTATGAATCCTTATGGGAGACAAGAAACCCTAAAAAGTAATGATGCTCTAGACTCCTTTTTCCCTAAGAAATCCTTATGGGAGAAAAACAACACTAAAATTTAAACATGCTCTAGAGTTAGATACTGAATTTTAGCGTGTAAGGTTGCTATAAAAACTTAACTTCATACATTTTTCTCTCTAACTTCACACTCCTAGTTGTATTTTCAACTATGGAACAAAATACAATAACACAAAATGGAACTCTTATTCCTCCTAGTGGCCAAGTATTTAACATAGCGTGATAGCCAATTAGGTGTAATATTTGACTCTCTCAACCATTAACGAGGTTTGTGATTTTAGAACTTTTAGAGTATTGTTAAAATTCCACATGTAGCTAGCTTTCCATGCATGAGTAATGGGGCTAAAATGTCATTCTCTCGTACCATGACCTGGTCAACATGATAGGTCAACTTACTAAAGGCATAAATTTTGAATGAACTTCATTTGATGTTTTTCTTGCTCCATTGGATATGTATTTAAGTGTAGAATAATGGTCAAGATTTCGGCACAAGGGATAATCGTTTGACCCCCAGAAATTTCATTTAGTACCTCAAAATGACTCCAAAAGGTTTTAGACCCCAATTCTCCACCCACCATTAAAATGACCCTACAAGTTGATTATTTTAGTTTTTTCACTCTATAAGCATCAAAATATAATACATGACAAATAATATAACTATCCGATCTTATAATATTATACAATCTTATAATATTTGAAACCTAATGTCTTTCCCATACCAAAGTATGTTCTTTTAAAACATGTTTTCTTGGTGATATGGGTGATTTAGAAATGATTGGGAGAGCGAAATTCCTCATTTAATATGTACAATATGTTTGGTTCATGCCACTAAGCCAAGAATTTTAAATTCAACTGACTTTTAATATAACCAACTAAATCCTACAAAAAAAGAATAAAACAATTTATGTTAGGGTTGTGGATTCAGGGATTGAAACAACACACCATGATATTTCAAATTTAAAAATGATGGTTTGAGTCCTAGGTAGATTAGAATCCTATTTGTTTTCAAAATAAGGATGCACTCCAATTTGATTCTCATGATTAGGTTGTAATCATGAGGTTCTCGCTCAAGAGTGGAACTTCCCAAAATCTTGTGACGTCTTGTCACAAACAAAACCATCAAATTGAAAAAACATCATGCAAGAAAAATAGCTCGCTAACATATCATTTTTCTCTTTCAAAGAAAAAAAATTCACATCATGTGAATATCTCCATGTACTCTTACATATTGGTGTACAAAACCATCAACCAAACACAAGTGGACAAAACATGCCTCTTCAAACAACTAACTCTCAAGTCAAATAATAGAGCTCATGTACAAATTTCCTTCCTATATTATTTATCAACCTCTTCTAGTGATTCTTGAAAGGTGTGAGAAGAGAGTCATGGTCACTGAGTTGAGAAAGACAAATAGTTTGGTATGACAACATTACTTGTGATAGGTCTAGCTAGCAGGCTACCAAATTACATGGTAATGGCATTCAAAATGTGAAAATTCCCATTTCAATTGGAAATAAGATGGTAGAGAAAGGTATAGATGAAAGGAGATATCCATTTATGGTAAAGAAATCAAATAGTTCTATCAATTCCACCTTGCAAGTCTAAGAGACATTGAATTAAATTTCATCTCAAGATAGGGCTTTGAGAGGACACTCTCAAAGCCAACCTTCGTTATGGCTTTGAAACACATGGTAAGTATCAAGACTTAGCAACTTTATTTGCATAATTTTTTCTAGCATGGACCTTAATCTCATAGCCTTCTTTTTCCTAAATGAATGTCAATTTCCTTGCCATTTGGCTTGTGACATTCATAATTCATGCTCATGGAACATGATTGTGTTGCAATTGTGATAACATTTTCTGTATGCAGAAGCTAATAAAAAATGATCGAAAATGACACTTTTGCTCTGTTTTTTTGAAGATTTAAGGAAAATTACACTAAGTAGCTTCCAACCTCATATGACCATCATGTCAAACTCATCTTAGGATATTGTCCAAGTAAGAGCCACTTAAGCAAGCAATCTAGTATACATGACTCCAATTTCAATTAGCAGCAATGACAGTTCTAAGTATGGTGCAAACATTGCTCTAGATCCTCAATGGGGCATGTTTGATGAAAATAATTTGGGGAGTGAGAGAGGGAGATGGTAGGAGAAAAAAATCAAGGAATCCTCGGGAAATTTAAAAATATATAACTAATAAGGTGGAAGACATTTGTAACCTAAGAGAGAAACCTATGAGGAAATGTGTGAAGTTGGTATTACACACCCAATTGAACAACCTCGAGGAGAAAAAATTTCTCCCACTTTATTTGTTGGCATAACCTAGTAAGTGTTATTCACTAGCATGTATTTTGTAAAGGCCTTTCAACCTAGTTCCCATTCAACTCTATCCACCAGGTTGTAGAGGATTCCAAGCCTAATTTCATAAAAAGTAAGTTGGGGATGATCACATTGACTTTCTTGATGACATGTCTATGAATATTAACTACCTTGAACTATTTTTTTGCATAGGGAAAGAGACACATTCCCATGTCTGAGCATGAAAATTTTCTTTGATATTGTTAATGCCTCTAGTGTTTACTTCTACAAGTTCTATAGGTAGAGTCTGTAAAGGGCCAAGTAGCCTCTGGATCTCATCTTTTATGAAAGGTGACATATCTAGTAAATGCCCCTACAGTAAATCTCTGGAATGGATCTAAATAGAAGTTATTCATTTTAATATCCGTAAAACACAACAAATTTAAGGTAAACTATGTACATGTGTCATTTATTCCATAAACTAAAGTGTATAAGTAGTAAATTTTATACCAAGTGTGCTCCCACCATGTAAAGCGCAATTTGGTGAACTTATCATTTTTATAATATCTTTATCGATTAAATTTAGTTTCACACATGATCAATGATTGCTTTGAAAGTTGTGTTCTACATAATTTGTGTACACTAAATTACAAATTGATTTTTTGAAATCTATTTTGTGAATGTCGACCAATAGATATATATCATGGAGGATGAAAGATGAAGATCAGTCGAATCCCATATGGAGGTTTAGGGATCGGAGGATGTTCACGGTATTTAAATATAATCTTAAATCTCCATACATGTGTGTACATATGGAATTGATTTTTTTATTAACTTTGTGAGTGAAATTAGTTGTTAATAAGTTTCATTTTTTAATTTTTAGGAGGCAAGAGGAGAAGGGTTTCTACTCCATCCATGGAGCATGGCCAAGGTTCAACCGGTCGAGGTATGAGTGGTGGCAGGTTGCGGGAAGGGGGTGATATTTATTCCCTCGAAGGCCAATCAATGGGTGCTGGTTCTCAACAGGGTCACAATGGGTCTGGTTCTCAGCAGCATCATTCTGGGGTTGGTTCTCATCAAGGTCATGTTGGAGATGATGTTAACCAACAACATCAAGGTTGCCATCAATTTCAATATTTTTTCATTAAATTTGTACAACTTCTTTTACACGTGTTTTTTCTAATATACGAAATTTTATATATACTAATGCAGAGGTTGACAATGTTTGAGCCAGTGGTCAAAATAGATGCATGGTAGCGCGCTACATTCAAGAAGAAGGTTGTCAACCCAGCACAACTTATCTAGCTAAGATTACTGATACACCATGGGAAAAAAACATGGCGGAATGCACCTTACAAAGGTGTCAAAGCCTTAATGAAAAATTGCAAAGAGATCTTGAGGCTTTGTCTCTACCTGCTGAGAGTAGACAAAGCCTCGAAATAGTTACACATTCATTGGGTGAAATGGTAAATGTGTACAAAAATTTGGGGCCAACGACTGATTCGTTTGTAGAACTGATGAGAAAGAGAAAAGAAATAGTGATAGGTCCTGATAAATGGCAGGACATAAAACAAAGAGTTACAAGAGCAGAGGCCAAGTCAATGTCTAATTATAAGGAAGGGCCAAAAAAAAAAATGTTGAAGCTGCACTATTTCAAGCACCCAGACAAAGCTACTTATTTGTATGATCGACATCTTGCGGCCTTTGGAAGGCTTCCATGGAACGATGAGGTTCCTGTTTATTTTGCACAGATGTTTTATGCAGAATTTTTTTTGGGTATGAAACTCGACTACAATGACCTTCGTTCAGAATTTTTTGGCCCGGGGAGAGGTTGATTATATCAACGTAAGGGCGCTAAGCGAGATGTGGAGTTGCCTCACCCTGAGTCGCCATTGGTGAGTCGACCGTTTCGAGTTGAAACCCTACAATCAGAGATGGATGCGACTTCTCAGATAAGTCGAGAAGTAAGAGATGTTATGATCGACAATGTTCATAGCGGATTGAGTGGAGTTTATATTTGTTTAAATCGACAAAGAGCACATGAAAATGCACGTGCCAATTTTTTTTATCGTACAGATGAGGAGATTTACAACATGAATGTTGAAAATCTCCAAACATATGCAATAAATTGTCGCAATGGTCTGCAAGACATAATTTTTCATGAGGAAGAGGGCACCGGAACGGTATGTGTTAGTGACCTTAGGGTTTTAAATTATATTTACATATACATGTGTACAATTTGTAATAAATACATGTGTATGTACATGTATACATTTATTTGTATGTGTACATTAATCTAACAAAAATGTATGATTATATGTTAAAACACCATTTGCAGTTCTCAGGCATGATTCGTGATGAAAATGTTAATATTACGTTCGGGACCTCCGGTTCAAACGATGCAGATGGGTCTGACCATCATGATATGTTGGCACATGTATGTTAGTGTTTTTTAAGTGACTCTAAAATAAATAATTTTTGCCACACATGTACATGTATGTATATATATAATTTGATAAAATGTTTTAACAGGTACCGATTCCGTCTGATGTTTTTGGGATGGCAGTACCTTCTTCTTCCTTAGGAGATATACCTTCTACTTCATTGGGAGATGTGCCACAAGTATGGAAAATTTTTCACAAGTTCAAAGTTTATGTTTAAAAGTTATCTATATATATATATATATATATATATATATATATATATATATTCTACCTCAAAAATTTCCATTAAAAATTGAGATATATAGAGAGAGAGATCTATATTTTGAGTTATTTAACATTTTTTGAATTTAGGTTCCTATAGAAGATTTTTTTAATCCGGGGACTCTAGCGACGGAGATAGGAACATCCACAGCATTTGAACAAGTTGTCTTTAGTTCTTTTTTTTAATATTATTGAAAATAAGTTTATATATGTACACGTGCATTTTCATTTGAAAGTTTTTAATTTATATAAATTATTTATATATATATATATATATATATATAACTGTACATGTATATTGTACAGTTTACCACTGCAGATGTTTCTATGGGAGAACCTGTTCATCAAATGGAGAGGGAACCTTACGAGGTATTGCATGATTTTTTTGTTATATTTTGTTTTCTACATGAAGTTCTAGATATATATATTCTCATTCATTTTTAAAACTTCAAATTTTAATGTTCAAGTACATGTGCATTGTGTATGTAGGTTTCCTATTCACAGGATAGGGTGCGGACTGAGACCCAGACGCTAGATCCTCCATTTGATGGACATCATTTACAATAGATTTGATTTTAAAATTTAGATGGTTTTAAAATTTGTTAAACTTGATACAGTTTGATACTCAAGTGAGATTTACAATTTTTGGACATATTTTATTACATTGTTATTATATAATTTGTTTTATTTAATTTTTGGATGGTTTTAGTACTTTTGGCATGTGAATGTGAAGTAATGTTTTCATCTGAACTACATATGGCATGTGATATTTAATGTTAAATGTTTTTGTTGGATAGTTGAATTATAATTGGCATGGCATGTGAAGTTTTTAAAACTCAAGTTTTGGATGGTTTCAATACATTTTGCATGTGATATTTAATGAAATTTAAATGTTTAATGTTTTAATGTTGCACAATATATAATCAAAAGGGTTTTAAAACTTAAAGTTTTGGATGGTTTCAACCTACAGTTGCACATGTGGTAAATTGAAATGTTACTTGTAACAAGACAATCCCCATTGATTTCATTGTATATGTTGATTTTTGATTTGATATAATTGCATGTATGATGGTAAATTACTTGTAAAGTCATTGGATTAATAGTGTTCATTTATTTCAGTGTAAGCGCAAAAAATTATTGACAATGTAGAACGATTTTTGTGTTATAATAATTAAACCTAATAATATTGGAGAGCAAGAGAGACTTGAGGTATGGTGTTCACTACAAGATTTCGAGCTAAATATTTAAATGGTTTATGATTTATGATTTTTACTTTCTTTTTAATATAATCGATATGGAAAGATGACAAAACTAATAAGGGTGACAATAAGAATAGAAGAAGAAAATAGTTTAAGATTGATCACAATAAATGCTATTTGTAATTGATTACATTATAATTATTCACATTCTATCATTCAATATTATTACATTGTCACTTTGCATTCAAAAATTTTATTTGATCATTTTCCATTATTAAAGTTATTCTACAATATTTATCATCTCAACAAATGGAGGTAACTAAGAAAATTTAAAATTAAAATGACTTGATAAATCTCAAACATATTTAGCATATTTAAAATGGTTATATTAATATTAGATGTATTTACATACTATTGATAAAATTAATCATATGTTTCTCATATTATCGATAGTTTTTCCTTGGTTGCACACAACTGAAACCAACTTAGATCCATCTTAACTACGGATCTATCAAGCGCCGAGAGGGATCAAATCTCTCGAGGTCCAAACCTTTCCTCAATTTTTGCACTCAAAAAAGAGGTTTGCACCTCTAGATATTTGATCCCTCTCAGCGCTTGATAGATCCATAGTTATGACGGATCTAGGAAAATAACTTTCTAAAAATAAGTAAGGGAAAAGCAGCATAGGGAACAATTAGGAGTAGATTTAGGGCATAGGGAACAATTAGGAGTAAATTTAGGAACATGTGATAGTTGGGTGTTATAAAATCATATATTTTAATAAAATAATGGGAATTTGTAGGAGAGACAAATAGTGGATATGACATGTATTTTGGTGAATAATCAAATTTGTGGAATTAAACAATTAATTGATTTGTATGTGAAAACAAGATTCACACTTAATCCTCAGCTAAAAGACTAAATTAAACACATTATTATTAAGGGGACGAGGAGCTTTCTAGGTTTTGAGCTCCCCATTGTTAGATGAGTGTCGTAATGGCATTCTAAGTATTTTTGTGAGAACTTATGATATTGTGATATTCTAATTACGAAATAGTGATCTTGAGTACACGCTGGATAATGTAGTAGATAGGAACTTTTTTATAAGGGGAGATAAGGGATGTGACCAAATTCCTATCAGTGAAAAAAAATTTCTTCACCTTCCTATAACTCCATTGTAGCTTTGGGGGCCAAAGGTAAGAAGAGTACCTTGGAATTTCTTGGGTGAAAAACCAAGTGGGTCACCAACTTTGGTCTAGTGCATTGGAATTCATTAAAGAATTGGTCATTGGAGCTGCTTCAAGCTGGGAGTGAGCATTGTCACCAACCTACATTGAATATTCTACACTCCCTAGGGTGAATGATACTTTAAATTGATTGACAGTCCAAGACTTTCGAATTTTTCTGAATGCCAAATGATCTTACAAAGCTAGTATTTATAATATCCTAGTAGGTCATTCGGTGACAACTTTTACCGGAAACTTGAAACAAAGAAAATCTATCCTTGGCTAGGACATCATGTAAGATTTCCGCCATAAACAATAAAATTGTACTTAAACGCTGAGATTCGGGCAAGTGGGGACAACCACTTTTTATCTCGTCCCTTGGAGGCTAGGCCATATGGGGACCGAATCTGACCTTACAAAATAAAGTGAAATAATTTGTACCATACGGTCGGAAAACATATAAAAGAAAAATTAACATACTAGAACAATTAATTTCATTCTAGAATATATATATCCAATACATATAACATTTTTCATCAATGCACATTTATAGAAAAACTACTTTCAGTTGATACTAGAGCACGTGCTTGTACCCAAACAATTTGTAACATGTGCAAACCACAAATAACATAAGAAGCTCAATTTTTAGTTGAGTATTGGAAGTTCTAAAACATATTTAATCCAAAGATAATAAATTGTTGGAAACTTCACTCAAAAAAATTCTAATGGAATTCCATCTTCAATAATCCGTTCATGATCGGATTTTGACATTTTCCATTTCTTAATTTTCAATTTTTTCTTTGATTGAACTTCTATCAACTTTATGCGTGCTGCACACACCAAGTGACTATATTGACAACTTATGGAATCAGGTTCATAGTCTTCAAAGTAAAAAAGTCTCCACTTTGATGAGTTTGTCTGAAAAAATAACCTTTCAGTATAATAGACCCTCTGTCATACTGAAATCCGTGATCATTATAGTCTTGTAATAATTTCATTTTCCGTTCAGTGCAACGCATCAAATAATACTTCACATTTTCATCGTTGTCAATAGGTGCAATTAAAACAAAAACATCTCCTGCACAATAAAATAGAAATTTAACATTGAATTATGCATATTTAAATTTATTTCTAGATCTTTAAATCATTAGAAAGTAATTCAAATGTTACCTTCTCTAACAAGATCAGAAACTCGATCACCATCGGATGATATTGTAGTTTCCTCTGAATGCATTTCTTCAAACATTGCAATAAACATTTTTCCCTTTGTATTTAGCTCTGTATGTTTCCAATCATTCACATACATTTTTTTTTCACAAACTTCATTGGATTTTGTGTTGTCTATGCAAACATCACAAAAATAAGAATATTTTCTTTTATCCAATCCAAACACATTTTTGGACAACTTTGTTTGAATTGAATGCAATTTTCGAGTCCCTTTTATTGTTTCAACGTCATTTCCAATTGATCTATTTACGTCTCCGATTCCAATATGCCAGAAAAACCTTTATATGGAAAATTAGAAAATGAATTTGTAAATATGATATCAAAATACAATTAAAAATAATCATTGCATGATAAATGTACAATGTTTAAAATTAGATTTCCAATATAAATTAAATTGAATGTACCTTTGCACTTCTCTTGATGGGTTTTTCTCATGGCTTAGAGCAACGATGCACCATTGAACAACTTCTTTAGCATTCACAAGTCAGCGTGCAGAGTGGTTCACTTGATATCTTCGAAGTACTCGTTTTATGCATGCTCCTGCACTGTCATGTTCTCCTTTTCCATGGCTAGTCTCGAAGAAATTCCAACAATGTTTAATGCATGTTTTCTTATGAAGACAATGCAACCAAAAGAATGATCATGCAGATTTGAATTGACCTGCGCATCCGTCTGACCATATCCAATGTTCATTGAATGTTATTCCATGATTTTTCAATGAATCATAAATTCTTCCAAAAAAATGTTGTACAAAACATGTATCATGTGTACGATCGTCACTGATATAAAAGTGATATTCTTTAATGATATGTCGATTTTCACTCGTGCTTTCTATATGATCGACATTTTGTTCAACGTGTCTATATAGAATATGGACGAGCATGGAGACTTGGTCAGAATGATAGTATTCACTCTGAATTTCTTTTTGTGGAACAAATGTGTAGTTTTCTGCAAAATCAATCACTGACAAAATGGTCCCTGGTGGAAAAAATTCACGAGATTTTTTGAATTGCAAGTCTTGCCATCGAGCTCTATGGGAATGCTTAGTGTATTTGTAAATTTCTGCCTCAAACTTTCTCAAAAAGTCTATCAGAAAAATTTCGTCTTCTTGTAATTCGATTCTTTTAACACTATCTGCACCTTGAATCGATGTACCAATATATTCATATATCTTCCATTTCACTTTCATGTTGGACAATGATTGATCATTTATATCAATACGATATTTTTTTTGAAATTTAGTCAAATTTCCACAATCATCGCATTTTTTACCACCAACACATTTTTTTTTGTAAAATAGTTCATCGCTTTCTCTTTCACATAGAATTTGAGATATGAATTCATGGATAGTGGAAGGAGGAGGTGAATCCTTCCATAATTTTCTACCGAAATCAAGGAATGTGTCATAATATAACTCAAATTCCACATGATAACGGCAACAACAAGTGTTGCGTACGGTCATAGGTTTTACATACCATGGTTTTTGTTGAACAAAAGCACTGAGTGAAACATGAATTTGACGATTCTCTTTTTTGAACTTGTTGAATAACTCTATCTGAGTGGTTTCCAAGAGATGTTTTTCATGTTCTTCTTACTAATTTCGTGCTATTATTTTTTGCATCACATGTCTTGCAGTTGGTGAAACACGCAAATTTTTCTTCCAATATTCATATATTATTTTTTTAACATTTTCTCCAAGTCTATCTTTGTATGGTTGCCTACAAATAGGTCTCCAACAAGCGAGTTCATCATTTACATCTATTTGCAATCGAAATTTTCGATGTTTGTGCAGAGTTTTTCGCGAGGTTCCCAGTGCTCGTGCCATAGATGTTATCAAACGATTCTCTTGAGTACTTGGTGAAACTATTGCCATCTGTATTCCTCTACGTATATTTGAAACATCTTTATCTCTAGATCTCTTAATTGACTTTATAGCACTACTCATATTTTTTATCACCTCTTCTTTCATTTTTTTATCTTTGGTTGATTTTCGAATACCCAATAGTGTCATCGCTTCTTTTAATTTCCTTGATGATAAGAGACCTTTCAACATTTGAGCTTGAACTGTCACCTCAGTTTTGAAAAACATTTCCAAAATTTTCTCAACACGATATCGTATAAAATAGTCAGGTTTTTTATCTCCATATGTGCGAGTGTCGACATTTTCTAACATCTCATTATCGATAGTGATTTCATCTGTACATATTCGAAAAAATAGTACATATTCAATAAATAACTAAATTAATAAATATGTCAATAACTATTAGGAAAATTTTAAATATATCAATAGATCATAATATCTACATTTACATACCCGATTCAATTTCTGCTTGAGGTTGATTTTCTTCTTCAATATTTTGAGGAGTATCTCTGTCTGTTTACATTAAACAAAATATTTTTCAAACTAGTTCATCAAATAAAAATCAAGCTTCACATTTTACATTGGGAAAAGTTTAAAAATATATCAATAGATCATAATATTTACATTTACATACCTGCTTCAATTTCTGCTTGAGGTTGATTTTCTTCTTCAATATTTTGAGGAATATCTCTGTCTGTTTACATTAAACAAAATATTTTTCAAACTAATTCATCAAATAAAAATTAAGCTTCACATTTTACATTGGGAAAATTTTAAAAATATATCAATAGATCATAATATTTACATTTACATACCTGCTTCAATTTCTGCTTGAGGTTGATTTTCCTTTTCAATATTTGAGAGGGCTTCTAACTTTCTTTTGCGATATTGTCTCGTCTCTTCTCTACGTGCCTCAGGGTCTCTTTTTCGATCATATTTTCTCGCACAAGTTCTTCGATTTCCCATGATAATAGGGTATGAAGTTCAAAAATTTTCCTTCAAAAAATTAGACAATAACTCAATTACAAAAAATATCACAAAAGATTTAATTTAAAAAAATTCAGTGTAAATTTTTTGTAAAAAATACATACTCCAATCCAAAACACACACTTTAAAAAATTCGAGAGAAAAATGTCTTATAAAAATGAAACGAAGCTCAAAATATTTACTTCAACTCAAAACACATACATACCTCCAAGAAATGTCTTTTGAATGTACGTCCAAGAAATTTTTTACAATTTTTTCCAAAATCACGCCGCCTCTAAGAAATGTCCTCCAAAAAAATTCTTTAAACCCAAAATTGTAAAATCAACCAAGAAATGCTCTTAAATCCAAATTTTGAAGAAATTTTTTTGAACCCAAACCAAGATCTTTGTAAAATGAGAAGAAATGTCCGAAATGTGCGAAAATTGTGAATAATTTCGCGCCAATTTATATTGACGCAAAATGTGTTTTAGTAGGGGGCTCGACAAAACTCTCCGGCCGACGGAGAGTTACACAATAGTTCGGCCGAACTTTTGATCAAAAGTTCGGCTGAACTATTAAGACGTTAGATTTAACGGGTCTTAAGCGGAAAACATAGTTCGGCTGAACTTTATTAAAAGTTCGGTCGAACTAACGCGTCATCAATTACACAAAAACCAGGTTCTGAATACGGTTCTGCAACTTTGGACTGATTAAACTCCATGAAATGTTGTTAATTAACTATCGGAACCAAGACAAGCATTTTCAGAATTGAATCTACTTTCAGGAAATATAAATTTTATGGAATTTCATAAACGTTTAATAATTTTAATTATTTTTCTAATAAAATGGATGCAAACAATTTCTGAGGGTCATTGTGATTCAGTGAAATAAAAATTTTGTATCTCCCAAAATACATTGTAAAAAAAATGAAAAAATTATGGGGCATTACATTGGTCCATCGTCTCTAATGGGTAGCTTTTATATTTTTAGTTTATAACTTATATGTTAAGAAATTTCTTGCGACGCAAAACATATCCAAAATACGCAGTTTTTCGTATTGGACCAGTTCAAAAAATTCTACTAATTATGATATGCATCCATTAGCTTTGTAAATATGATGAAAACAAAGTAAACTCTGTCTAGATTGTTGTAACACATTTTGTTTTTTCAAAAAACACAAATTTTCAATGAATACAAGATTGCGTCATAACATGACTTCTTATGAATCATTTGATTGTTAAGAAACACACACTCAAAAAAACGCTAAGTTGACATATCAAATATGCATAAAAAAATTTCAAAAAATAATTAATAGAAAGCTAACAAAATTTCTCACAACTTTTATTTTTATCGCAAAATGAAATTCTACACAGAAAAATTGTTATAGTTTGCAGAAAGTTGAAGAACCGAAAAAAATGAATTTTTTTTCTCAAAAAAGGGCAAAAAGTGTAACCCAGCTTCACATTTTCACCCTAAATGATTTAGTCAAATTTAACAATGAATACTATTTAAATAATGTTTTAAAATATTATTCTTAGAAAATAATAAGATAAATAATTATTTATCTAATTAATTTTTCTGTTTTGGGTTAAATATGAATAAGAATATTAATTAAAGAGTGGATTAATTAATTATCTCTTGAGGAAAACCAAACAAATAAGGATTTATTCAATTATTCCTCATGGGGTTTCCTGTTTAGATGAGAAGGGACTTAATAAATTATGGGTTATTAAGTTATTTTTCCTAGTGAAAGCAATCTTACTATGGTAAAATTGTTCTTACATCGTTTACTTTAGTCCATCTAATAGTAATAGGTTAGATTACCATAAAATGGTGTGACAGTTTACATGCATAAAATTCTCCTGAAACATACTCCAATGAGTTCAGAATGTCCAAATCTATCAGAAATGACTATTCATTTACTCAACTTAGCCTCCAAATGATCTAAGCATGGCCTTCCTTCCTAGTGGCCATGGGGTTCAAAGTTATTCAAAGTGAAACAAACCTCTATAGAATTCTCCACTTCCTATATAGCCTATTCCAATGTGTTCAGAGCACACCAATATACCAAGAATGACTCTTCCTTAGTCAAAATTGGTTGAAAATTGCACAAGATATGTTTCATTAAAATTTCCCCTAGATTCCTCCTCCAAATCTGGAGAACTCTCAAGTTAGCCCCACCAAAAATAGAAGGTTCGCCTAAAATGGAGGAACCTCTAAACAACCCCCCAACTTAACAGTGACTTTAATTGTTGTATAAACTATGATTAAGGGTGTCTTTAATTGCACTTTAGCACGTTTAGTGGTTGCGTTGGTCGACGGTCAAGTGGTGAGGTCGCATGGGGAGGAGGGCTAGCCCCCTCCCTTCCTCCAGTGAAGTTCTGCATTGAAGTTAAAATATAAATTGGGCATAGAGGTTTAGAAGCCCCGCCCCGTGGTACGTTGGTAAAGAGGAAGAAATAAGAGTGGGAGGTCGCAGGTTTGACCTGCCCTCCACCCATCCTATATATATGTTCTTGCACATTATAAAATACACCTCCAAGCCATATGTTCCAAAGTTCCGTGACCATATAATTTCGTCATATACAAAAGTATAATATTTTGGGTTATAACTATATGCCATTGGTATAGTTTAATCTACCACCGAACTATGGTATAATGTTCTTCCATTAATCATACTTTGGCTTAAATAATATGTGCCTCCACCATTCAATAAACTTTGGACTATGGTTAATGTGAATATTTAACATTTTAATAATGCAGACTTTAGATTAAAGGTCGACCACCATAAAAATTAACTCAGACGTTGCATGTAATATATGCACCCATGTAAATATGAAATCTGAACCTTAGCATTGAAATTCGATGCCACCACTAAAATTCAAACCAGACCTTGGGGTGGGGGTCCACTAGAGGGGAGATGTGGTAGCCCTTGGTTGGGATGTGCTCCCACCTAAAAACAAATTGAGTTCAAATTTAGGAGAAAATCCTAAAAAAAATTCACCTTCAAACCAAATTGGTGAATCCAGTTGTAACACTTGTCACAGTGCAACTCGATAAAAACTGAAGAATATTACCTGCATGCAGATTGGCTGCCATGTCATCAACCTGTCACTATTCTACAATTTTTTTTTAAAACTTTGCTTGTTCTGAACGGTGGTCAGCAGGCTATAACTTCCTCATCCGAACTCTTTTTTCGATGAAGAAAGTTGTGTTGGATTCTTGGCGACAGTTTGGTCTTTGTCATTCAGTTTCTAATCCTTTCTGAGCACATTCATTTTTGAGCTAAATACTGAGCCTCTGATCAGGCACCCTGCACATACTAGCATTCCTTATCACCTAGCATGTATTGGCATACCTTGTCACTATTTGGCACATATTAGCACACCCTGTAACTCCCTGGAACAATCTGGCACTTCTTCAAATGCCTTGATATTCTTTAACATGCCTTCCTAGTGCTTAGCATACCTTGTCACTCCTTCCTTGGAATGGAAACTAGCAGTAATTTACACTATTCCCTCACACGTGTCCCTCATATTCATTCACTCCCATGAATTTTGACATGATATTCCTTTAATATGTTGTCCTATTACTCCCTAACACTCCTCAACATGCATTATCATGCTCTAGAACACCTTAACACTCTTTGACATGCCTTTCTTCTTCAAAGCTTGCATAATAGTCCCTAATACATATTTGAGCTTCACACATGTTGGCACTTGACATGTGTTGGTGCTTGGAAATTCTTATCATGTCTCTAATTTCTTGATATGCCTTGGTATGATTCGACATGGTTTAATATTAAAATTGTTTTAGATCAATAATTGGAAAGAAGATGAGAATCAATATATGAAGACTTAGCACTTAGAATTCACTAATACTTGGCACTTGGCATGTATTGGTGCCTACTATTGGCATTCCTTGCATGCATATCTTGAAAAATTTAAATTGATGACTTATTACCCCTTGGATGTGTTCATTTACTTGTATTTTAAGTTTTTTCTCCCTTTTTATTCCTTCACTTTCCATGGAACACATTGCCACACCCTTCCACATATTGGCATACATTAGCACTTGGCACATATTATCATGTTTGACATGCCTTTTCACTATATGAAATATTTTATAATTCCCTAGCATGCCTTAGGACTCATGTCTTCATTTCTAGGTTTACATTTTTTCATGATTTGGGAGCCCAATCAAGTCCTTGGCCACTACAGTTCATGTGACATTGGGTTGCTTCAACTGCAACAACTTGACCAATTTCACCTACTAGAAGTAGATTGTGCCTTGTTCACCTAATAACTTCCTATAACTCATCTTAGGCCACTCATGTCCAAGCTCAACTTGTCCCACTTAACTGGTTAAGAATACAAGGATCACATCTAGCCATGGAAATAAACCCACTAAGCAACATAGCATGCACAGGAAATATTTCACATGTACGTTTAGTTCATATAAATAATAGAGAATTAACTAAGAGTTTTCAAAAACCAAAATATGCACAAGGCACACAATATATAAGCTGACATAAGCCAAGTGTCCCAAAACTTATATACACAAATTTTCAATATGCAATTATCTATAATAGTTTAAAACATGTTCATGTGGCCAAAGTGTACCACATCTCATAGAAAAAAATAGCTAAAGGAAAAACAATGTTGTGACTTGCACAAAGTATCCCTTTTTCTAAAACTTCTATGTTGATCCCCTTATCGCAACTATAGGCCTACCCCTTGTAAATCATATTTTTAACTTCTCCTAACACACTTTTTCCATGGCACACTCGAATTCGCTGACACTCCCTGGCACACACTCTTATTTGTTCCTTTCCACGGATTTTGAACTTGTCCTCCATTGTGATGCCATAACACTGCCAAACACTCTTTATCATGCATTGAGGTTGTCTGGCATATGTTAGCGTGCCATTTAATTCCTTGCCTTGCCCTGACCCTCTCTATCTATCATGTCCTCACAACTACCCTTACTTAATTTGCAACTTGGGAACCCAACCAAGTCCTCGCTTTACTATAAGAGCTTGACCAAGTTACGGTTACTACAAATAGAATATGGTGTTGAATTGTGTATCTTGGGAGGTACTCGAGAAGCCTAGTAATGTGGTTTTTTGTGAGTTTGGTCACAAAATGATTTTTGGGAAAAGAACCCAAGTGAATGTATTTTTGACATAGGATGGGATTTAAAATCTAAAATAAAATTAAAAAGGAAATTAAAATTTCCTCAGTTCTAAGTGGATAAAACCCATAATATCTATAGGTTTCCTAAGAGGTCATTAAGGAGGCCTAAGGATGAAGGAAATAACATCAGGTGAGAAGGAACTCATTTGATGAAGGTGGCCAAGAGAAATGTAGTCTAAAATTAGGTCGAGTAAGAGGGCCAAGTAATGGTTGTGAAAGGGAGGCCATGATCATCCACTAAGAGCAATATCATCATGTTCGGATTCACAAGAGTGTTGCATAGTTTAATGGGTTTGAGCTAGGATTTATTGTGGCATATTGTTGGTTATATTATGGAATTTTTGCATGTGATTTAAGTGGTGTATTTGGGTGAAGACCACATCGAAATCTAAAATAGAATTTTTGAAATAGAAGAAAGGGTTGATACTAGCTTGTCTTATGGTCGTTAGGAGGCCGTAAAGTTAATGATAAAGGCCAACATAAATGGAGAAGGTCCTACATTGGAATTTAGGGCCAGAAAAAAGTATATATAAATGTAATACTGACTGAGGTAACCCTTGTTTGAGGGTAGACGTAGAGATCTAAAGCTCATGTCAAGATTCAGTCAAAGAAATTCCCAAAATCTATGGATCCGTATGAGTTAGGTTGAGTCTCTTGTGGAGGCAATAATTGTTCTTTTTTTATATGGGTGGATAGAGTTCTTCTAAATAAATTAGAAAATAAGTTTAATTCCCTAGTTAGGATAGTTTCCTAACACGCTTAGTCCATACGGGATGCCCTTAAGACTGTCAAAATATTTGTAGAACAAGGGGGGTTATGACCCTCAGAGCGAGGTTTATCTCTGCAATATAGACAATATAGACCACAAATATGGAAGATGGATTGTAGAGGTATGTGTGGAGATAGTAGATCCAAATGGGGGTGGAAATTGAGCATAATATTGAGCAGAAAAGGACTTGATTTTGGTGGAATGTCCATAAATTTTTAGATGGACATCTGATGCAGCCTATAAACAATTATTCAGTGGATTGTTAGTGGCTAATTTTTTACCCTAGTTCAGTCATATAAATATTTTGAGAAGGATGATAAGAGGATTATTTCAAATTTTTCGATACATTGGACAAAAAGGAAATTGATACACAAGAACAGTGATTTTGAGAGGACTCAAATAATTATTAGGTGGAAGATTTGGAGAGCCCTAGATGAAGGCAATATTGTGGGCCCTATATCAGTAAAAAAATTGACTGTGGTTTGGCATTGAGGGTAGTCCAAGTACAATTGGAAGGTTGTTACTAGTCTATCAAAGAACAAACCTAAGTCCTATACTTGTAAAGGACAACAAGACGAGTAAAAGGGAAGGTGTATAGGGCCTAAGGATGTGCAGACTTTGAAGGACTAAATTAGAAATCAAGTGGGCCATCGAAGTAGCCCTAGTACACTATATTACATAGGATTGATTCAGTGAGAAAAAGGACAACCTTCATAGTAATAGAATTCTCATATTGAATATGCAGTATGGAAAAAGTAGGAAAAATAAATATTGGTTCACAAACATAGCTGTGAACACCTGATTGAAGACCCTATGTTTTGTATACCTTGAAGGACAAAGGAGGCAGAAAAAGGGTGGAGTTTTTCTAGCCGAGTTTAGTAACCTAAAGGAGTTGAGCTCATTTATAGAAGGGAGATTGAGGAGTTGCAGAATGGGAGGCAATAATACCTACCAGATTTTCTTAGGACACATGGATTGAAATGGTTGTGTGCGGTCACCATCAACAAGCAGTTCGAGTGTCATATTGTTAAGGATATATTAGTTTTCAAAGGACTAACACCAAGACCTAGTTGTATTCCTTGTATCAGTGTGATTGTAAAGGGCCATGATCCCTGGTACATGAGCTCCATCCTATTGTATTATAGTTTGTAATATAATGAAGAAGGGTTTGAAAAAGGTAAAATTATCATGTCCACTAGTTGATTCCTTGATTTGTGTAGATTCCGTTGTGCATTAAAGTAGATGTGTTCTGGCACTTGAGTGTGTTTGCATAAAATATTTTAAGACCAAACCCAAATTCTCATGTGTCGTGGAAATTCAGCATAATCCTTGTTCACCTAAGAACTACCTATAACTCATCTTAGGCTACTCATGTCCAATCTCAACTCATCCCACTTAACAAGTTACCAAGACGGTTAAAAAACTAAGAAACACATTTTACATCTTGACATTCTATATCACTTGGCACATCTTAGAATTCCTTGGCATTATGTGGCATGTGTTAGCATCCACTACATTCCTTAGCATTATTTTGCACTCCCTAGCACACACTACCACTCTCTAACATTCCTTGTCACTCTACCATGCCTTGGCATTTCCTAACATATAACCTTGTTACTCCCTCCATAGCACATCTGAAACTCACTAAGACCGCCTATCACACACTATTATTCATGCATTTAGATGCATTTTGAACTACTTATCCCTTTTGTTTCCATGGAACTCCCTAACACTCCTTAGCACGCATTGACACACCCTAGCACTTGACACACCTTGGAATGCGGCCCTTCCACTCTAATATTCCTTGGCACTGCCTACCATATATTGTCACTCCCTCCTTAGCACACCTAGAACTCATTGGAAATCCATGTCACACACTCTTATTCATTAATTTCCATACATTTGAGACTACTGCTCCCTTTTTTTCCCTTATCACTCCCAAACACTCGCTAGCATGCATTGGCACACCCTGTCACCTGACACATATTGCCATGTTTCCCTAGCCTATAGCATTCTTGAACACTCCCTAGAATACCTTCTCACCCCCTCCTTATCACACCTCAAACTCACTGACACTTCCTATCACAAACTGTTATTCATTGTTTTATATTCATTAATTTGAACTACTTCTCCCTTTTGTTTCCTTGGCACTCCCTCACATTTCCTAGCATGTGTTGAAACACCTTGGTGTTAGATTTTATAGAATTGAATGTGTTATATCCTAGAGAGTTTGTAGAAAGGTTATAATACATGATTACTCCAACACTCAAAAATTGTTTCTAGAAATTCCACCTAGAGATGACTTAATTAAAATAATTAATCAATTTTTAATATTTCCTAAGTATAAACCTATGAAATATGATTAGTTTAAAGGTATTGATTGAGTCATGATGTGAATCTTTTATAAAAATGAATGGATCAAGTTTTGGTTAATCTTATCCATCGATTAAGTTTTAATAATGGTCATTGATGTCTCAACGACATATTATAAAAAAAAACTTGATGGGGCTTGGAAAACACAATTGATGAGTTTGATTTCACTAGTAGATCGATTTCTAGAATAGCAGCTCTGAGTTTTTGGAGAGAAAGCTAGTGAGCTTGAAGCATTGAGAGAGGGGCAGGGATAGTATGGCCAAAGGAAGACTTTCTAGATCTGATGAGTGCACAACAGAGAGGGAGTGAGAGTTGGGCATGGCCCAAATTGGTCCAATTTTAAGTCAAAGAATCCACATTTTGAGGAAGAGGAGTGTGCAGTCCCCTCTTTTTCAAAAGGGTTCAATTTTATTTATTAGTTTTGTCCACCCATGGTATTTGGACCATGGTATTATATGTATGTAAAGGTCATATAAAGAAATTTAATATCAAGTCGAAGTCATGAACATATTAATCCATGATTTTTTGATGAGCACAAGATGTTAAATATCTATTCTTTTGGGTCTTAAGGGAAGGATGCATGGAGACCTTCAAGAGTCTGCAATTTTATGTGTAGAATACCTGCAGTTGTGTGCGCAGGTCGAAGAAGTGTATATACTGAAGAGATTTTTCATAATAAAAGAAGAAGATTTTTGGAAGCATTGTTGTGTTTATTTGTGTATTTTCTTATTATATGCATTGTGAAACTATTTGTATTATTTATGTTGTGTTTTGATGATAAATGAATAGTGCACACTAGTATTAATTAATGAATGAATTATAAGCAGTTAAAGTAGATAGATGCATCTGTGCAGTTTAGAAAAATCTTAAGATATATGTTTAGAAGTAGATACACAATCTAGTATCCATCTAGATGTAGAAACCTCATTTTGACATCCCCCAATATTGCCTCAGGTGAGGTTGCGATATGTACAGAAGATCATTGCTGAAAGGGTACGTAATAAAGCGTTTTTTTGGTACTGAACTAACTCTGAACCTGGGTAAAGACCCCTTTGAGACAACAAATGGTTCCATTTTTTGGAACGAGATATTATTAAGGGATATGTAGATGTGGCATCCAGAAAAGAAGGAAATACAAGATTGGGTAGATATAAAAGAACGTGAGTTTGGAGTTCAAGAAAACATAAATTCAAGACTGTCGATTGAAGCTTGGTTACAGAGGTATATTTTCATAGAATGCTAGACTGGGGTCCCCTAAGGAACAACTTCCTATATATTTATGTATAATTTTATATGTGCGTGTTGTGCAAAGGGAGTGAAGGGGCTTTGGGGTGGGTTAATGTCCCCAATTTTGATGTTAATGGGCTTAAGGGTAAATTGTGAACCTCAAACCATGGTTTGAGATCATATTTCTACACACTAGGTATATATAAATAGATAGATCATGTCTAAGCTAAGTAGTTCTAAGTAAGTTCGTGATATTATTCAGATAAGTTTATGCATCTGTAAGGGTTTTTGGGTTGGGTTGAGTGGTTGTTTCTGGCTGTGTGCATGGATACCTAGTCCTGGTTGTCCACAGACTTCGCTGGTTGTGTGCATGGAAGGGTTTTGTAAAGGTATTTGTAAGGACAGTTGATGTATTGATTGACAGATATGAATATAATAGAAAGGAGAGTCTTGGTGAAGTTTACTATGTTATGCATATGAATTTTTTACTGTTTATGCTATATTAAGGTCACATTATTTGTCTTACTTATTGATGATTTTGTAATCATATCTAATCTTATTATGCATGATTATTGATTGTTAATAGATTTTTTTAAGTATTCACATTAGTTAAGACTTGGATCGGGTTCTGTTTCGTTTCTCTACACTAAGAAAAGTAGCAATTCTGTGTTATTCTATTAATGACTGTGAATTCTATGTAATTATGTTATATATTGTTGCACACATATGTATAAGTTCACATTGTGATTTTTTTAGGACCACTTCATTAATTTCTCCCTCATAGTGCAGAAACCTGGTTCTAGTACCCCCCCTGTACTGCTTCGGATGAGACTTTGGTATGCACAAGCAGATCACTGCCAAAAGGGCCAGTAGTTCGAGGGTTTGTTGGTTTATCCATGAACTTAGAACCTGGGTCAGGACCCCTCAAGCCAAAAAATGGTTTCATTGCTGGGACCAAGGTCATTTTTTAGGGAGATTTGATGTTGTGGCATCCTTCACGTAATGAATTATGAGATCGACTGGATAGAAAGATCCTTTAATTTGTGCTCCAATAGAATATAAGTACTAATTCATCTCAGAAACAGTGGGTATAGAAAATATCTATACATAAGTGCATAAAATTTTCTTTTTTTCCTTTGCGCACTAACTACAGGAGTGGTTATCTCGCTTAGCTAAATTCCATCACTGCATAAAAGACGACGTAATCATTGAGTGGACTCATAAATTGATCATGCAAGTAGAGAAGTTTGACAATAAGATCACTCGTGTGGTAGATCATTAGATCGATCACCTCTTGGGAGGATTTGTGACTGAATTTTCCATTCACCAATTTCTGTCATATTCTGAAGAAGAAAGAATGTTTTTCAAAGGCCCTAGAGGTAAGTTCCCGTGCTCATTGAAATTATTGTTCAAAATGCTATTGTGTGAACGGGGCTATCTATGAAAACATACTGCTTGAATGCATCAAATAGGTTCAATTGCGCGCAGTGGAAGAATTTACCGTAGAGAGTCTAAAAATTTAATTTATAGCCCTCTGAAGCATAGATCTCATAGTGAACCTAAATGAGAAACTTCTAGCTCGAGCGACTGTGAAGAAGAAATATAATCACATCAAAAAACCTTTAACCTATTTCCAACTCCATCCACTCCACTTTTAAACTCACATCATAGATCACCTACTCCACCACACAGTCCATCTCTACCACCACCTCCACCTCCCCCTGAAGTAGATATGGATTCATCAATGAAGTTACCTAGTTTTAGAGGCATTGGAGAGGAGGACACTGATCACTTCTGGTTTGTGACTGAGGTTGTATGGAAAGCTCAACAAGTTAACAATATTGATATTAGAAAAACCCAGCTGGCTACTTCATTCCAAGATCGTGCATTAGACTCATAGATTAGGTACGCTCAAGAAAACCCTAATGCTACCTTGGAAGAAATTAAATCAACCTTAAAGGAGCAGTTTAGGAAACCTAAGTCATATGTGCAGTTGATGACAGAAATGAAGGATATCCATCAAGAGCCTAATGAATCTATATGGAAGGTCGATGAAAGGTTTAAGCTCACCATCAGAGATGGTGGATTTGTTATTGATGATACTCAACATAAGGAATGGTTCATTTCTATGTTTCTCTCACATATGCACCAGCCATTAGTTCAGCAAAATATTTCCACACAAGCTGAGGTTGTGGAGGTCACATTGAAATTGGAGGCTACCCCAACACCTATTGTGTTGGTAAGTCAACAGATTCAGAATTAGTTGGAAGCCATGCATCTATAAATTCAAAGTCTGCGCAAATACAAAGCCAAGGAGGCTTGTGTAGAGGTGTGGTGTATAGAATTCAAAGCTTCAAGGAACCATAAATACCACTTTCCTATCTTCAAAAATTATGTCAATTTTCGAGGCCCTATTCCATTAAATAATCCTATGCGGTGTGCTATCTGTCAAATTTCAAGACTGCATGACACAGATTCTTTCCCAAGGATCGAAAAATATCAACCTGACTTGAAGCAGTTATTTTGCAAAAAAATTTCGTCATTAAGGCATGATGAGAAACATTTTCAGACCTATGATATGATGTTAGGTAAAGCAGAGATATATAGAATGTAGGTTGAGCATACACCACCAGCATCCCTTTCTGGGTGCGGAGGATTCCAAGGTAGAGGAAGAGGCCGAGGAGGTGGATCAGCTGGCTGAGGAAGAGGACAAGTCATCTTCTATAGCTGTGGAAATTTTGGCTATTATGCACATGACTGTCTGAATCCAACATGACAGTCCTATAGGTATTGTAGAAAATTTGATCATGTTATAGAAGATTGTCCTATATTGATTGCTAAAATGCAAGAAAATAAGACGCAAACCCCAATGCAAAATCTTGAGATGGTCCACAAAGAAACTCGTGAAGAAGATCCCTATGTGAATCTGGTTACCAGGAGTGGTGTAGCCACCAATGCAAATACAGGAAAGAAAGTATCCACTGATCTATATATCTATAAAGCACCTAAAAACAAAGAAGGCGTTAATCTTCAGCATGAAAAATAAACCTTTATTGAAGCATGGAAATAATTTGTAGAAGGAAGTACATCAACATCTAGTATAACACTAAAGGAAGCAGTAGGATATGAGGAGATTAAACCATTTCTATAAGCATGTATAAATTTGTTGCACAACAAGAAGGCTATAGAAAATCTGCAGGCATTGATAGATGATTGTGCAGAAAAAGAAAAACCCATGGTAGAACAGTGAGCAGTCAATAAAATATACAAGAACAAGAAGAGAACGGATAGGGAGATACACATGACCATGCATATTTGTGATTCTGAAATGGACCAAGTTATTTTAGATCTGGGATCAGATGATAATGTTCTCCCTAAGAAAACTTGGTAGCACATAGGAGAGCCAAAGCTGGTGTTGTGCTCAACTTAGTGTTCCTAAATTGAGGTCATAAATTATCAACCAGGGTTAGTAAACTGCTGAAGTGAAGTGCACTATATGTGCCTAGGTATCTGTTTCTCACTACGTTGTGTTTAATGTTTTTATGGTGTTTTTTGTTTTGTGGTTTTATGTTAAGAAGGGAAAGAACTAAATGTTAAAAAAGAACAGTTGTTGGTCACACTAAAAATAGAGCAAAACCTATACTAAATAACAGAAAATGAAAAGTTTGATAATGACTCATAGCAAGGAAATAAATCACAACATGAACTCAATAACTCATAACATGAACTCATCCAATTCATTCATTAGAAATATATTGGAATAGCTTGAGAAAAGGACAATTTTAGTGCAAATGAGGTTCTCCTAAGTAAACAATCATCTTACAATATTACAATGAATCTCATCCATGGCTAAAAGTTTATTAGAACACAATTGGAAAAGATTATTTGTAGCACAATAAGATTTCTACTCTGAATTAACTTGTAATGCTAAGATTAATCCATTCTGCAGCTCGACTTGTCACTACTAAGCCTCATTCGAAAGTGGAAGATTTTCTAGAATAGTTTTTGGGAAAAGGATTATTTGTGAAATTGCAAAAGATTGTAGAACAATCAAGGCCTTAAAATGATATCAGTAATTCCTGTCGATATGATGATGCATTAATGGAAAGTCAGAACAAGAGTAGTTTGTAAACAATGAAGGCCGTGAAGTCTAATTTTGACAGTTAACACAACTTAAAGAACAATGGATAACATTGAACTAGAATGCAATTGATCAAACTTGAAACACAGTGATCACAACTAAACTAGAATGCCATTAACCTAATTTGAAATACAGTGAACTGGAACTGAACTAGAATGCCACTAATCTAACTTAAAATGCAGTGAACATAGTTGAACTAGAGTGCCATTATCAAACTTGAAATATAGTGACAGAATTAAACTAGAGTGACATCTACCTCCGGAGTATTTCAACTGAACTAAAATGAAACTAATTCTATGAAATGTTTCAGCTCTGTCTCATTCGGAGTTAGTGGTTTTTTGGAATAATTTATAGAACAGGACTGGCTGCAACATGTTATGTAAACGAGAATAAAAGCATAAAATTCAACAAAACACAGTAAGCTCTGAAACACCACAGCTATGTCTCATCCGGAGTTAGTGATATTTTGGAAGAGATTAATAAGAACAAGACTAGCTGTAACAACTAATGTCATTGAGCACAAAAAATATAAGGTTCAAGGAAATGCAACTAACTCCTAAAATACTACAGTTATATCCCATCCAATGTTAGTGGTATTTTGGAAGAGTTTGTAAGGATAAGACTAACTGTGGCATCCGTTGCAATTAAGTATAAAAACACAAAGTTCAGAAAATTGATTAAACTAAGAATGAAACAAGGCTAAGTTACTTATCTAAACCATATGAACAAAGCTTCTCAGGTAGCAGGGGCCCTCTACCACCGGATTAGCACGCAAATCTACTCAATATTGACTCATCTCTTGCAATAAAGTGATGCTTCTTTCATCAAAGGATAAATTCTTCAAAACAGAGTATTACGGTCTTCTGAGATCTAACAATAAAACATAAATCTAGCTAACTGTTTCTCGGTCTCCCGAGCCATAATTATAACAAAATTACATAACTTTCTTTGAGATAAAACAAGAATAATTTTCTTTCCCAACTAAAATCAAACTAGGACTCTGGTGGTGGCCTCGTACTATGATTAACGACATCTGTACAGTCCTTGTCCTATTAGAAGTCTATCTCCTAGTTTTGGTTTCCCACGTGCATAACCACCTGTAGACTCGAGCTCAGACTTTGTGGAGAGCAAGAACTGATGCGGGAGTGATGTGGAATACAACCATATGCGTTTTTCCTTGAGGTGACACCTGGAACCTACGTAAACATGAAGATAGTTGTGGAATAGGCAACTAGCTCCGAGTCTAGTCAAAAATTGTTACAATAAAAAAATCATGAAAACATAGCAAGTTAGTCATTATATACATTCTTAAATTAATCCTAATCAATCCTATTAATCATTTAAGCCTGTAATTGATGAGGGAAAAAGGAAATGAAGTGAAATGTGTGGAAAAGAAGGACATATTTGGGGCTCAACAGTTGGAATGGTCTACCATTCAACTGTGCATTTTCAATAAGCAAAAGATCGTTCCTTTAGGGAGGCTATCACAAGTTTTGGTCAATATACAGGGTGTTAAGGTGATTGAAGACTTGAAATCATACAAATTGTAGATGATATTGATCCCTACCATGTGATACTAGTATTGGATTGGGCCATTTACATAAATGGCATTATCAATCTGAAGAGAAGGAAAATAGAATTTGAAAGCAAAGGAGTTAGGGTAATCATTTCTCTAGATCCTGCACAATGCCAAAGGTATAATGAATCGGTGAGCGTTGATGATGAGATTGATCAAATATGTAATAAGAATTTGTGTGAGGGAGATTGAATTAATCCAATAGATGATGGGAATCTTAAATGGGAGAAGAATAACTATTTTTTTTAGACTCTGATGAAGGACTAGAAAATTGGCAGAACTGATTATATGAGGTGTATGCATTGCATTGTAATCATGTGACCAGATCCCTGCATTGTATAACATTTGAGCTACATGATCTACCTCACTATGATGGCTTAACTGATATCAACATGCTTTGGATCTTGGCTTGCGCTCTACTCTTGCATGATCATGGGAACCTCATAAGGAGAATATGGGTAACTAGGAGGAATGTGCATGCATGATGAAGTTGCATTTTGAATGTATAGCTATAAATATTGAAGATGTATACTCTAGAAAAGAGGATTAGTGCAAAATTTGGTGAGATGGAATCAAGTATGGGGTGTAGAACCAGGGCCTGAATGGGTCCATATGTTTATTCACATGATGGGAAAGGTGCTTACTGAATGGTACTTAGAAATAGAGATGCACAAAGTCAATAGTGAATGGTCTATGATGATAGAAATTTTTATTCTTACGTTTATCTCGTAACATGATGATGCTGCTTTAATAACATAAATTATTCATGCATCGATAAGGGAGACTATGAATTGTATAAAATTGGCACTTGTGGAAGTTAGGTAATCGCGTGCGCTCGAAGAGACCTCGATCCCCTCGCCTACGAATGTAAGACAATTGTGCTCCATGATGAGCCTTGTGGGGTATTACCTAAAGTGCATTCCTAAATATGAGTTGATAACTGCACCCATGACTAGGTTAGTCAGAGGAGGTGTGACCTTCCAATGTTATGATGAATGCTAGCGAAGTTTACAATTGTTAAGGGATGCGACAGACAATACTCGTATGATTTGAATGACCAGGTCAAAAAGCTTGTGTTTGGGGGGGATGGTCTATAACTGGTTATCCTTAGCTCTATATTATATGTGCAGTAAGGGGAGACACATGCAAAGTATCTATGCAAGGAGGTTGACTGACGTGCAGAGGTGTCAAAAACTAGCCGTTGGAACAGTAAAATTGGATCAGATATATTTATTACCATTTTTGGAGCATCTAGGATGCATTTAATGAATGGATTTTTCCATATTTGGGAATTTTTTTAGTAATGGAGCCTCATTAATGCACAAGGAGCTATTGAAGGTGCACACAAGTATCCAAATACTCTTGATCCCTTAGAATGTCCCAATGGAAGGGGACATGCTCACGAAGATTCCATAGTTGAGGTTTGATTATTAGGACATTGCAGATATCGGGAAGTTCCCCGAGCTCGCACCAGAGCTCTATTCAGATCAAGTCACCTATGATGGAGGTGTCATGCACTTCAAGCCAAAGAGGGGGGTGTTAGGTCTGCTCAAGGTAGCCCTGCTTAGTTTCCCGCGGATCCCTCATTTTGGGTGTAGCCCCATAGTTGATATCTACATCTGAGAATTGCTAGCTCTTGTCCACGATGATGTGCTCTGGTTGGGAGAGAACATCCCTATCGATGCAGAATTGATCCACCAAATCACAAGTCTACCTATGAAGGGCGATGACCCTATAGATGACTTTGGTGCGAAGGAATAGGAGAATGTACTTGTAGATCAGATCAAGAAAAAATAAAATGGCATAAGGAAGACTCGGGGCTTCGTAGTGCAGGAAATTAAAGACCCCATGGTGCATTTTTCTACACTCATATTGGCCTAAAATATGATGCGTAAGTGAAAACTGTTAGTCATCAGTATTTTTCACTTGTTTTGATGACTATATTCCTTGTCAAGGTTTTCTAGAAACCAATTTCAAAAATTCAATTTGTCCTCTAGAAAACCCCTCAGAGAAATTTTTTATCTTTTTTCCCCTCTTTTGAAAAGTGTGATAGAAGTGGTCATTAGTTTTCAGTCCTGTCCTAGATCAATAACCTTACCCTATCCATAACTGTCATAAGCCTTTTATCTCTGGTATTCAGAATCCTCTATTTTCACACACCTCTCTGTCAAAGCATAAGAAAAGTTGTCTTTTTCCCCTCTCACTATTTGAATGTCAATTTGATGACCTGTTTATGTCTAAGAAACCCTTTAGAAATTATGACAAATTTTATAGGTTTAGGTGATGGTGTTTAAGGTAAGTATCTTGAGAAGAATATCTCTAGTCAAAAACCCTATTTTTAATATCATTTAGCCATCCTCTCTTCTTATCTGGAAAAACAAAACCCTTGTTTACCCCTAGGTCATACACCATCAACGAGGGGACACTTCAAGGAAAGTTTTCAAATCTAGAATAGTTGACTGTTGGGAAACAAAGAAAATGCAGATTTCAAGGAGAAAGGAAACCTACAGGATTCATCCCTGCAAAATCAAAGATACCTAAGAATGTCAAGAAATTATCCATCATGGAAAATAAGAACAAAGGGCTAAAAGAAAATTCACGAAGCACTCCATGTCACTCCACAAGGTATTTTTTTTGTTTTTCCCAAGCATTTGGGCCATAAAATTGGAAATCAACATTATTTGATTAAAAATGGCAGTTTCAGGAAAAAGGACCCCCAGAAGTATTTAGGCATCATAGTGAAAAGCATAAAAAGGGAAAAAATGCCTTTTTTATACCCCTATAGCCTAGACTCTAAATCATCAAAGGCACTATCATCACAAAGAAAGCTAAAGATATTGCAAAAGAAGAGTTATTCCTAAGACAGACACAACAGACATTTATCATTTGGAAATACATTACCTGCCCATGGCTGTCACAGTGAAACTCTATAAGAACATGTCTCATAAGAAAATTGGACAATAGGTAATACAGATTATGTTTTAAAATCTTCCTTCAATGATGATAAGAAGAGGGCATAAACAGTTCTGTTTGCATTACCTCCTTCAGTGATAAGTAGACACATGGCACAAAGTTTAGTTTTCAAGAGGGGCCTCATTCAAAAGATGAGCAGAGGGCCTAAACAGTTTGTGTTTAACAAGCCTCCTTCAAAAATAAACACCGTAAGTTTAAAGGGCCTCCTTCATAACAAGCAGAGGAAAAACACTTAAGTTTGAAAAATCCTCCTTCAATGAAGATAAGCAGAGGGCATAACACAAACAATTTGTTTAGAAGGCTAAAGCTTCATTTGATAGGGAAAACACACAGTTTTAAAGAAGCCTCCTTCAATAACAAGTAGAGGGAAAAGACTTAAGTTTAAAGAAGCCTCCTTCAATGATAAGTAGAGGGCAAAGACTTAAGATTAAAGGGCCTCCTTCATGACATGTAGAGGGCACAGTTTCTTTTAAACGACCTCCTTCACTTGATAAATAGAGATAGGACAATTTTATGTTTGAAATACATCCTTAAAAGATAGAGGGCCTAAACAGTTTGTGTTTAACAAGCCTCCTTCAAATATGATAAGTAGAGGGCATAACACAAACAACTTGTTTAGAAGGCTAAAAGCTTCATTTGGTAAACAGAGACTGGGCCTAAACTTTGTTAAAGGGATGAAACTTAAATAACAAACAAAGATAGGGCAAAGACAAAGTTTCTTATAAATTCCTCCTTAAAAGATAAACAAAGGGTACCCATAGTTTGTTTAAGGGCCTCTTTCATAAACAAGAAGAGGAAAAACACTTGGTTTGAAGTGCGTCCTTCAATTATAAAGTAGAGGGCATAGATTTGTTTTTATGAGGTGCCCCTTCAGAGAAAGGTAGAGGGCACATTTTATAAGTTGAAACAGGGGAGATTTGCCTTTACACAGAAAACTAAAAACTAGTTTTGCTGTTTGCAAAACGTTTTTTTTAATGAAACACTGTAAAAGATGTTTTAGCTTTTCATCAAATAGGGTAAATGAGCAGAAGGGGCATCAAAGAGTACAGGGAGGCAAAGGTTTAATAAAAATATTTTGAAAAAGAAAAAAGGAAGAGTATGTGCTATAAAAACATCTCAAAAGGCACAAAAGCCCTCAATGGGCATATATTATTCTAATTTTATTGATTGGAAAATGGAGGGGGTCTTTCTAGTTCCTTGGCAAACAATCTGTGCACGTTTTCCACGGCGCGATGTGCCTGTTTTGTGGTGCTACTCACCTGCAGCAGCCTTCAGAAGGAGTTTTTAAGGGGCGCGATGTGCTTGTATGCTAGTGCGACGCGCCTGGAATTTTGCCCAGTGTTCAGCTTTTCCGCCTGGCGCCCACAAACCTTCATGCCAGAAGACCAGCCCAGGCACTCAAGTTTTCAAACACCCCTTTTGCCCAACCATTCCGCAGTCCATTCCAAAAATTTTTGGCCTGTCTATACAACCACTTCACATTTCTACATGGCCCATTTCAAATCTTCCCAGTTTGCGCACCTACCCGACCCAGCCTGCAGAAGGCACTCGGGCGCCCGACCCAGCTTGCAGACGCTATGCGCCTGTGTGCAAGAGCGTAGCACCCATCAAATACTGCAAAAAGGAGCTAGAATTGATTTGTTTTTACCCAGTTTTCTTTTTTCACCACATCAAAGAAGCTGTGAAGGTACTTTTCCCTTTTCCACCCCTCTTTCTCTTAATCATAAAGGATGTTTTGAAAACTAAACTAAAGGAGAAAGAAGTTTTAAAATAAAAGAAATTCTATTTTTATTTAAGGTCTTTTAGTTGATTTTGGAGAAGAAAAAATAAGGTCAAAATGCCTCGAAAGGAAAAGGTTAAAAAGGGAGGTCAGCATAACAGATTTGAGCCCACCATTGTTCAAGAAATCACTGCCTCTCCCTCAGCCTTGTCCTCCTTTCAAGAGGTAGGCTGGTTTGATTTTTGCAGTAGAATACCAGAGGTCACTAGCCACACTTATTTAACTGAGATGTTTGCCTTGATTGGATGGAAAGCAAGTTCACATAGCAAGTCTATATTTTGAACTCACTCCTAGAGTTTTTTCTAAAGCAACCAAAATACCTTACATAGGAGAGGAGTGGTTGAAGCAATCATACCCTGACCTCAGCCACTATCAGCCTTTTCTAAAACCAAGTCATCAAGATGCATGCAGCTCCAGATTTCCTTTTTCACACCTACTGGATGACTATGCAGTCCTCATGAAATTAATCATGAAATTTTTCACTTGTGAAGGTAGATTCTCCCAAGTATATTCCTATCACATCAGACTCCTTATGCATTTCACAAAAGCTAAGTTGCTAAAACTACCATTTTTCCAATGCAAAAGTATAGACAAGATGTCTTATATTGTTAAAAGGAATCCTTCAGCTTAGCAGAAAGCAGGTTTATTCCATCACTCTCTCATTAAGATCATTATCCTTCACCAGCTGAAACAAAAGTTCATCCCTTGGGAAACTTTCATCTCTCACCCTGATTTCACTTCTGCATCTTCTATGCCACTACAAATCAGGCCATTTTCATCCTAACACCCTCCTCATGCTCATTCCTTGCCCTCCACACCCTATTTTTCCTCTTGTTATCATGAGTCTACTCCCCAATAAAAACCATCCTCCACAAATGACAGTGAGAAAGAAGAATGCAGTAAAAGAAAACAAGGAAGTGATGGTGACAAAGAACAAGAAACTGATGAGAGCAGCACTAGATGAAAAGGAAAGCATGATGAGGCAGGAAGTCCACAAGGAGAAAATGAAAACAGTGATAATAGTAAGGACAGTGAAGGAGGCACCGATCAACAATACAGAGATCATGAAAGTAGCCCTCAAGAGGAAGCTGAAAGCACTAATGGTGATAAAGACAACTCACAAAGGGATGGAAAAAGAACATATGGTGAAAGTGGTAGTCCACAAGGGGAGATTGAAAACAGTGATCATGATAAAGGCAGTCGTCAAGAAAATGAAAAGAGTGATCATGATGAAGGCAGTCCACATCAGGAAAACATTGAAAACAATAGAAATGATGGAAGAAGTCACAACAAAGAGGGAAGTAATAAAAAAAGTCATGACATTAAGAAGATGGATGAAGGCAGAGATAGTTTTGGAAAGGAAAAAATAGAAGACCTAGACATCTCTCACCAAACAGAATGAGAGCATGATCTTTCGAAGATTACTCCTGATGATGAGTTCATTACAAATATAAAATTTAATGAACAAGGAATTTCCCCACAGCAAAGTAACCAAGAAGTGAAAACAGAGAATGTTTTTGGAGAAGAGGACAGCCCTGAGGCTGTAGGAGACCAAACTAAACAAGCCCAGGTATTAACTCCTCCTCTCACTCATCATCAGCAATGTCAAGAGCATGTTTTTACTACCTGTCCAAGGCAAGGGGCCATGCTTCCTTCATCAAAAGTGGCAAAGGCGAAAAACACTAAAACAACAAAGAAGAAAACCACTCAGACAATGACTAGCAATATCACTAGGGCACTAAGGAGTAGAGGCAAATTGCCAAAGAAGAGCAATGTATAATTGCCCAAGAAAGCTAGAGGAAATAAAATCATTAAAGGCAAGGGTAAAGAGAATATTGAAAAGCAAGAGAGCAACCATGATCATGAGAGGGAATTTGAAAAAATACAAATAGACAGTGATGCTGATGATGATGAGGCCAATATTCTTAGATCTCTTTTGCATAACCAAGAGGCTCAGATTAAAGACATGGAAAATGACCTAGAAAGGTCAAAAAACATTATCCACTTTTTGCAAATGAAAAATAATCAAATGAGTGGACAGATGGAAATCTATGAGGCTGGGCACTCAAATACAAAAGAGAAGCTCGAAATTCGCAAGTAAGGCTAGAAGAATAGATGGGTGAGTATGCAGAAGATGATGAAGAAGAAGGGTCAGCAAAAAAGAGACCTAAGACCATGGGTATTAGGAGAGCATTGCAAAAGCAAATAGAAGAAGAATCAGCTCGTGCACAACAGTACCCTCTTATGGAGCTCCCTGCCTTAGAAATTGAGAATGATAATGATTCTTGGCTTCAGAGGGAAAATCAGCGTTTGGAAACCAAATTGGAAAAATCTAACAAGGATTTGGGCCTACAAAGGAGAATGACTGAGCACTACAAGAAGTTGAATCAGTTTTCCCGAAGGAAACTCGAAGCTGCACAAAGGAGGCGCCCGACAGAAAAATGTGGAAAATGCCTATCTCAGCTTGGAATTCTTGGTCAAGCTTCATTTCTTGTTTCTAAAAGCCCTTAAGGGGGTTACTCACCAAATTTGGGAATTTTTGGACACATTCTTGGTTTTTGTGAATTTTAGGCATAAAAGCATAAAATCATGGGTGCTTTAACTTTTTCTCGGAGAATCCTTAGCTGAATAAAACATATTTTTTGATTCCTTGACATAAAAGGAACATGCTTAAAAATTTTCAGATCAAATGAAGCTGTTTTGGTCCCTCAAAAAGGCCAAAAACAACCATTTTTTACCTTTTTGCCCCTAATATTAGCAGGTGCTACACTCTTGGGTTTTTTCACTGTTTCTCATTTCTGACTGAATTTTAGGCATTATATTAAAAAAAATAAAGTAGTTTTGGAAAATAGAGATTTTTATATTTCCAACGAGCCATCACGAGACCCATTTCAACATCGGGAAGTCTGCCAAATCTACACTGCAAAACAAACATTGTTCTAGTGCTACGCTCCTATGACTGGGCCAAATGTGCGTTAAGCAATTTTTTCTTATGTGTCAGGCCTTAAAAGTGATTATTTTTTGCTATTTTGGTCCGAAAAAATATTTTTGAAGGATATTTTGTGCCTTGGACCTTATTAGGCCTCAAGGACAATTTTAGATATTTGTTTTTGGCCAACGGACTTCTAGTTGCTCTAGGTGGGTTTCCTCCTCTTTGGCTTATATAAACCAACAGGATTCATTGTAAGAAAGAGGCAGACCTTGATATATTGAGAGCAATACATAGCATTATGAGCTTGGAATAAGTACTTGTTTTATGAAGTGGATGATATCTTGCTTGGCTTGATGGTGGAGGAGCATTGTGTGTAGGATTCCATGGCTTGGTGAATGGTGATGTTTCTCTGATTTGTTTATGTTTCCTTGTTTTCATTAATGTTCCATACTTCTCATTTTTTATATATCAGAAAAGTATATGTTGAGACATGATCATGGAAGCACCTCAAACATCCCGCATGTTACAACTTTGATGTTTTCCTCTTCTTAATCATTTCTAAAGGATTCTTAACTGCCCTTTAGGTCCATCAAGAAATTTTTATTTGTTTCATTTATGGTTAGTATGTTTTTCTATATTGTATGATTTAAGGTATGGCCTGCTTACTTATAGTTTCTCAAAAATCCATCTCTGAAATATTCTATGAAATATTGGTTGCTTTAGTTAAGTCAAAGAGGTCTCATTCGATCTTGCCATTTGTCCATGCTTGCAAACTTATTTCAGAGTTCCCGATAGCTCAATATATTCTGTTTAGGAGTTCCCTCTTCATAGATTGAGTTGTTTGTTTAACTTATTTGTTTTCCCAACAACTGAAGGTGATTTTCTAGAACTAGAGGTTCTTATGCTTCTATGTATCGCCGGATTGTTTATCATTCATATGTATAAGTTTGAGTTTTGTTCATAGAGATTTATGGTTTGCCCTACCTCATGAATACCTACTTTAAAACTATATATGTTTAATATCTCTTTGTCTTTCACAAAATTAATGTTCATTTCACTTCACTTTCACCCAAAGAATTCATTTATCTTGACTAAATCGGCCCTGCTGTAATACCTTGTCCACCATTTAGAAATTCTTGACTTTATCTGACCCCATAGCCCTATTGATTTGATGAGATCTCTTTCTATTTGTCCTTTTTGATCATTTTACCTCAAAAACCCAAAAAAAAACCAAAATATACTTAACAGCTAGCCGAAAATCCCACATACAAAGCGAACAAGTTCATATCCTTTGCATAATAGAGAAAGCCCTGTTTGAGTCCAGGAAGGCTAGGTCCTAGGACTCCAAAGGTTGGTCTAACATTACCCTGTCATTTTTTTTATCAATCTTCCAAATTATAGGACTCTAACAAAAACCCAAAGAGGTTCCCGCACATGCGATTGCGCTCATAGGTTGCTGTGAAAAGGGTGTAATTTAAAATTGGTGTAGTTATCTATGCAAAGAATTCCTAGAAAATGTGCGTGAAGAGCAGGAGGATGGAAAACCCTTCCAATATGCTATACTTATTTTATTGATTTCCCTTATTCTATGGAGGACCATCAAAGACACATATTTCCCACACATTGAGCCAAAAATGTGCGAAGCTGCATGCTATGCAACTATGTGGAACTTGTTAGACCTAGTGCGCGTGAAGGAAAATAAAATATTCTAGGTTTTGTACGATGGTACATTGAACCAGGTGGTGCTGTCAAGGTCAAAACTGTCACCCACCTTATATGATAAATACAAAATGATCATGGATTTCAAGTATACCTTTGACAATATTCATATCCACACAAAGGGTTTTCTAAAGGGAGTATGGTATCAGCTGCCCTATTTGGTGACTGAGGATGATCTATTATGGGTAACAACATAATGGTTGTTGCCTTTGTTGACACCACCTACCCCGACGAAGTAGCGCACTCCGCCCGGAAAACCTACAAAGAAAGACACTAGGAAACCTAAAGATACAGCTCCAACAACACTGATAGAGAAGGTCATTGAGAAAGCCATAGAGAAGGAATCCACCCCTACAAAAATTGGAGAAATTGTTGACACCAAAACTGCGCTTGAGATGAACGGATTTGTGCCTAAGGAGATAAGTGATTTTGAGACATCCAGAGGCAATAAGCGTGGCTCTTAGGCTGCTAGTGGATTGTGTAAGAAGTAGAAAGGATCCAAGAAGTTTGTGTAGGAGGTCTTGATGCTGACAGAGGAAAAGCACAATGAATTAGCTAACACTGTCACATCTGCGACTGAGGATCGCTAGACAGAAATGAAATTTCAGTACAAGTCCACGTTGGAACTTGTAAAATTTGGATTGCATGAACTCAAGGTATAGGCGAGCTAGATTCAAGAGAGCATGATTTAGGCAAGCTAGACCAATGCACCTGTCATGAGTGCATAACTGTTGGATGTTTCCCTACTAGAATCAGTGGATACACGCTTTTTCCACATCCCCCTGCCAGCAATTTAGATAGACGCTAACCAACGTGTCCAGTTCAGTGGTACAGGTGATGTGAATATTAATATTTCAGTGTTTCCTGCAGGTAAATTACATCTTATACATTTAGTGATCATAGACGAGCTTCAGTATAGAGAGGCTACCACGCAGATGAAGAAAAAGGATGCTCAATATCAGGTTGTGCAAGCACACCAACAAAAACAACAAGCAAAAGAAACTTTCCATGAAGAAGAGGCCTAGTGTGATACACTAGAGGCTAAAATCAACCAAGTCTGTCAAGACAATCAAGTTTTTCAGGACATAGTTGCGCCCACTAAAAATTTAGAAGGATTGGCTATTGCAGTGAAATAAACATGTGCATAAGTGCAAAAAATCCGCACAGAGTATAAGCAACAGATTGTGGACCTCCAGAAAAAATTTCATCTGGAGACACCACCTGAGGTTTGTGCACAAAGAGCAACAGAAGTAAAATAGGCAAGGGGCATTATTGGTGATGCAGTCACCCAGTGTGATAGTCTATTGAATGAGGCCATGGATTTGTGGGCCTCTGTAAAAAATGATACAATATTATAGCAGCTACGTGATTCCCTCCACTGGAAGTAACAACAATTCGAATAAATCAAGATGTTGGCACCTACATTGATCCTTACATGGTGCCATGCTCGTCTACATGAGTGCAGGAAAATTCAGACAAAGATTGCAGACTTGTGCCAAAAGGAAGACGTATTGAAGTAGTGCATGCAACCATTGGAAGAAGAAGCATTGCAATTATCATAAATGCTAGAAAACGCTTTGAAAATCATTAAGGAGAATCTGCGTAGCATAGATATGGCTACTAAAGGGCCCACTACAGAAAATATGGTTCAGAAAGCATAGAGTGCAACACTGAAAGTCTCGAGTTAGTGCTCCCTCTCCAAACTTCTCTCAAAACGCTTCAGGCTAAGACTAAGGAACCAGTCCCATAGTGACTTGGGACGAGTCACATGTGTGTTGGGGGCCTGTTAGAGTGGGGTCCCCTGAGGCACAACTTCTGATATATTTTTGTATAATTTTGTATGCGCGGATTGCACAAAGGGAGTCAAGGGAATTTGGGTTGGTCAAAGTCCCCAATTTTGATGCAAATGGGCTTAAGGGTAAATCGTGGGCCTCAAACCATGGTTTAAGACCATAGTTTTTCATGCTATGTGTATATAAATAGATATATCATGTCTAAGTTATGGAGTTCTAAGTAATTCCATGATATTGAAGTTATGATAAGCTTATGTGTCTATAAGGGTTTCTGGGTTGGGTTAAGAGGCTCTTGTTGGCTATGTGCGAGGAGACCTAGTCCTAGTTTTGTGTGGACTCCACTGGCTATGTGAGGGGAAGGGTTTTGTAAGGGTTTTTGTAAGGACAATTGATGTATTTATTGATAGATTTAAAGCTAATAGAAAGGAAAGTCTTGGCAAAGTTTACTTTGTTATGCATCTGAATTGTTTAATAGTTATGCTCTGTTAAGATCGCATTATCTGACTTTCTTATTGATGATTGCAAAATGATATATGATTTGATTATGCATGATTAATTGATGGTTAATATATATTTTCAAGTATTTTCATTAGTGAAGAGCTGGATCAGGTTTTGTTTTGTTTATCAATGCTAACGCAAGCAACAATTATGGGTTATTTTGTTAATGGTTGTTCATTCTCTGTAATTATGTTATATATTGTTGCATGCATCTGTATAAGTTCACATTTGGTTTTGGAGAGGACCACTTCACTAATTTCTTCCTCAAGGTACGGAAACCTAGTTCCAGCACCCCCCACCCCCCACCCCTACTTCTTCGAGTGAGACTTTGGTGTGCGTAAGCATATCACTGTCGAAAGGCCCATTAGTTGAAGGGTCTGTTGTCTTATCCATAAGCTATGAACCTGGGTCAGCACCCCTCAAGCAAACATAGAACAACACGATATTTCTTTGCCATGTTTATGAATTAACTGCATGAATGATTATCAAGTTTGACTGATAATAAGACATTTTTAATAACAACGAGCCTACTATGTGGATCCTCTAATTGTTACACTAACTCAAGGATACCAATAAGAGCATATCAAGAGCTATTTATTTATGGATCGACAGTATCGTCGGAGGATTTATTACTGAGTTCACCATATAATCATATTTATCTTACAGTGAGGTTGAGCGAATATTTTTGAACGGGCCCTGAGGTAAGTATCTAAATTATTTGAATTTGTGGATTAAAATTTTTTTATATGAAAAGGGTGTACTATGAATATAGTCAGATTAATTTTTGGGCTTAAGTATGGTGGTCAATCTACGTGAAGTGAAAAAAGATATAGAGTAGATCGTGAAAACTTCATTGAGACTGATTATAGTCCGTTGTTCAGTGAATTTGAAAGCGAAGGAGAAATATGTAACCCCGCAACCCCTAGAGGTGCGTCAGAGTTATTAGTTGAGAATAGTCATGGCATATATCAGATTCCCCATCCCATTACTCCCCTCACCCTCCATCCCCGTCCCTATACTTTCCCACTTTCCTCCACCTCCACCTCCACCTCCACCTCCACCTCCACCTCCACCCCCTCCCAGGAAACATGACTAATGATATCAGGCTATCGATCTTTAGAGGACTCAAATCAGAGGATTCTGAGAAATTTTGATTTTTAGTTGAAGTTGTATGGAAATCAAGAAATATTTCCCAAGAAGATATAAGAAGGTGTATATTTTCACTGCGTAGTAGGAGAGATTGCTCACATGGTATATAAGGTATTCCATTATGAATCAGGGTGCATCACTAGATGATATGAAGAAATCACTGAATATGAAATTTAAGAAGCCAAAATAGCAGTCGCAGTGTATTACTAACTAAAGGGGATCAATCAATTGGAAAATGAGTCTATTTTGGAATTGGATCAAAGGTTTAAAATGTTAATGGGACAAGTAAGCTTTACAATTTCTAAGGATAATAGTAAGGAATGGCTTATAGTTATGTGATTTCCGCATATCAGGCTAGTTTTCAAACAACAGAAGATATCAACATAGGCTGAAGCTCTAGAAATTACGATTAATATGGAAGCTTCCCCGGTGGGAGATACTCATATAGGATTATAATAGATTTAGACACATCTCACACAACTGACCTTGGAACTGCAATAAATAAAGAAGGGTAAGGAATTTAGGATGAAAATTCGATCATAGGTATGGTGCATCAAGTGTAAATCAAAAGGTCACTATAAAGATCAGTGCCTTGTGTTCAGAGTATACATTAATAGTGGAGCACTTAACTCATTAAACCTAGGATCAAGAAAATGGTGTGAAATATTAAAAATTCTAGGCCGACATTGCATGGAAAAATGATATTTGTTCCATAAGTATGTGCAGACCCCGAAACAACTATTTTGTAACTTTGGTAGATCGGTGGGGCATGATGAGAAGAATTTTTGCAGTTATGATTGGATGATAGAACAAATTGTGGGTTGTTATAGAATAAAATCTAATGTACTTGCACATGAGGGTCAATGTCCGCATACCGGTTAAGGAGGATTCCAAGGACAAGGATGACGCACTGATTGAAGACGTGGAAAACTCATCTGTTACAATTATGGCAAAGTAGGACACTTTGTGCAAGATTGTCAGAATTTGACCTCCACCTGTAAGTATTTTAAATATTTTAATCATGTTATAGAAGAATGTTCAGTCCTTATGAAAAAAATGCAGGAGAAAAGGAACCAGTAGCCTACGCAAAATTTGCTTATGATGACCACTGAAGCAAGGGAAGATAACCCATACATCAACATAGTAACTATAAGTGACACAATTATAGGAGATGATATAGCCGAAGGTTAGAGGCCGATGGAAGACACATGGGTTAGGAATACTACTGAAATATCCCATGGATTTAGTATTCAGGCATTAAAAGAAGCATTCCGGGAGGTGAGGTGAAGTTTCATGAATCCAGGAGCTTCGACATCTAGTGCACACCCATTGCAGAAGCTGATATCGAAGAAGGACAACACTTAAGTAAATAATCAGCTGAAATAATTTGATCCCGCTATATTAATATCATTTTTGTAGACATGCATGAAGCTATTGGGAGATCAAAAGGATGTTGAAGGACTCTAGGGGTTGATAGACTCTTGAACTAGTAAATAATAACTGCCAAGTGAGCCGCACGCTGTCAACAAGTTGAATCGACCTAAGAGGAGAATAAGAAGGGAGATGAGACTAATTTCTCATATCGAGGAATATGATATGGATCAGGTGATCCTACATTTAGGATCTAATGCCAATGTGTTTCCTAAGCAAAGTTGGGAGAGCATGGGAAATCCGAAGATGCAATGGTCATCGATCTAGTTGAGAATGGCTAACTAGCAGAAGATCATCCCTATAGGAAGGCTATCTAGTGTTCTAATAGATATTGAAGGACCGTGTGTTGTTGAAAATTTCGAAGTAATTGAAATTTTAGATGATATCAATCCATATCCAACACTTCTTGGATTGGATTGGGGTTTCGATATTGATGTGATAATCAATCTGGAAATTAGATAGATGGTGTTTGAAAAAGGCGATCATAGGGTCATTTTTCCTTTAGACCCATCAGAAGGACTGCGCTATACATATCCTATCTGCAATGGGTACTGCAACGCAGATATTGACAATATCTACAAGGTAACAACTAAGGAGGAAGATTCGATTAATTCCACTATTGATGGATGACTCAGCTGGGAATGGGATAGTTCCTGTATTTTAGACTCTGAAAAAGAACTGGAAAATTGGAAGAATATGTTGCATGAAGTCTCTACAAGATAGTGTAAGAGAATTACAAGATCACTTCATTGCATAAATTCATAGATATGAAATTTTATTTATTATGATGGGATAGGAAATGTTAGTGTTTTTATTGATGAGTTTTAAAAATAAGGTCCTATAGAACAAAGGTTCCATGAATTCGATGTAGCCCTAATATCTACACCTACTAGATGGTGGGGTACTCATAAATAAAATATCAAAAGTTGCGAAGGTATCACATAATGATGAAGATTAGATCTAGCCAAATAAATACTAGAATTGAAGTAAAATATGAGGGTATGGATGACTCTCGAGAGCATATTTTTCTTTGGACTTCGGTTTGGGGAAAAGATCAAGAGCTATAGTGGGTACATGTGTTCTTTCACACATTGGACCTCATACCTATGACTTGGTATCTTGAGACAGAGCTGCGACATGGAATGACGAACTGGACAGACTTGGTTGAAAGGTTCCTCCTCACCTTAAGCTTTGAATATGATTATGTGTGCATTGATTAATCCCTTAAATATGTCAGAGAAAGAATTTTTAAGACTAAAACTACGCTAACATGGACAAAACCTGATTGGACCACAAAATTGCAACATGCACTATAATGCTATAATGTGACATCATACGAGAATGATGACGATCAAAGAAATATTGATATCCCAGAGTCAGAAGGACATTGTGAATTCGTTGGACCCGAGCCTGAAATCCTTGACATGACGCAACCCATGAGAAAAAAGAATGTGAATATTAGGTCAAAATATGAGCCAAAATTTACAATGATTGGAGATTATTTGGATGAATGCACAGTTAGAAAAGTTGCAGAGCTACTCCATGAGTATCCAGATCTCTTCTCCACAAATTTTTCTAAATTGAAAGGTATAGTGGGATACCCGGGAGTTATGAGGATCACTCTAAAACTTGAAGTGAGCCCAATAAAGAAAATATCTTATAGGTTGAATCTGTACTACAAGGAAAAAGAGAAGGTAGAGTTAATAAATATGATCAAGGTATGGATCATTGAACTGGTCAACGAATCTGAATGGGTAAGTGCTATGGTAGTTTAGGAAAATAAGACAAAGGGTGAGATCAAAATATGTGTGGACCTGAGGAAATTTAATGATGCATGTATTCATGACCCCTTTCCCACACCATTCATGGATGAGGTATTGGACAACGTAGGAGGATAGGAGGGTTATTTTTTCACATATGGCTTTTCAGGTTACCATTATATCATAATTTTGTTAGATGATAGACATAAGACAACCTTTCCTACATAGCGGGGTTGTTACCTATACATTGTGATGCCTTTTGGTTTGAAGAATGCTCTTGCCATATTATCTAGAGTTGTAGTCACAACTTTCGACTATATACAAATTTTTTTGGAGGTTTACTCTGATGATTGGACAGTCTTAGGGTTGTTGAAGAAGCATGTTTCAAGTTTGCAATTGATGTTGGATACCTGCAGACAATATCAGATATTGTTAAATTTAAAGAAGTTAATATTTTTTCTACATTTTGGTATACTATTGGGGCATGTTGTTTTTAAGTAGGTATTGATGGTAGATCCTACGAATATTGCTACTATTGTGAACCTGGAGCCACCTAAAGTAGTGAGGCAACTATGCGCTACACTTGGATACACTATGTACTATAGAAAGTTTATAAGGTCATATGCATAGATAATTTTGCTAATGGAGAAGCTACTAAAGAAATATGTTACTTTTAGTTATTCTGGAGAATTTCAAAAATGCCTAGACATACTAAAGGAGAAGATGGTAACCATTCCTATTCTATTTTTCCCAGACTGGAATAAGGAATTTCATGTACATGTTGATGCCTCTCACATAGAATTGGGTACACTATTTGCAGAACCAGGAGAAGGAAATATTGATCACCCCATTGATTTTGCAAGAAACAAATTGTCTAAGGAAAATAATAAATATTCCACAATTAAAAGAGAAGGGTTGGCTATGGTCTATACATTACATAATTTTAGGAAATATTTGTTGGGTGTGGACTTCAAGATGTTCACCGATCACTCCACTGTGAAGTATTTGGTGAATAAGCATTTTTTAGGAGGAAATATCTGCCGATAGTTGTTGTTGTTTCAGGAATATGACTTTGAACTTATAGTCAAGCCAGGAAGATTGAAATTTGGACCTCATCATCTATGAAGAATAGAGACAGTCGAAGAACCCACATGCATTGAGGAGAACCTGCCAAATGTGCATTTATTCACAATAAGTGTTGTAGATGATCACTTCACAAACATTATTCAGTTTTTGACCAAAGGGATTGCGCCTTGGGAGTACACTACGCAACAAAATAAGAAGTTGGTAGTCAAGGAATTTTATTATTCATTGATTACATGACATTTATATAAGATGGGACCACAGGAAATATTGCACAAATATTTCTCTAAGAATAAAATGTAGCATATTTTGGCATAATATAATGGAGGAGTTGGGGGAGGAAATTATGCAGGAAAGACCACTGCGCAAAAATATTTTTAGAGTTGGGTTATGGTGGCAAAAATTCCATAAGGATGAAAAAGAGTTTTGTCAAGATTGTGATGCAGGTCAAAGAACAGGAAGACCCTCTTGAAGAGTTGAAATTCCATTGAATCTGTAGGTGACATTGCAAGCATTTGATAAGTGGGTTGTTGACTTATTCAAACCTATTAACCCACCAAGAAAGAAGACTCCCATAGGGTAACTAATTGCTACAACATATTATTTGATGAGGTTGGATGAGGCAAATCCATTAAAGGACAACAGGGTAAATATTTTCGTGAAGTTCATATTTGAGTATATTCTATCCAGATTTTGGTGTCCAAATATTTTGATGAGTAATAGGGTTTTACATTTCTTACATATGACTATTGAGACGATGAATGAAGAAATTAAAGTGTACCATTAGCAAATCACTAAATATCATCCTCTGGAAAATGGAATAGTCAAAGCATTCAATAATATTCTGGACAATGCACTCATAAAAGTATGAAATATCAACATAAATGACTGGGATTTTAGGATTCCGGTGGTGTTATGGGCATATAGGACAACATAGAAGAAGTTGGTCGGACAAAAACCTTTTTGTTTGGTCTATGGAAAAGAATCATTCATTCCTATGGAGTATATTGTACCCAATTTGAGAATTTCAACTTTCACTGACATGCCAGGCTGTGATACAATGGAGAAAGGGATGGAGCAATTATTTTCTATTGAATAAGACTGGTTTATTGCAGGATATCATCAGCAAGTGAAAAAATCAAGGGAGACATTTTTTGGCATGATAGGAACATCAAGAAAAAAACATTAAAGGAAGGAGAGCTTTGATTGTTGTATGATAGGAAATTCATGAAGTTCCCAGGAAATTTCTAAACAAATCGGTGAGGACCATATATCTTCAGTCACATCTCTGAGGGACGTGAAGTTCAGTTCATGAAGTTGGATGGTCATTTGATGCCAAGATGAGTGAATGGTAGTATAATGAACATATAAATCGATGAATTTGTCCCTCGAACATCACATTAAATAATGAAAGGGGGAAAGTCTTAATGCCACCTGCATTTGAAAGTTGGGAACTGGACTATAAACTACTCTACAGAAAACAACTTCATTGAAGGAATATTGTTGCACGATAGACAGGAGTATGGCGAGGTTTATAAGATTTGTTCTAGGCATGATTACCATGCAAGGTTTAGGAGAATGTCAAAGTCTAAAGAAACCATGAGAGAGAGGAATTATTGAGAAACAGAAGAAGGTTCGTCGAAGTTCACCAGAAATGTGACCATTGGAACGAAACGGGGTATGTGAAAGGGAATTTTCTATTAAAAGGAGTGGGGGAAGCACATTTATTGAGCACAACTGGTAAAATATATCGTCACACCTGCATTAAATGAGCCAATTATGATGAAAATCATGGAGTACAAAATTAAAATTTGCTATAAAAGCAGGCTTCCACCTCCACATTTTGACACTTGGTCTCCTGAGCATTCGAATTGGGACCTTGCACCTAAGTGAGGACATAGTGATTTTTTATATTCCTGTGAAGAGTTGGGATGAACTTGCCAAAGAATTGGTAAGAAGGGGAATAGGAGGAACCATGAAAACCACCACACCAAGTTTGACAGGACCAAGGTCACCATGCAAACAACCAATTGCAGAAGAAGCACAGTTGAATAAAAAGCAGGTCAAGAGACCAGTTGTATCCCCTAGAGTAATACGACCCCTAATGAATAAAATTTCCAAGTAGCAATGGACTAAGCAGTGGAATGAAAAGTATAAGAAACCCATGGAAATCCATGAGAGTGACAAAGAAATTGAAGAAAGGATTCCAGAAGATGTTGCAGCAGAAGATGTAGAGCCCATCTCTAGACTACTTTCATATATACTGCCATGGAAGTCGGGTGCTAAAGAAATAAAATATCTTGATATTGTGAAGTTTGGTGTATTTACACTGTTGCTACAAGAATAAGTACCCTTTTTAAGGCGAACCATTGCGGAAGGTGTCGCAGCTAAAGATGGAGGACTAGGATTTTAATGATAGAAGAAAATATCCACAATTTGAGTTGAGTAGATACTTGCACCAGGTTCATTACCCAGAGAACGATGTCACTAGATTGGAGACACATATGTGGGATGCATGAACACAACAAGCAAGGTTCTTAAACATGTTGAATGTTTCACATTTTGGGAGAAATAATATCAACACCATTTTTTTTCACCAGTTACTTGATTTGGTACATGATGTGTCCCTCTGGCAAGAAGAAAGGATTCCCGTCGATGACATACCGATCATAATAATAAATGTGATGCCCTACTAGGGAAGGAAAACTGCTAAGGATTTTGTAGGAAAGAGTCAGGAAAAGGTTTTCTCTAAGGAAATGAAGAAGAAGTATGACTTGGTAAAGGATTCAAGGTGCTATTAAATTAGCTTCATCAATGATCCAATAGTGTGCTTCACCACACAAATCCTCAAAGGAAATATAATTTACAATGTTGCACAAATGAACTACCAATAGTTGTGGTCTATTTAGCTACACAATGTAGTAAATGTGTCCATTATAACTAGGTTGGTTACCTATGGAGAGAAGGGAAGACATTCCACAACGCATGGTTGTTATTTCTTATTGCTTTGATGGTCTGGAAGGACCCTTAGGAATCACAATTCCCTTGTGGACCCAGATGTATGCGAAGTTGTGGGGTACTCCTCACTCTGGTTTTATAAAGAAACAAAACACGCAATGGAGAATAAAACTTTCTGGTGGTAATGGAGATGGATCTGGGCATAGTGGTGAGTCAGCATCCCAGGCTATCACCTACCTTTTTTGAATACTATCGGGGAGTTACGGATTTCAAAGTTTATTTTCATAGAGTGTACATGTTACACGTCATTTTGTCACTATGAAATTTGACAGTAAATATGGACATATCATAATCCATACTCATAAATCCTTAGAGATCAAACATTTATATTCCTTAACCAAGTCTTGGAAATTGGGAAAATATTTCTTAAATACTCTTAAATATGGCCTGCGAACTTTTGTGGTCACTTCCTATGCATTTGCGATTATTAATAATCATACCTGTGGAATTTTGTGCTCTGTTTCCCATTAAAAGTTGTTCACTCCATTTAAAATAAATTAAAGGTGAAAAGTAACTTCTAGAAGCATAGTTGGGCACATATTCTTCCAACTAAAATCCTTTGAATCGCACCAGTTTGAGCTAAATCCATCCAATCATGGAACTTATCCCCTTGGATCAAGGAACCCTAATCCACTCATTTGTGGATCATGCCCCTCTATTGGTGGATCTGAAACCTCCTAAATCTCTCCTATAAATTGAGTTGAAACTCCATAGTTAGGGGGTTCACTTATGATAATCTTATGCTGGTCATTCTAGAGTGGAAATATTGTTAAACCAAGGAGGAATATTATAAAGGAATGCGGGTGGAATCTGTACAAAATCAAGGCTTGGTTGTAATATTTCTCTTTATATTCCCGAATAATACATTTGGGTACTTTTTCTCATTGTGTTATTTTCAGATTCATTAAAACAATCACAATTCTTAATCTCCTTGATCATTACGTTAAGCTAGTATTGTGATTTTACATACTACATATGCTTTTTATTCTTTGCATTTTTGTGATTGCGGATTTCTTCTCATCATTGAAGGACTTCTTCGGGAAAAAAGGTAAGGTCTTTAACAAACATCTCATTTAAACATAAGAGCATTATCCTCTCTTTTTTAGTTTTGATAATCTGGATGCTAATAGTTTAGGGAAAGATATATTCTTATGTCTCTTTATTTCTAGTTATCTATTGAGATACTATGGAGATCTCTCTTGTCTATAAGAAGGATTTATCTGGGTAACAAATTGGCAACTACGCTAGGGAACGACTTAGTTTTTCTTGGTTATTTTTGGTTTAGCTCTCGGATATTTTATTAGTTTGACTATGTCTAAGTGTTGTTGGGTTTATGAATTTTTAGATCCTCTGAATTAGAATGCCTTGTGTTTATTTCTGTGAAATTTTCTCTACCTTGTGCAGTTTTGTCTCATAAACAGAGCACAAGTTTGTGAAAGCTCTCAGTTTAATACAATGCACATGTGCACTGGTTTTCAATGACTACCTGCACATCCCTTGAGAATTTTTGGAAAAATGAATTTTCTCTCTCTCAAAGTCTGATGATAAATTTATAGAGGTTCAAACTGACTTATACTCACCATCATATTATGTTTTTGAACTCATCTTAATTACCTTTGTGTCTTTTTGAGAAATCATCCTTTTTTCATTTTTGCATAGGGCTTCTCACTGTTTGATGAATTGATCTATTTCGAAAGATAGATGCACTACCTATATCATTGTTTTTCTATCTTTTCCCTCTAGAGATACTAGGTGTCTTGTTAGTCCTACTTGCTTCAGTGTTTTTTTCTCTCATTTTCAAAGGAAAAATTCTAGATAAGTAAGTATGATTTTTCTAAGAAAATTAGTCTTTTATGAAATTTCTTCTCCTTGTTAAAGAGAAAAAATGATTTGCTTTTATTTCAAATAGAAGAAATTACAAAAGTGCACTTATAGGTATCATTAGTTAGATTATTAGTTAAGAGATTTCATTTTGCAAAGTTTTATAATTTTTAGGCTTTTTCTAGTTGTTGTTAAAGAATTAAAAGATTGTTTGCTCATGAAATTCTATATTTTGGCTTTGAATCAATGAAGATTTTCATTATCAAGTGATATTGGCTATGCTTCAAAATGAAATTGATTTATTAATGAAAAATAATTGTTATGGGATGTTTTAGGGATTTTTCATTTCTTTGAGTTCAAAAAATCCTTCTACTTTCCCTTAACTAGGAATTCATTGAAATCAAGAATCACATGTTCATTGCTGATGCATATAGAGTACTTTTTTGAGTTGGTCACAACATCATTGACTTTAGTTTCCATACCCCTCTTTGTAAACAACATCCAAATTAGTAAAACACTTAATAAAATTAATCTAGATATTTTTACATTTTCTAGGGCTCTTCCCACCAATCTTGTTCAGGATTAGTGCTTGGGAATAGGGAATAATTAAATTTCCAAAGAAGATAAACAAATAAATATAATCTTGCAGTAGGGAAAGCTAAATTGTTTAAATTTTTCTCTAGGAAGCTCTTTTTAAAAGAGTCAAGAACGAGGTCATGTCGGGCCCAGTGGAGTAATGGTACCTATTTCATTAGTAAAGATAGAAGATGTGAACGTATTATAGATGGTAAACCTCAGATTAATCATTGTCGAGGAGCCTCAGATCACTTGTTAGTAAACCTCATACTTACCATATTGAGGAACTTTCGAGGGGATTGAGCTTTGATATTCTTCCCTTGTGTGTATATTGGGCCACAAATTGTTCCCCCGGGTTGAATTGTCTCAGTTAGTAGCCTTAGTGGCTATAATATTAGGATTTTTCCCAAGGTGACAGTAGAGGGAAGGTCCCACTATACCTAGAGAAGATGTTGACTAGACTTGCTTTGACTTTCTGGAGGGTAGTCTTCACTTACAGATGCGATAGTGGAGTTACTTGCACCAGGCTGTTTCATTAAGCACGTTGTGAGGGTAACTACTTCGACTACTAGTGTTCCAAATTAATCTCTGCAATGTTGGATTTCATCACGAACTAGTGATTTTATTGTGGAAACAAACTATTTGTGTGTGAATTGTTTCTTATATTTTTTAGCTCATGTTCATTTTTTTTATTACTTTTAGAGACCTTGGGTGTGAATTTTTGAAATTTTTTGATTTTGTGTGTTAAGAAATTAAACGTGGCTAAATTATCGAGAAATTCACTTAGAATGTAGGGGAAATGTAGGTGAAACCCCCTGAATATATACCCAACCAATTGGAAAAAATAAAAACTGAAAGGGTTCAATCATCAAGAGATGGGTCTTATAAACAAGGAGAATAATCTATCAGAATACATCCTTATTTCGAAGTTAATACACCTCAAATAACTGAAACAAAAAAATATCAATGAGACATATTTTAACCTAAGTTTGGTTCCACTTCATCTGAGTCACCTTCGAATGCTATAGCCTCCACTCCGAGTCTTCCTTGTTCACCTCGAGTAAAGGTTCTTATCACTTGGAATCTTCCTCCTGGCTTTATTAGCATTGAAGAAATCATTGACGAAGAAGAAGAAATTGAAATTACCTCTCATCAAGAATCTTGAGATTTAACGTATATTGAACCAATCTACCCTTAGATTTTAATTTCACTCCTTTTCGACCAAATCCTTGGTATCTTCAATTTACCGATTTTTTAGATTCTTCTAGTTATGGACATCCACAACATCGAATTGCATTTTACTCTTTACTGAGGTATAGTAACATGGATTTTGAAATCATTTCTACTAAGTCATCCATGTTTTCATCTTCTTCGGAAAGCTTTTTGTATTGTGGTCCTTTTGTTCCTCCTGGGTACCAACCTCTTTCTGGGAATTTTTTAGGAGCATCTCTTTCCTATGAAACTTCTACTATGTCGATTGTCTTATTCAAGTCTACCACCCTACCTTTGACTAAAATATTCCTAAATTAGCCATGAGCTAGTTGGAATATTAAATTTTTTATTTTATTTCTTGTTGATGAATAAGAGGACACGAATATCCATAAATCTCTTTAAAATGAATTCTAATGTGAAATGAAGACATCTTGGAAGCTTAATTGAGCACCCTTAGATGTTAAAAGGGACTGGAACATGTTGAGTGGGTCAAATTTGACCAAATTAATAGCGCTATGATGGAGTAGTGGCATTCAATGAGGGACAACGCAGTTTTAGATGGAGTCTCTTTGCATGGAAGTAGTGTCACAAATGAATGGGGCTTAGGGTTAGAAAGCTCATCAATTATATAAGGAAGAGGATGGAAACCATATTTCATTATGTTGATGTTATTATATTTCTGAATATATGGTCTATTTACACATATAGATTTCTTCAATTATTTAGCTAAGATTGCAGTGTTGTTTAGCACAGGGTGTTGCTAATCGGGAATCCCACCTCTTTCCTTCAGAGGCCTCTTGGAAGAGTTTTCACTACATTCCACTATCAGTAATTTGGCGAAGGCTTCAGTATTAATGTACAGAGCAGTTCCTGTTGAGGATTTTTTGTTGTGTTGTAGGGCAAAAGTTGTGGAGGTTTTATTTGGGAGATTTCTGAGCTAGATCTCTTTAGAGGGAGGTTTCTTCCTCTTTGGAGGCTAGTAAAGAAGGCCCTGGAGCATCATTGATACATTTGGAATCAGGCCATAGTTTTTTTATCCCCTACAATGCAGTTCTATTCCATGACTACATTATTTTTGTGAGTTGTTGCAGTCGGAAACCCAAAAAGGGCCGAAAATCTAAAGTTAAAATATGGCCAAACCATTTCTAGGTTTTACGGGGGTTTTTTAGTAGAATTGGTGGTTAAAATCCTGAATTATTTTTAGCACTCTAACAAACTTCTGTACATGGTTCTTCTACTTAGTAGTAGTATTTCCCAACAGCAGTAGCAGTAGCAACACAACATTTCCAGTGCTTGGTTTCTTTAGTGTATTTCAACCATCTTGTGGCTTAAGTGCATTCCTTTGGGAGCACTGTGTACAATCATATTTGTTGTTGTTTATGATGATATGATTCATTTTTTCCTTCTCATAGTTATAATGTCTTGATTTAAATTTCAGTTGTAACATATTTCTGTTATTTTCCAGATTTTAGTGCTATATTCTTGTTTTTCTTTATTTGGAATGTTGCATATGTTCTATATTCCTATATTTTCAACTTTCGAATATTACAGTGGTATCAAAGCATAATATTGAAACTCAACTACAAGTACTGGTGAAAGTGAAATTTTATCATCTAGTTATAGTGAAAGAGATACCTTAATAACAATATAATATATATAAATTGGTCAAAAATATAATGGGTCCAGCTATGGTGAAGAAGAATAAAGGACATCTCATGTGTCCACAAAAGAATTTGTAGAGTCATCAAGGGAACAAAATTTTGAGTGAAATATACACTTTTTGTGAATCTAGTTGGTTCTCTATTAATTTGGAAGACATTGAAGAAAATATTTATTTGAAGAGACAAGTCATATCATATCTTGAAGAGATTAAGAAATTTAGAGCCATAAATGCAAAGTTGGAAGAAGATAATAGAACATTAAGAGAAAATTTGTTAAATCTTTAGAAGAATGTAGGTGATTTTAAAGCATTTAAGGAGATTCAAACAATCCATTGTTCGTATTACATTGAGACATTGTTGGTAGATGAAAGTGACTCCATAGAAACATTAAAGGGACCCAAAAATTTGGTTAAAGGAAGATGTGACAACATAAAAATGGCAGAGAAAATAATGCAGCACCAAGGAGATCAAAATATCTCCAGAAATAAATAAAAATGTATGCAACCCCTGATATGTTTTTATTGTAGTAAGGTAGGGAACTTTACCTCCAAGTGTCGAGATAGAAAAAAAATGGTGTAGAAACAAAAGTGGAATGCGTTATTTTAGTGACAACCATGAGTTGTTAAGATAAATTGGAACAACTAAGAATACAGAGCCTTTCCTCTCAAAGGAAATATTTTTAGTGGCTTAAAATCACTAGGAAAATGAGAATCAATCCAAGAAATTGGATAGACATAAGGCTTGGAAAGAAGAAAAATTCCTTTGTCCTCTTTATAATAATTTTCAATACTATAGGTGTAATAATTATGGGCACAAAGAAACTTCATGGAAATATTGCAATAAATTCTCTTTTCAAAATTTTGCAATTAGATGCATGGATTATGATGAGAGCCAACAAGTGTAACTACACAAGAGATATTTTAGCACATAGAAGAATGATATATTGAATGTATAATGGAGGAATAAAAACAAAATGTTTTGGTTTTGAAGCTAATCAGTAGAGAGTGAGCATAAAAAGGTATGAATTTACTATGTTTGATCTCTCTTATATAACCTACAATAGGTAGAGACTAAAAAAAAAAAAGAGAACCAACATCAACCTTGACAGTCCTCTAAATAAATATAGTGAGAATGAATCGAAATAGGTAAATTGAAAATTTTATTTAATTAGTTCTAAAAAAAGGAATGATCAATGGATTTTATACTCAAGCAATGGCAGAAATTCACCGAGTTAGGAAAATCAGTGTGATAAATCATATTATGTCTAGGCGTGGAAGAAAAAGGAAGATAATATACTCAAGGAAACACTTGGTATCAAAGGTACCCCTAATTGGTATTTATAGTCATTATTTTTTTTTCATAGTATTGTGTTCAAATTTCCAATATGCGATTTCAAGTCCAAGTGTTTGTAAGGAAGTCCTGATGATTATTGTTCATGATGGGTACATTATATAATGGTGATTTATATGTCATTAGAACTCTTCCTAGTGGAGTAAAATTGATTTGTTTAAGCATGCATCAGTGAGATTCCCTGTATATTTTTCAATTAAAAAATTCTAAGTGTTGTACTTCGCTGTTCATCAGTTGAAAATTGATGGTGTCATGCATAGGAAAGGTTGTTCTTGTTACTATAGGTTAGGTGTATGTGTCTAGGTAGGCATTTTTATGAATGTAATCCTAGATGAGACTCATACTAGGAGGAATTATTGTTTTCTTCTCATGGATTAGTTGCGCAAACTCGTGTTTTTATAGCAAGAGATCACTCTTGACTACTTGAGATAGAGAGTGGGAGTAATTACTCGATTCCATTCAAATAAATATTCTTCAAAAGAAAAAGAGGAATATCCTTGGACCATATCAGATGTACCTAAGGTGTTAAAAATAATAAGAAGTAGTTGTTAGTTCCACAAGATCATAAGACAAAGGGATCTTGTTGACAGGGGGAACATTTTTTTTTTTTTCATTTATGTGAAAGGAAAAGAAGTACTGTTGATCAAACAAAATATGGTAAATAACTTCATCAAAAGAGGGATAAGGACCTCAAGAAAAATATAGAAGGAGGCATCAAAGAAGATAAGTACACTTATATTTTCTTTATCATTGGATAATCATTGGTGATAATGTGTTGTTTGATCTTGTTGTTTCCATCAAATGCAAAGGGGATATTGTTGGAAATATTTTTTCATTGATGGAAAAGGAAAAGGTAAAGGAAATGGAAAATATTGGAAAAGGAAAGGAAAAAAAACTACAAATGCATTGGTAAATGTGTTATCACTGATGGGAAGGGTAAAGGAAAATTAAATAAAGGGAATGGAAACGGTGGAAAAGGTAATGCGTGCAATTTCAAAACATTGATAATGTTGTTTTCATTGTTTTCAAAAGGAGTATTAAGGAGCAACATGGTTGAGAATGGTGTAGAGACTTTGGAGACAATTCTTGTGTAGCATGTCATCTTATATTAAGGTGGAACCCACCTAGATTGAAAGAGACTGGAAAAATACTTCCAGTGATATCCATAAGTCTGAAAATGGCCTCATGGATAAAAAGATAGATCTAGTCAAAGTTTGGTGATCTAAGGTAAAAAATAGTAGGTATAGGAGGAGTTTGGAAACCACTTTGGCACATAGAAAAATTTGGCAAAAGTTTAGGACCTCGTGATAAGGTTACGGAAGCCACTATATATGGCTTCGAGAAAACATGTCTAGCAACAAGGCAACAGGGAGTGTTCTTAGTGGTTTAGGTGGAGCCCACATAGTGGTAATGCCCCGAGAGATATACCCAGTGCCAAATTAAAATAAAACTCAAATGGTTTGAGTGGGATACAAGTAGATGGGTGATAGTGTAAAATGATGCCATCTCTACAAGGGAAAGCCCATCAGAGGTAGTTTCACGGTATAGCCCCATAAAATCCTTAAGCAGTACAAATAATAAGTGCTAGGTGGTGGACATTGAGACATGACAATAGAGAATTATACAATGAGAAGCAAGCGGAGGTGCCCACTCTGTTAACTCAACCCACTAAAGGGTTGATTGGATGTGCATCTCAAGGGGATACCAAAGAGGCAGCACAAAGGAGAACCAATATGGTAGAAAACTATATAGAACAAAATAAAATTCTCGGGGCACCTAAAAATGGTTATAAAGGAAATTGGAAAAAATGAAGGCCTCAAGACCCTCTCTCTCTCTCCTCTTTGAAAGGATAGGTGGCAGCATCTGTGTGACCAATGATAACATCAACATAAGCCAATCAGATGTGGACACATGGAAATCATATTTTAAATTCTATGGAATTTAAAAGGGCCATATTTGAGTGACATGTTTCAACAATCATAGGCTGACACATAGCACAGGTGATGTCAGATAGATGTCATCCCATTGGTTTGAGCTCGACGGGTTATTGAAATTGCACAGGAAGAAGCATCAAGCAGAGGGATCTAGGAAACATCGTCATTGACAACACACAAAGAGGAAACCAATTAAAAATATGTCGGGTGGTCCTTAAGGGACATGTTGACATGACAACACAACCCTAGTGGATGTATAAACAAGCACAAACTTGGTTCACTGAGAGACAAAAGATGGGACATGGAGGCATTGTGACAACCAATGAAAAGGGTGGTGGGCAGACCCCAAAGTACAAATCAGCCCACAATAACTTTCGTAGATAATTCCTTTAGTGCAGTAAAAGAAAAAGGTTGGGATAGGGAGCTTCAGCCTTAGCGCCAGGAAGAAGTTATATGTAGATGCGGAAAAACAAGTGAACAAAACAAATAATAAATGGAAAATGAACCTTTGGAGGGCTAAAAACAAGCTTAGCACCTCAATGATTTCATTGAGGTCATGGGAGCTCGTCCTATGCTAGAAATACAATCAGTGGTAGAGAGGAAGGGGCTAAAGGAAAAATTCGACGAAATTGGAAGATTTGGTAACAATTTATTTATTAAGCTAAAAGGATAGTGAGCTAATTTTTCTAGCACAATTGATAGTATCATATTAAAAAGGTCTTGGGCCTATATTAAAGTACCTTAGGCACATGTGTGAACGAGTTTTCAGCTAAGGTGTAAGTGGAAATGTGTTTGCATGAATGGATTAGTTGGCAGCTTTAGAAAGTGACACTTTGGTGGGATTGTTTTGTAGCAGAATGTGAATTACATGAAACGAGTTGATATGTTGATATTTTCTAAAACTGAAGGCATGAATGACTAGGAGTTCCAATAGAAAAATGTACAAGTTAAGAGATATATTTGGCAGTGTTACAAATCTGGAGATATGCCAGAAATGGAAATTCTCATTTAAATTCCATTAAAAGTTCATAATATCAAAAGTAAGAATAAAAACTAAGAGTTTGGGTTTCGAACTAAAAATAAGATATTGATAACTTGGAGGACACCCTCAGAAAATTTGGAATGAACAAGGAAAAGGAAAAATTTACAAATTCATGCCATAGATTTGAAGGCAAGTTAACCAAAGCTCAATCCAAAAATTCCAGTCAAGAATTCTTTAAACGTGTAGAGGAGTATGTGGATGAGATTTGTTAGTGCAACATGATGCATAATAGTCTGGGTATGTGTCATAGGTGAATCAAAGAGAAATGTTAGTTTCTCAATGGTGTTTGAGGAGGAACAAAATGAATTGGTGTTGATTATGTTGGTGGATAAATTTTGGTGATTTTCACCATAATAAAATATTGTTGAAGGTTTTTTTAAGGTGGCTTTGGTTAGTAGTTGAAGTGAACATATATATATATATATATATGTTTATGAAATAACTGGCCTGTTGGTTCTTGTTTGAAAATGGATAAAATATGGATGAACAAGTTTGGTAGCTGGTACCTTGCAGGCCAAGGGTCGTATCTCTTTCTAGTAAGTTTTGGAAAATGTTCAGGGGCAAGAGTCCCTTATAGGAACTGTTCATAAATGAGCAGGGGAAACAATTCCTTTTAGTATTCACTGATAAAGAAGCAAGTCAAATAGTCCCTTTAAGAAGGTACTGATAAATGATCAAGGGAAACAGTCCTTTTTAGTGAAGACTGATAAATTAGCAGAGATAGAAGTTCCTTTTAGTAGTAGTTGATAAACCTGCAAGTAGTAGCTTATGGGGTAGTGATGTAATCAAGTTGAAGCTTGTAATAAATTGAATATTGGTGTGTTGTGTATATTTTTTCTCATGTGATTGATGATGATTATGTGATAATTGAGTTACGTTTCTTATCCATGAACAATTGCTAAAGTGATTAAAATGTATAATTTGTGTAAAATTATATAATTTGGCGATAACACTGATTAATCCCTGCTCTCATTAGATTCCTGGTTTCCATTATTTCAAGCACATTATAACTAATTTCCTAATTCATTATTATTCATTTAAAAATATGATATCCACTTTTATAAATGTAATTATTTATATTTCATTCATTATTATTTAAGTGGGATGATATGCACTAGCTCAGCCATATAAATTAAATGACTGGTAGACACATGGCAGTCAATTCATGATCAGCATCAAAATACTTCAAAATAAATCATAAAAATTAAATGAATTACTATATTAACATATGGTGTAAAAAATATGTTAATTTACTATAATATGATTACAAGTTAATTTGCTACTATTATTAATTATAAAAAAATTGCATATGATGTAAAAATATTTATATATAAAAACACATGTAGCAAGATTCTTAACCATGGAAATTCATGTCCATTTCAACATAGAGATTTCGAACTTGTAAATAAATTTTTTTATAATACCATGAGCCAATATCATGGCTTATCAATACCATATCCCCAAAAGATATAACTCATTTCATATAACACTTATTGATACAACATTATTTTGAATATGTGATTACTAGAAAAAATATTTTAAATTATTACATAGAGGTTAAATCCATATCATTTATTAATCCCTATTTCAAAATAGACATAGACATAAGAAAATCAAGATAGGATATGTGTAGGTGCAATGTAAGTAAGTATGTCAACATTTTTTAAATATGAAGAAAAATATATATAGTAAAAAAAAAAAAATGTCGACTAGTATGAGGGTGATGTTGTAGTGGTGTAAACCATATTTCAAAATTGAGATAGATATAAGAAAATTGAGAGGAGATATGTGTAAGCGTAATTTAAGTAAGTATTTCAACACTTTTTAAGTGTCGAGGAATATATATCTATATGTGTGTGTGTGTGTGTGTGTTGACCCAATATGGGGTGATGTTTTAGTGGTGTAAATGTTTGTAAACATTTAAGTTTTACATGTCGACTCAATTAGAAAAAAAAAAAAAAATTAAAATAATATAGACTTGCTTTGTGAGAGATATTGTTATGTATGTAAATAGGTGTAAGTATTTTAGTGTTCGATCAATCAACGATAAAAAGTTTAAATTAATCAACGTAATCATATTCAATTTTCTATATTACAATTTTGTTTTAATTAATAAAATTACAAACAATTTTTAGATTAAAGAAAAACATAATACAGATATCACATTAAAATATAAATAGTAGTTGTGAATTAAATTAGTTGATTGATTGCTGAGACACAAAGACTTCCATAAATAATGGTGGGAAGCTTTTTCACTCGATTCATCCAACAATATAATTTCAAGAAAAATTGTGATTTTTTGTTGTCTAAAATATATTTTTCAATGCATAAATAGATTTGGAAACCTCAAAACCCCTTGGTGCACTTAAATTCTATATATTAAACAACTTAAACTTAGGTATTTAAAAATATTGTTGTATTTTGGTTAATATTAACCAGAAAAATTTCCCTTAAAAGGTCATTTCATTTATAAGTTATAGGTGTAATTACATGAGTATAAGCTATTTTCAAGGATTTTATTTTTTGATTAAAAAATCACTACGCAAATATCTAAATATCATGCACGAATATTGGAACTATATCCATAAATTATGACATAAGATATGTGATGCGGTTATCAACATGGTGTGATAGTAAGAAAAGGATACAATAAGACTTTACAGATATGGTCCTATCAAATGTTTGAAAAATAGTTTTTTTTTATTAACATTTAAAAAAAAATATTTATTTTTTAAACATCATAAGTTTAATTTATCATTGCTAAACTAAACTAATAATGGTCAACTTCAAAATTGATTGCTAGATTTCTCCTTGGGAGGGACTAATAATGATTTTGTAGCCATATTCAAATTAAATAAATAATTACAAAAAAAATTAATACTTAGAACCAACTTACACTGTAACAATATTCTTAAACATGGATATTTTTAAGATATATTATTAGCTTGTAAATAGTCGTTGTTACAATACCATGGGCCAATACCATATTTTATCCATAAAATATGCCCAAAAAACTATAACTCATTTCACAATCAAAATATTTTATTTTAACTTAATTTTATAACATTTTTTAATTAAATTTAAAATAGAAAGGCTTATACTTTTTAGATACAGTTAAAACCTCTACCCTCTATATAACAAAAAAATATATCTTGGATATCCTGTATAGATTAAATCAAATTTTAATAAAACAAAAAATGAGAATAGTATTATATATAGGGATGAGAAAATTAGATAAAATTAGCCTAGATTTATCTTAACTTCGAATCTACCAAGTGCCTTGAGAGATAAAATATATTTTTAAGCCAAGAAATTTAATCCCTCTAAACCTTTGAAATATCTAGAATTAAAACGGTTTTAAGCTAACTAATAATTTCAAACTTAAATCCCCGGATGCGGGTGAATAAGTGCGGGTGTACGTTGGCAGGGATTTGGGTCGATGCGTGGATTTACCATGCTGCCACCCATCTTCCCCCGCAACTTACCATTAAATCCTCCATTGTTTACAGCTCCGATGCATTAATGTAGCACAGAAGCCCAGACAGGTCTCCACCATTATTGAGCATGGCTCTCTCCGGAAATTTCAATCTTTCTCTACCCACTTTGTGCTTGAACTGCTCCCCTACTGCTGCAAAGCCTAGCTCTCGAACCAGCATGGGGAGACGTTGCTTTATCGTCTGCAGCATCGAATTGACTCCTGACTTTCATTTTAAATAGAGCCCCCTTTGTAATCACTGGTCCAACTCACCTAATTTGTGTCCCTCAGCTCTACATGAATGACCTCCCCCGTTCTCATACTCTTCCACTACTCAAGCCCCTCCCGTCCCTTGCAATTCTGCTCAATGCACCATGCCACGCCTCCGATAGTGTATGCACTGGTGAAGAGGCAGAAGTCAAGGACATTTCACTCGCCCTCCCTCCACTTCCTCCACTACCACTTCGTCCCCTTCCTCTGATGAATTCACTGGGCACTATCTAGATACCAGAAGTGGTCGCGGTCTTAAGCATGGGCATGGGCGTGGGCGCTCTCAATTTGAAACGGGCTCTCCCCATATCCCCACGACTTCCATCACTATCCCTGCGCATCATCATACTGCTCATATTTGCTTCCCATGCACCTTGAACAGGCCCACCATCATTGCCACCATTTCCATTAAGTTCAAGGAAGAGCCTCCCGATTCGGTGGCTGAGGAATTGGGTCTGGGGAAAAAGGAGAAGAGGATACGCACTGTCCTCCTTAAGGTGCCAGTCTGAAAATAAAGGTCACCAATAGTAGTTAGACTCAGGATATTGGACCAGGTGACACCTCAGGCAACATCAAGAGAGGCTGCTCCAGCAACAAAGACACCAAGCAGGAGGAGGAAGAGGATTTTCTTGCTTATGGCTGCCGAATTGTTGAGGAACCACCCACCACTTCTCATAACGCCTAATATGGTCAACAGTTGCAGGTTTCCCCTTTACAGTCTTATGGATTTTTTTTCTTCAATGCTTTTCATGTTCACCAGTTCTCTCTTTCATTTTTTGGACAATATGTTAATATTTTTGGGCCGGTTTCCCCTACGTGGGCGGCGTGATATAGTTTGTCTAGATAGGGACATTAGTCTAGTTCTTGTTCTTCTGGGATGTCAAGTAAACACTTTTAAGCCAGCTATGCAGTGTAATAATGCCGCTTTCATGGGAAAGCTTTATTGACGCCAGAGCCTCTTTGTAACTCTTTTTGTATCATAATAGAATAGTCAAATTTAGAAGGAAAAAAAATTCAAACTTAAATAAAATGTAACGGAAAAGGAAAAGAAATGAAATAAAAAGAAGCTCATACCCAACCAAAATAATTTTGCACCAACTAGAATATATGGTAATTTAGTTTTTACTTTTTATAATGAAACCACAAGTTTCATGTTTTCATTATATTTCTTTCCGTGTGGAGGGAAAAGCAATGAAATCAATGATTTTTTCTGTTGCCTCTTTTCTTTTCGTTGTGTAAACTTATTTATCTGTATGATTTATTGCACCATTCTTTTGCTTCCTCCTTTCATGTATATGTTCCTTGATAAATATGAAAAATATTATATTTCCAAAGGATCATGTTTCAACTAAGTTGTTAAGATACATATAGGTTATATGCTGATCCAAGTGGCTAGTCATAAATGTGGGGGAATGGAAATTAGTTTTCCCTCACAAGTATTCCAATATCAGCGAAGGAATCTTGTAAAATATGTACCCTCATATTATTATAGGTGTGGAAACTGCATCGATTAAGGACTGGGAGAAGCAGGAGAACAAACAAAGGTATTATTAAGCATTTAAGTTAAAGGTAATACTATCTCTCACATTCATGATTGTAAGACCTCTAATGAAATCCAAGATACATTGAAGGAATTGGATGAAACAAACAATACAAATATAGTAATTTCCTTAAAAATTAAGCTCTTTAACATTAAAATGGAAGAAAATGAATGTATTAATTCCTTTGTTTCAAGAATTAAGGACACGAAGTGTAATTTGGGATATATAGGAGAATCAATATCTAATATTGATCTTGTGATAATCACTTTAACTAGAATATCAAAGGATTATCAAATTTTTATTACACATCTTCTAGAAAGGGAGAAACTTCCCACCTTTAAGGATTTGATAGGTATATTAATGAAGGAAGAAGATAGGCACAATAATTAAAGCCTGGAATCCATATTTAACACTATTGGAGAAAAATAAGTTCTTAAAAAGGAAACAAGGAAGAGGAAGTGAAGGTGGAAGTCTATCGAGAAAAGGCCACTTCCAAAACCAAACCAAGGTACGTCATCTAGTAGAAATGATTTTGAAATAAAATGTTTCTATTGTGGTAGAAATGGGAACCTTTCGAGAGACTACTATAAGAATAAAAGTGATAAATTTAGGCATAATAAGAACATAAGAGATTCAAGACATTTTGTAGGGGAATGTCTGAATCATGATCTTAAAAATATTAATTTGATTATGTCTAATGATGCTTTGTCTACTGAAACATATGATGTTAATGCTTGGTTTGTGGGTTCTTGAGCTTTGATTCACATGACATGCAATAAGGATTGGTATGAAAAATTCAAGGAAATAAACAATGGTGGAAAAATGTAACTTGGAGATGATTGTGCACATTAGATCATGAAATATGAAGATATTCCAATTATTTTACCAAATGGCAATGTCACGCACATCCATAATGTTATGTAAGTGGTGAGGATCAAGAAAAATATAGTTTATATGTCCACAATTACATACCAAAATATGAAGGTTGAATTCCTCAAAACACATTGCATAATAAAAGATTTGCTTGATGAATGCAAACTTGTTGGTTCCATAGTAAAAGTTGGAGGCTTGTACAAGCTTGATATAACTAGCATGATTCATCAAGCACTGACTTCTACTGCTATTTCAATTAAGTATTTGGAACCATAGGTATGGTCATATAAATTATCATGGTTTGTGTTTATTATAGAAACAAATAATGGTTGAAAGGCTCCCTATGTTAAAAAATGAGTATGGTGTTTGTGAAGTATGTGCATTAGGAAAAATTCACATAGATGAATTCCCCTATAATTCTGATAAGATAAGAAGAGATTTATTAGAAATTGTGCATTTGGATGTTTTTGGACCCATGGAGACCAGATCCCTAAGAGGTTCTTACTATTTTTTTTTGTTCATTGATGATTGTAGAATATACACTTCGGTGTACTTCCTTAGCAAAAACAGTGACATTTTTTAGCATTTCAAAGAAATAAAAAACGTAGAATAGAAGAAAACAAGGAAGTTCATAAAGATCCTCAATTCAGATCAAGGGGGGGAATACAAGTTAGGGAACTTCATCAAGTACTGTAAGGATAATGCAATAGAATAAAAATTTATAGTACCCTGCACTCCACAGTAGAACAGTGTTGGAAAAAGGAAAAACAAGAAGTTGCTAGACTATGCATGGAACCTCTCAAATGATATTTAGGTAAAGGCCATTATTACTATTGAATTTAAATAAAATATGTCCAACAAGGTATCTTGATCTTAAGACCCCATTTGAAGCCTTATATGGTTCTAAACCAATAATTCATCATTTGAGGGTATTTCGGTGTAATCCTTTACACATTTTCCAGAGGAGAACAAAAAAAACTTGATGCTAAGGTAAAAAATGTATTTTTGTAGAATATTTTTCATAATTTAAAGCTTATACAATGTTTGACCCCTATATTCACAAAGTGTATTCAAGTAGGGATGTAATTTTCCATGAGCAGTAAGATCAAGGAAACAGTGACAACAACTATGAAGGATGGCACATAGTTCCTGAAGTTGAATACAATAAAACATAAGCAGAAGATAGAAATTAGCAGCAACAAAAGCCTGAGAAAGAATCTAGTGATATGGACATCACCAATAGTCAAAGTACACCTAGAGGTGGAGAAGTACCTTAAGAGAAAAGGGGTGAATATAGTGAAGTATGAAGGAGATATAATTGAATAATTTTCCTACCTCGAAGGTATAAGGACTATGCCCTGATGATCAGTGTTTTGAATTTCATAGAACCCATGAGTTTTCATGAAGCTAATGAACATGAAGAGTGGAGAAAATCAAGGAAGGAAGAATACGAATCTATAATTATAAACAAAACCTAGAAATTCACTGAATTTCCTAAAGGTAAAGAGACCATAGGGTGTAAATGGTTATAAAAACCCAGGTTTAATGCGGATGTCAGTATAGATAAATAAAAAAACTATATTGGTGGAAAAATGGTACTCACAAAATGGAAGAATTAATTATGTAGACATATTTTCACTTGTAGCTAAACTAAATACTATTAGATTGTTAATTGCCTTAGCTACAAAGTACCATTGGAATTTTCACCAATTAGATATAAAATATTATTTTATGAATGGTGATTTAAAGGAGGTGTATTTGACACAACCTAAAGGGTTTAAAGGAGGAGGAATGTTTAGTTTTAATATTAAAGAAAGCTTTGTCTGGGTTGAAGTAGGCACCCAGGTCGTGGTATGAAAAGACATATTCCTTCTTACTTCAATAGGGCTTTACGAGGAGTCAAAGCGATCTAAACCTATATATCCAATTTGATGCAAAGGGGCATGTAGTATGGATTCCTTTGTATGTTGATGATTTAATTATTATAGGAAATTCAATTCAACTAATTGATGGAATTAAGGTGTAGATGCCATAAGTATTTGAGATGAAAGATATTTACGAGTTACATTATTGTCTAGGTTTTGAAGCTTGAAGAGATGCTAGTTAGAATTTTGTTACTCGGGGTAAGTATGTCATATAATTTCTTTAAAAATTTAAGATGGACCAGTGTAAAGCTTATTTTGTTCCAATGCAATAGAATGTAAAAATTTAGTTTGATGATGGCTTAAAGGAGTTTCATAGTACAATGTATATAAAAGTAGTGGGAAGCATTAATTAGCTTATTACAACCAAACCTGACATAGCATACTTTATTACTGTGTTAATTTAGTTTTTGGCAAGGCCTCTGGAAAGACACTGGAGAGCAATGAAATATATATTTAGGTTTCTTAAAGGAACATTTGATTTTAGTCTTAAGTATATTGATTGATTTGATGTTGAGCTGAAAAAATACTCAGATTCATATTGGTTTGGTAATACAAATGATAGGATATCTACTATAAGTTACACCTTTATCATTGTATCCAGTATTGTTCCATGGAGCAACAAGAAGCAACCAACTATATAATTATCATGTACTCAATCATAATATAAATATTTTTGTGCAACAACTTGTCAAACCATTTGGTTGAGGAGAGTTCTTCAAGTTGTTCGAGAAAAATAAAAGAAGGCGACCGTGATCAAAGGTGATAACTACAGCTCGATCAATTTTGAAAACAATCCAACATATCGTGCAAGACAAAAGAATGTAGATGCTTCATTTCATTTTATTAGGGATAAGATACATGCTAAAGATTATTTTTTAAAACATTATAATACTTGTGAAAATGATGTTGATATTTTCACAAAGCCCCTTGGGAAGATGAAATTTGAGTTATTTAGGGAGATCTTAGGTGTGCAAATAAATCCTTTCTCGATTAAGTGGGAAAATTGAAAATAATGGAGAATGGATTCGTTAGGTAGTTTTGATTTTGTGCGTATTTAGGAGTCAGATCCTATTTCATGAGAATTTGTTTAATCTCACTAACTAAATGAACTTTTATAATATGTGTATGTTTCAATTTCGTGTTAAATAAATGTTGAGAAGAACAACATCCAAATATATTTTGACTCACTTGTGACCTGTGTGGTTCATTCGTAAATTTTGTCTTGCATATTTTTGAGTCTTTCTCCACTATACTTATTAGGAAGACGTTAACAAATATTTTATTCCATGGAACAATCTTATGAACGAATAGTGTACCTATGTGTAATAAATTGCCTACTCAATATGATAATGTTTTCGAAAGGGTGCTAGGGTACCTACGTGTAATAAATCAGGTATTAAATCGTTTATTGCTGGTACAAACATCCACCAAAAATTTGAGTGAGGTTGGTAGTGAGCTGTGATGGAATGTAGCGAGGAAATTTGATTCATCCTCCATGGATCTTACGACGTAAGTAGAACAAATCGACTCGTTTCTTTGACACTTCCATTATTTTTCACTACTTCGCTCATTTCCCTCACTTGTGAATGCGTTAAATCAATTATCAGATTAATAACCACAACCAATTTTATATTTCCATGAAATGTTGCAAATAAGACTTTTAGCATTCAATGCTTTAATATTATGCAAAACTCCATTTTTAGTTTTTTATACACCCAACCATATAACACACAAGTTTTTTTTTTTTTAAATGATAGTACAATAATCCAATATGTGGTAATTATTAAATTAAAAATTAAGAATATACCTTTTAAAATAAAAATAAAATGTTGACTATATTAAGTATCAATACGTATTCTTTATATGCAATTTTTTTTATACATAATTTAAAATAGATATATAATTTTCAAAAATAATAATAATATGGAAAAAACTATTTTACAATCAATCATAAATAAAATGTGTGAGTTTATTTTGAATGCTTAAATGCATATGTTATGTAACCTTTTATTTCCTTAACGAATTTTTCCTCGAAAAAAATAAAAAATAAAAAATTGTATCAATATTTATTAATTAATATAATTTTCTACATTTTTATGTAGATAAATGAAGTAATTTTCTACATTTTTATATACATAAATGAAGTACATGATAAATATAAAATTAAAAAATCAACTGTAAATAATTATTTATAGCTATTTAGTATAAAGGTGCATTCTATACATAACGATATATGGAGTTACTTTCATACTCAAAATTTATTGAGACATGTCACTTTTAAAATAAAAACAAAACTCTCTAGATTAAAAAAATGTTGGTTATAATAAAAAAACAAAAATGAATATCCATGCATGGCTAGTTTTAGTTAAAGTATAACATCAATGATCTCATTATCTCTATATTTTTTTTTTTATTGGTATTACAACCGAATATGAAGGACGTGCTGCAAAAAAGAAAATTCATTCTCACTCTTATACCAAAATAAATTATCTCAATATTCATGTTGAATAACATAATTTTATATCAACTTTGAGAAACAAAATATTTAATAAAAATATATATCTTGTGTTTCATGTATGACAGAAATATATATAATTATTATACTTTTGCAATCATTTCAATACATAACTAAAATAAACTATTCAAATATACATGTTAACTAATTTATTTTAATATCAAGTTTACATTTTGATATGTAAACTGTCGTGAATACTCTACTGGATCGTTCATCACAACATATTTGATAAAATTATATTTAAATTATGAAATTATAAATTGTTACATTTTTTTTTTATTTTAGATTTATAGATATGTAGATTATTGTTAATACATATGCATGTGAATTAAAATTATGCAGAAAAAATAGAACTCTGAAGTAAATTATCAAAAACACATTTGAGGCATGATATGACCTTGAAAACACTTTCAAGATAAAAACCCAGCCAGAAGGTGAGGTCACTTTTATCTCTTTCTCTGAATGGAAACATGGATGCGAGGAGAAAGAAGTATGGTCAATGGCCTGTGGGCTACTACAATGCACAAACCTTCTCTCTATGCTCCATCTCCTATCCCTTTTGCTTTTTTTTTTCTCACATATGGAACAAATGCACTCAAAATAATGGAACCCCTTTTCATCCTAGTTCCCAGTTTTAACAAAACCCCATAGCCTACTAGTGGTTAGGTTTGACTACCTCAACTCTTAACTAGAGTTACAATATAAACTCTTCTAGAGTCTTGTTCATCATAATCACATGGGTTGCCCATTTTCAATGAACAATGGGGGATAAAATGACATTCTCTTGAATTATGATCTTGAAAAATGGAAAATCAAAATCTAAGTGACATAACTTTCACATATGAACTGTTATTAACATGATTTGTGTCTGATTAGAGAGGTATTTGTGTGTAGAATAAGGAAAAAAGTTGTGACACTAATGAAACAAAGTTTTATCCCTTATAAAACATTGTTTGATGCTTCAAAATTCACCTGAAAGTTTTCAAAACCCAATTTTCCAAACTAGGTTGTGCCGATAAAAGCTGTCTCATGAGCTTATCCCTTAATGTCTTCCACTCTGAAAGCATCAAAATGAATGGAAAAAAACATAAATATCCATTCCATATCACAACTCCCTATTTTGTGAGGGTTTTGGTCCCCAACATATTCTAATAAAAGGAGTTGAAGAATTTTTCCTCCACCTTCTCTAGGGTGTACCATTTAGCTTTTCCTAGAAGTTATCCTTTGAACCCAATTTGCGAAAGGTATTGTTGACCATTTCTTTTTGTTCTAAACCTCTTCTACAAAACAGTATCTTCTATCAACTCTTCCTAAGAATTTCATGCCAAATATTCCATAGAAGGTAGGACATGTTCATCTTCCTAATCTAACATGGAGGGCTCATAGATTTTCGGTTCTCTATGTTCACAACTAAGTAAATTTACATATATGGTGTTAAATTAAGTCTATAGGAATTATCACCCACCTTTTCCATTATCTCGAAGGGACTATACAACAAAGCCTTGATTTTATTATGAAATCCTTATAGCCTTTCCTTCTTCAACTGTAGCCATACTTTGTCTCTCACCTTAAACTAATTTTCTATTCTATGTTGATCATGTATATAGCTCCTCGTCATAGGCTGGGTAGTTAATAACTATGCCACAAAATATTTTATAATAGTAACATACATTTCTTCCTCCCTACATCAATACCATTCCCATAGCATACCCATTCACATCGATTCCCACTTCCAAGGGCTGGTGCAATTTTGGTAATCCAGAACTAGTGGCTGATTGTTTTTGTTATTTATCAGATTTAAGGCCCTATGCTAACCCTTTCCCCATTGGAAACTCTTTCCACATGTTCTTATTACATCGATTAGTGTTGCTACCACTGAAAAAGAGGCCATGAATTTCCTCGGGTACTATGTTATCCTAATGAAAGATCTGACCTTAGGACCATTGGTAGGCACTATCCATTTCGCGATGGCATCCATATTGGAAGGATCTATATTAATCTCTCCTTCACCTATCACATACCTCAGATAGAAAAAATACTATTGTACAAAATCACACTTCTTGAGATTCACTAGCAACTGGTTCTTCTTTAATGTCTCCAGCACCTCCATCAAATGAATAATAACAAATGAATCTATAAAAGTGAACACAATAAAATTCATTAATATCATACATGCAGTTGGTGCATTCCATAGGTCAAATGGCATGACTAACCACTCAAACAAAGCTTTTGTGGTTTTGAAGGTAGTCTTATAGTTATCTTCTTCTCTCACTCGAGCCTTGTGATATCCAAAATTTAAGTCTTGCTTGGTGAAGTATTTTTCTTATAGTATTTGATCCAGTAGATTATCCATTCTAGGTATGGGGCACCTGATCTTGAGTATGATCGTGTTCAATTCCATGTAATCTATACTAGTTTCTTCTTCGGCACAATGATAATGGGTGACCCACACAGTGATGTACTCACTCAAATGACACGTTTTTCCACTGGTTCTTGTAACTGTTTATTCACCTCACTTGCTTCTATAATTTACTAGCTGTAAATCCCAATGTTTTTCAATGGGAGTCTATAAATAACTAGATTGCATGCTCGAGTTCCCTCTTAGGTGGTAACACTCTAGGCTCTTAGAACACATCCCTATATATGTGTAGAAATTGTTCCATTTTTTTCTTCTATTTTTTAGTACACCCCTCTAAGGATTCCCTACCTCTTATTTACTCTTCTATATATTAATTTTTGAATAAAAACAAAAAAATATAGTTCTTGCTAGAATTGATCAATTTCTTGGCTTGGTTGGCACTTACCAGTGAAATTTATGACATTTCTTTATGAGTGTTTATGGTGAACGATTTTTCGTCCTTAACAAGGTGATTCTAGTTGCCTCTTCGCATGAGTATTTCATCTCGAATGTACATGTAGGGATTGCCAAAAATGAATTAACATAAATCAAGGGGAACCACATCTAGTTCTACTTCTTTAATAAAAATAGCACCAATAGAAAATCTAACATTACATTGTTTTGTTACCTTTAGCACTACATCCTTATTTACCCATCATAATGGATATGGAATTGGATAATCATGAACTTGCAATCTCAACTTCTTGATCAAATCTATTGTAATGTGATTTTCTAGTGATCCTCAGTCAAACAGAGCATCAATCTTGGCCTTCTTGACCTGTAATTTTATATGGAAGGGTTTGGTCATTTCTTTCTCTTCATGTTGCTAAATTCTACTTAGACTCACCTCCTTCTACATGGATGTAAACAAATCTTTGGATCCCCATACGAGGTAGTTTCAACATGGTTGCTCCAATTAGTTGCCATAATAATTTTCTTCTTACTCTCTTTCTTTTTTGTCTTCAGGTTAAGCTCTAGATGGAACTTCCAACACTTCTTCTTTGTATAATTGTCAATGTTGTAGTCGTTTCTAGAATATTTGTGCTGATGTGTTGGGGCTGTTTTATTTTTACCTTTCTCCCCTTTCTGCTTCTTCTTCCCATCATTAAAATTGATCTATTACTACTTCTACTTTCATCCACTCATTTCCCTTTATTCAAGCCTATGTTTTCTAGGTATTGTGTATGTACAAAAGCCTCATCCATTGATATAAGCTTGAACATCATCACATGTTTCCAAAGATAAAATTGTAGACCCCTCATATACTTAAGGATTTCATCATGGTTATTTGGAGAGATCCCCAACATTATGGCCATATTTTTGAAATTTTTGGTGTACTCCTGAACACCTTTCCCTGACTTTTTCCTGAATTAGTGCTAATAGATACACTGGTCCTCTTCATACCAAATAATTTAAAATTGTGATTTTATGAGGGTTTTGAAGTCTTCCCACTTATCCACTGGAGGCTCTCCCTCTAAACTCAAGGTCTTTGTGTGGATTTCTTAGCATGTTAGCACATTCCCTCTAATTTCAACTACAAAAATTAAATCTTAAGTTCTTCCTCAATTTGATGGACACTAAAATACACTTTCAGTTGTTGTAACTAACGATTTAGCTTCAACGTGTTGATCTTGTTATGGTACAAATTTCTATCAATATTTGGTTCCATTTTGAACATGGACTATGAATTATTTAAGGCATTCAAACTGGGTTGATCCTTTTTGGGTCATTTCTTTGGCTAGTTCTTTGTTTCTTCCCAATCTCCTGATCCCCTGTCTAATTTTCCCTTTGCATTATAACCCCAATATATTAAAATTATCCCAAGATTATTACCCAGGACTGCCTGAAGGAGACTTAAATTATGATTTATATTAGCGACTTATTTTACCCATGAGAAAATCTTCTCTCTATGATCACAATGGTTATCCATAGATTTTTCGACCAAGATTAGAGTTTTACGAATTTTTCCTAGCAGATATATATATCCCCTACAAATATCCACAAAATAGCCAAATAAACCCGGCTCTAATGAAAATATTATCCATAATTTTTTGTGGATATTTCATTCGATGTTTCATTATAATAGATCTAATAAAATTATATTTAAAATATCAAATTCTACACTATTAGAGTTTTATTTCTCTTTATATATATATATATATATATATATATATATATATATATATATATATTACTGTTAATAGCGTATGCATGTGAATTAAAATTATGCAGAAATTATAGGACAATGAAATAAAAGCTGAAAAACACATTTGACACATAATATGACCTGGGAAACCCTTTAAGGAGAATAACATAGCTAAAAGGTGAAGATTCTTTGCTTTCTTTCTCTAAATGGAAATATGGCCACAAGTACAAAAAATAAATGCCTCTAGCCCATGGGATACGACAATGCCAAAATGATATTTGTGTGCTCTGTCTCCTATCCCTCTTGGATATTGTTTCTTATCTATGGAAAAAATGCACTCAAAATAGTGGAACCCCTTTTCCTCCTAGTCGCATGGTTATAACACAACCTGACATCCTACTTATGGTTAGGTTTGACTACGTAAACTCTTAAGTAGAGTTACAATATAAACTATTCTAGAGTATTATTGATAGTAATCACATGGATAGCCCCTTACCCATGAATAATGGGGGCTAACGTGGCATATTCTCTAATTATTATGGTTAAAAAAGGAAGGTCAATTTATGAGTGGCATAAATTTCACATATATACTTCATTGGCATGATTCTTGGGTCTTTGGAAAGGTCTATGTGTGTAGAATAGGAAGAAAATGTGTTGTGCAAAAGAGGAAAATTTTTTCCCCCTCCCATTGGAAAGTATCATTTGATGCCTCAAAATACTCCCAAAATGTTTTAAACCCCAATTTTCCAAATTAGGTCCCACTGGTAATTGTGTCCTAAAAAGTGATTCCTGTATTTTTTCCACCTTGAAGGAATCTATATGGATAAAAAACAATATAATGATCCAATATTGATCACATATAGAGAGAAAAAATATTCTAATGTTGATTATCGAGTACAAATTTCAATTTCTAAAGAAAAATAGTAATTGAGTGTAAAAAAAAATCAATAAGATATTCGCAATTCCTTCCATTCTTTATGTAAAATTGCTATGAAAAATTAAAAAATATTAATAATAGTAAAAAGTGAACATTAATTATAAATAAAATATTTTAATATGTAGTTTTATGTAATATTGACATATTTTAAACCCGTGAGCAAGTTTTTGGATTCTGTCTGGAAACATGAGCTTCACTTTTGTTGCCGCCTATGTTAGGGTTCCCAGATCTGGCCGCCGCCATGGACAGAGAGCAGAGCCTGCAGCTTTTCAGACTCGAGTAGATCGAGAAAACAATAGCAAGGGTGAAGCAGTGCCCTCCCCCGACATTGAAGATAATCAAATCTTGGAATTCCTCGACAAGGTTGGGGTTTCCCCTAGCTGCAGCCACGCGCATGAATGGAGAAGGGTTGGTTATACCTGGCTGTGAAGCTCTGCCAAAGGAAGGACGATGAACAGGAGCTACAATGTTGATTACACTAGCTTTCCAGCAGCCGAATCTCATTCTACCGCCATTTATTGGCCTCTTCTTAGCCCTACGGCACATCCCGCTCATAATTTAAGCTGCGCATCGACCCCTTTCAAGCTAGCACCACCCCTCATGGTCACGCGCTGCTATGCAAAGGAAAATGGGAAACAAGCTAAGGATGGGCTCCTTAGTAGCGCCAACGCTGAAGCAAAAATGGAGCAAACTCCTCCTCTCATATATAACCACAGCAGCTGCACAGATCCAGATCTTAGAAATTACTCTGCCTCATTTCAGATCTAGATATTGCAACTCTCAGGCAAAACCATATTACAATGGGTTTTCTCTTCGGACCTGGTGTAGAATCTCAAGATAAATCTAGAACGTCAGATAGGGGATACCTTTGGTCCTCCAGAGACTTCTTTACCAAGGTAAACAACTTGAGGACCTTCTTCCCCTCTCTGTTTACAGCATTAATAGAAATGATTCTATTGTGTTAACCCTTCGCTTGAGAGGAGGCACAGCTGGACAGTCATCTTCAACTCCTACTTTCTCATACAAAGATGTTGTACATTCTCAGAACCCCAAACACCCTGAAGCCCCCAAGCCCCAGCCTTTTCTGGTTGACAAATTGGAGGATGTTCCCTCAGTTGAGATCTCCCATCCAGATCTCATAGAATATCTTCAAAAATTTGCAGAAAAACCCATCATATGCAGATTTAATGGAGTTTGGCCGCATACAAAGGAACTCTATGAATGGATCTATGATAACTGGACACACAATTGAAAGGTCAGTTTCTATTCAAAAGGATTCTTCATAGTACTTTTCGATCACTCTAAGTATTATCAACAGGCCTTAGAGGAAGGTCCTTGGTTTTTGGGAACAACAGGGCTCTTCTTAACCCCATGGTTCCTAGATTTTGACCCAGCTACAACAGTCGTCACCAGGACACCTGTCTGGGTTAGGCTTCTCAAATTACCAGCCAATCTATGGCATATTGCAGTCTATAAAGGAATAGGAAACGTCTTGGGCCACTTTTTAATGGTATATTATTGGAGGGAAAATCAAGGTCTATACACATATCCCAGAGTATGTGTGGAATTAGACATAAGCAATGGCCTACCCGACAAAATCATCATCAAGGTAGGCGACTTTGTTTGGACTTAGATCTTAGATTACGAGAACACTGCCTTTCGTTGCTTCCATTGTCACCAAACAGGGCATCTGTAGAACTCTTGCCCCACATTCCCTACAAAAAAGAGAAAGGAAAACATTACAAAGTCCAAATCCAAAAGATGGACTCCTTGTACCCCGGTGCCAACTGTTGACTCTGAATCCTCAAGTTCAGAAGATGAAGGGAGTGAAGCAGAATTGGATCATACTCTTCAGACAAAGGACTTGTCCACCACTGCACCTGAACATCCTCCAGATACTACAATCACTCAGAAATGCATTCATGAGTCCTCCTCTTCCGATTCAGATAAGGAAATCCCCCATTTGGAGAACTCCAGTCTTCAAATTGTCCTAGCTCATACACACCAGGATGGATGGGTTAAAGTCAAAAAAAAGAAAGGGAAAGAACTTCATGTGGAGGCTTCTGTCCATGCTAGGTAGAAGTCAGTTATTTCCATCCCTCTAGTCACATGTTGTAGCTCCTTGCTTATTTCTTTTACTCTCTCCGAGACCGAGGTTGATAGTTTATCATTTCTGCTTTGCCGGTTTCTTGTTTCTCTTTCTTGTATTCTTATCATGTACCATATTTTTGCTTCATAGAATTAGTCCAATTCAGAAAAATAAAATAAAATAAATAAATAAAAATATTGACATATTTTAAAAAAGATGTTAATATTAAATTTTTTTCTAAAGTGAATAACATGATTTATAAAGAGGAGTTCATTAACTAATAACTATATGACTTTAACTCATTGAGATAGTGGGGTTCTTGGTGAGATAAATATTTCATCAATGGGTTTGAATCAATTTTCTCTCCCCCTCCATTGACCTAGTGGTCATTTTTCTTTGTGCATGTGATCGAGTAGATCTACAACAATGTGTCTCTCCCATACGTTCTTTGTTCTAGATGGTGTTGAGGTGGATATGAGATTGTATTTGTGGGTAATGATAGTTTTCATTAATTTCTATGTTCACATGAATAGAAGTGGTTTATGGATGTCATGGGAGTCGTCAGCCATGGAAGATATAGATATGTCAGGAATGGGTCTACTCAAATGGGTAATCCAAAATTAAAATGAAGGTTTCATGAAAATATTTGCAAGATAGTTTATCTCTTTTAGGAAATGGATCATGATTGGAAAAGAGCATAATCTTAATTATGTTTTACATAAATTAAACAATTCTAATTGAAAAATGCAACATCAAACACAAAAAATTAATAATAGAGTTGACCCCTTATGGGCTATGTCTTCGCATCCATCTTCCAATGGTGGCTTTTTCTTTTATTATATACTCAAATGCTCAAATACATCAACGTACAAGTCTCAGTATGAAAAAATAGCATTTCATTGTATCCAGAATGCCCAAAAATGTTGAAAATTGAGCAAGATACCTTTCTTTCATACAATCGGTTCGTAACTACAGCATAACAACTTTCAGTGCTGTAAAAAATTCAACAAAATAGCCCATAGCCCAACTAATTTGGCACTTTGTTAAATCCTCGTACGTTTCCAGTTCAATCCAAATTTGGTGGGAAATGTTTTATATATTGAATATATATTTTTAATTAGATTTTTTGGCACCCACACCTTTAATCTGTACTTCAACCTATCACATGGCTGCATGGAGGACCATGGGTCGTGGATATGAACCATGCATTGATAAATTAGCCTCTGCTCCCTTTGGTTTTTGTTACATGTCATCGTGATATCACAAGTCAAGGCCTTTGTCATCACCCTTTCCATGTTACATTCGTTGGTGGTTGCATCAAGCAATAAAACCATGGGTTGTTGGCCAAACCTTCATGTTGGTTTCATCATTTGTGCCATGGACTCTATAACCCACTCCTCCCACATTTACTCGCTTTCAGCAAATTTACCATGGTAAAATTCAGATGCGGGTAAATATGATAAGACTAAAAATCCCATATTACCTTAATGGAATGGAGTCGACAACTTAAAACCTTTCAAAATTCCCCTAGGTCTTACAGGACCTCCAGGAGAAACCCAACCCCTCTAGGTGTCTAACCCCTGAGATAACTCTCTCTCATTTAACAAGAGCCTCAGTCACTTCGTTTCCAAAGCATGAAAGTGAATATAAGCCTCTAGTGACTCCCATAGTCCTTCCTTATAGTGACTACGGAATTTTTGAGTCAATTCTATGCCAGCGACACTAAATTCTTAGCCACTTTTTTCTAGCTAGGATGCAGGCTTCTGCCTAGTACTTAGTGAAACTTCCATAAATGCTGAAGGACATAAAAAATAATATTATAAACCAAAAAATGAACCAATACCTAAACCAAACTCTCCTGATCGAGACTAACATTTCGTCGAACACATAGTAAACATGAAATGCACAAGTCATTAATTCATATTTAAACTTAAAGATTTCAAAACTTATATCAGGTTTAACAGGAAGGACCAATTCCTTCTCAAAATTGCTATCATAGTAATAGTTAGGTCATACATTCATGAAAAAGGCATTCATTAATGGAATTATGTAAGATCCATACTTAGATATGTCAAATAACCATAAAAAGGAAGATAAAGTCAACTTTTATTAAACGTATGCAAAATCGAACCAGGTTCGTGACTTCCACGTACCACCTACCCATAGATTGGGTTCAACCAAATATTTATTTCATCCAATCACCCCCATGCCATATTCGAAGAAATAATATGGTATTTCATGGGATAAACCAGTCCAAAAACAACCAAGGGAATTTATAAGTTAAACCACCTCCACCGTCACAATACCACGATCTCACCTAAACCAGTCCCGATATTAAAAAACCAAACAAATCTTAGACACCTTAGTATTACTTCACCGTCCCTTGTGGAAATTTCCTAACTCCTCCCACCTGTTGAGGGCTTCCTCGAGAAAATCATCTGCACCCTAAACCCTTGGAATTTTCCTAAGATGACCTCACCCAGATCCAAAACCTTCCAAAAATTAAAAAAATTTACTAGGAAAGAATCCCATCACACCATGGCTATCTAGAAATGGAAATCCAAGTCTAAAACCAATATCAAATCTTGGAAAAATCCATGGCACCAATAGAATAGAAACCAAATATACACATGCATATACCATGCATGTCAAAACTAACTAGGAAATCCTACATGCAACCTATTACCTACAAGTATTCCCACTGAAGCTCCTTGATCCAACTTGTCCTTAATTGATCCTTTCTTTCCTTTGATTTCCTTGTCCTTCCTTTGATTTCTTGTCCTTCCTTTTATTTATTTCTTTCCTTCTCCTCTTTAAAATATTCTCTTCTCCGAGACTTATCCTAAAACTAAACTGGATAAATGCTCCAAACTAATGCTTTGAAGTCTATTTACTCTCGATGCCTATAATTTCTTCATTTTCCTTCATTTTCCTTCAATTTCCTCCTCGCATGCAAGTTGTGACCTTTCACCTTCCTTCTCCTAATTTCCTTTATTTTCATAAATACAATTCCAATTAATGCATTAATGCCTTAGGCCCAAAGTTTTTCCCATTTCCTTTTCCAATCTCCCCTTAGCCATAAACACATCAAGTGATTCCCATTAGGATATTTTTCCCAACATTCAGCTTGGAATATGTTTCACATGACCTTTTTTGTATTTCGACTTTATTAAATTTTATTACATGAAATTTTAACCGATGGATGTTATAGACCCCTCCCCCTTAGGGGAACATCGTCCTTGGTGTCTATGACACCTACAACCAACAAAATCGCTAAAAACAAAAACATACTATCTGTGGAGCTTTACAACTTAGCTCATTTCATTATTTACAATAATACCCTACTAAAAAGAAAAACCATCATGAGAAACATGAAAAAATGACAACCATACCACTTATTAGAGCTTTATAACCCAATCCATTGCTTTATTTACAATACGAACCATACGTAAATATGTAAAAATACCAAAACACATTTTCCTCCATTGGAAACCGATGAAGGATACATAGCATGCATCTGATCATCCATCTCTCATATAGCATCAACGGAACCAAAGTTATTGCATCACGCATTAACATGATTTCTTGGTTCTGGAGCGTGAGTTGCTTCCACTGAAATATGCACTAGGTTTCCAGCTAGAATTCTCCTTATGGTTCCACTTGCAGTACATGCCAATCAATAACATGATCAACATCATTCACATATATTTTAAGTAATTAAACATGGAAAACATCATGGAGTTTCATTGTTGGAGGATATTCAAGTATTTAGGCCACTTTTAAAATCCTCCCAAGGATCTCAAAAGGCCTGCAATGCCATGGTGCCAACTTGTAACGTGATTTGATCCTCAAGGAAATATTATTGGGCTTGATGCACAAATACACATGCTCCCAACCCGAAGCTCCTTAAATTCCCTGTGCTGGTATGCTTAACTCTTCTTCTTTTCATGCATTTCCTTAATATTATTCTTTATAAATTTCATTTCCAGTTCCATTTCTTCTAACATATCTGGTCCATTAAGTACCTTATTCACTATATTTCTCTAGCTAATGGAAGTATTGCAACTCTGCCCATACATTTCCTCAAACAAACTCATCCTCAGTGACTCTAGATAAACATTATTGTAAGGAAACTCTACTAAATGGTAGATAATCCTCCCATATCCTAATGCATGACATACATACTTAGGATATCCTTCAGTATCATGTTTGCCCCATGTTAGTGTGAATTCTAATCGCAAGCATACGAAAAAAACTCACTTTATTTGTGCATAAAAAACAACCCTAACATCAAAGATGCTGCCAATTTCCTTAGCTGCGGTTAGTTGACCAAGAAAAATGCTAAAAAATCAAGAGCAATGAAGTTAATGACATTAAAAAAAAAAAAAATTTAAGAGTTGCTCCATGCATCCAATAGACAAAACAAGAATATTTTTCAACAATTCTATATTTATGACACCTTGAAAGGGAACATAGAAAGATGTTACCAGTCCCCCTCATTGGGATGGCTTATTGTACATCCTCGACACTTCGTATCTAAGATCACTCTCTCTTGATGGTGTAGAAAACCCATATAAAAATGGAACTCAAAGGGAGCTCACAAGAAAAATTGTAGAAAAAGATGACAATGATGGAGGATCAAAGTCAGAAAAAAAAGTATAGATCCAGAGCGATCTTTAGGAAGCAAAAGGTAGTGAATGAATGGAAAAACCCTTCTATTTATAACAAAATATTGAGTTATTCTAGATATTGGTGCATAGTTAAAATATTAATAACCAAATCTAGATCCAACTTTTATGTAATATTTTATTATTTTTGTTGGAGGGAAAAAGAATTTGAATTTTGGTCAAATCCCTTTATTTGTGAATAATAAATAAATAAATGGGTACTTTATTATTTTAAGAGTTTGTTTGAGTAATAATTAAATACATAGTTATTTATTAAATTATTTATAAATGATTTAGTCAAATTTAACAAGGACTATTATTTAAATAATGTTTTAAATAGTTATTTGTAGAAAATAATAAGATAAAACGTGATTTATCTAATTAGTTTTCATGTTTTGGGTTAAATATGACTAGGAATATAAATCAAATTGCTATTTAATTAATTATCCCTTGAGGAAAATAAAACAAATATGGATTTATTCAATATTTCCCCATGGGGTTCCCTGTTTAGACCATAAACAACTTAATAAATTATGGATTACTATGTTTTCATAATGAAAGAAATTTTACTTAGGGTAAAATTGGTCTTACATTGTGTACTTTGGGCCATCTAATAGTAACAGGTTAGATGTCCAAAAATTGGTGTAACAGATTACCCCTAAGCGTGTGAGCGTTAGGAGCTAATCGTATGATCGAAGTACATTGTCAGAACTCAATCACTAGACACTGAAGGTAGATTCCGAGAGACTGAAATATAAGGTACAATAAGGTGCTGGAGGACAAGACCCTGAGGAGGAGAGATTTACAAGTGCGACAAGTCTCTTTTATGAGTGAGTGGCTATTCTACATGAGGTGGGGGAGGAATAACTATGATCGTCAAGATAACAAAGTACAAAGAATAATGCATCGAGTAAAATAAGGGACTAAACTATATAGTACAAGTTGGCATAAACATTGGCTAGATAAAGACATGATAATGGATACCATATACATACTGTGCCGGGGACAAGAGGCAGGACTTATACAATAATATACGAGTACATGAGATATAATTACAACCAAAGAGGCCCTATAAAATAGGCAAGGGCTCTGAAAATATGAATGATACATGGAAACTAAAGAGGTGCTGCAAGTGGCTGAGGCCGAAACCATAAAATATATGGAGCTACATCCAAAGCTATAGTAAAGAGGTCATCCGAGCATATGGGGGGCTACCTAAAGGGCCACGCCCTCGTGGGGTCTGAAACATCTCACACACACCCGATAAATCACTGGTATAATCTGTTGCATCACTGAACCATCAAGTATACAGATCTCGATCATGCCATAAGGAGCTGGAGATGAGAAAAAATCAAGTCAAAGGGCAATAAACAGTCCCTTGACTGATCCGAGACATCAAACAAGAGTGGAAGCTGGAACCAAGGTACATCGCCCTTGAGACCTGTCCTCTGGAATGAATAAGTTGATGTTGACAAAAGAAGGTATGACATAGGTGAGGCAATAAGGGATCCTGAAATAAGGCACTAGAAAGAATTATAGAGAGAATGATAGAATGACACCAGGAATAATGGTGGAATGAGGGGTACTGAGTAGAGAGCTGACGACTTCCCTTGTTAGAGCATAAAGGGCATAGATGACCTGGCAGCAACTGACGCAACACTGGAGGGGATATGGGATAGTATGATTGAAGGCAAAACTGTGTGAAATGAGAGAGGAACAAAGCATGAAGGATGCAGGACTATAGCGGGATACAAAGGGACTCGGGATATACTCCATGGATGTGATGATGACTCAACTCGGATGCTGTAAAAAAGGGCGACTCAATGATGCTACCACATAGAATAGGCCCAGTGGGGACCATAAAAACATGAGTACAAGATGGTTACTCACGCTGAAAGTTGACACGATCATGGTCAAGTATGAAGGCAAAGTGGTGCCCCAAGTACGAGTGTTGCAAGTGAAGAAACTCAATTTTGAGGAGTGGTGAAGTGACCATTCGTGGGAAAAATGTATCCGAGTGAAGTATCAAATCACAAAAAGCTTAACGAAACCCATTTGAGAGCTCAATGAGAGCTTTCCAACAGTACTGACGATTTTTCAAACTGAACTAGAATCTGGTCCCAACTGGCGAAAGAAAATCTAGGATTTCTCTTTTAATAAGGCATTTTCGCTCAAATTTGATTCATTTGCAATTGTAGCCATGGTGAATGTAGAGAGGAGAACAGGCCCTAAATTTTGCAGTGATCGTAGCAGACAAGCTGACCATTAGAATCGATATCCGTCAATTGTAGGTAAGGGGCCTAATCCTACTCTTAGAATTTTAGTGTAGGTACCCAGAGCTCATGAATGGGCTAGGGCACACATTTTGGGGTTTTTTCTGCAACCTGGGTAGCAGGTACTACACAGAAAACTACGACCTATCCTGGAAAATGACCTGAAAAGTGCGACCTGTCAAAGAAAGGGGGTTTCAGTGTTGTTTTTTGCTGAGATATAGGATTGTTATGGTTGAGGGGCATAAGTTCTCCCAAGCATGTTATGGTCATGCCAAAATGTATTTCGAAAAGGGGAATTTAAACACATTTTTATGATGTGGTGCACCATTTATTTTCGTTATGCTTATGTAGTTCGAGAAAGGGAATGGAGGATTACAAATCTCTTTTGGTACTGCATATATGAAGCAAATGGACTAATTTTTTTGGTTTCCATACATGGTGTCACTATCCCAAAGAGTGGATTTGGATATAATGAATTGGTGCTCACCTAGAAAACACACAGGTTGGTCAACAACAATGTCTAGGGGATTGAGTTGTTAATTTGAGATGAAGAAATGATGAGGAGGATCATCCCTAGGGTGATATAAAGTGATATGGGACTCTAGAGGTTATTCTAAACAGGGAAGAATGATGGTACTAGAGTGAACACAAACAGATTCCATATGAGGTTTGTCGAGAATTGTTTCTCGTCGACTTTCAAATATGGGTGCCTCCTTACCAAAACATTGTGTGTCAATGTAATGACCACAAGGTGTATGCGGTTCGAATGTATGGTTTCACTGTAAGGGGGGATAGATAAAGTTAGGGGTGGTGATTTCTTCCATAATATCATTATATTAATTGAATATGGGGTGACTGGTGGAAGAAAAACCACCTGACGTGGTGAAGCTACCTGACTCATCATCGTGACAAGAAAGGTTCACATGTGGATCGTCACAAAGGGTGACTGAAGAATAAGTAGATTAAGGATCCACCAATGTTGAGCCCAAGGTGATCACTGAAGGGAGGCTAGGAAAAATATAAGGGGAAGTCCTAAGGGGGTCCTCTACCTTGGATGTCATAAATGATGATACGTAGAAAATGGTGGCTGAAGGATCTGTCATCTCGACATCAGGAGGGGGAATGTCAATGGGAGAATTTGTTTCCTCTAGTTCTACTGAAGCAAATGCACAATTAAGGGAGAGGTGGACTCGCTGCGCTTGGCCTAGAATTGGCGGACTACTTCCAAAGAGGTGCAATAGTCTTTGAGGTAGGGACAGAGGTGAGTATAGTGGCCATCAAAATCACAGAAATCACAAGGGTGGTTGGTGTCAATAGTCTTGGGGTTCTTGGATTTATTAGAGGAAGGAATGGAGGCTTCAGGGACTGTAGAATCATGGAACATGACATTTACCATGCGCTTGATACGAGGCAATTCTATCAATGATGGGTGGCATGACCGACAACATCACACAAAGCACACGGGTGGGTACGCTTTGAAGGTTGAGGAGGAGCAAGTTTTTTCTGGGTGACCTTGTACTTAGCTTCCTTATTGTGATCTTTTCCCCCATTGCCTGAAGCTTTCACAAAAAGAGTAGGTTCCTCTTGAGGTGGCTCAGGTAGAGAAGCAAAGGGAGGAGTCATGGCGACTGGTTAGAACAGGGTCAAAGCAGTATAAGGTTTGGGCTGACCAGGTGGGATAGTCGATGGGGGATCAATGTACAAGACTGGGATGCCCAAGGTCATGTTAGAAAGAGATAAAATAGCCATAACAGGTACTGAAAATACTCCAGGGGGGGATCTAGAAATGGTATCAGACTAGAGGGATAGTGGCAAGGCGGGATAGCTCCGAGATGGTTAAGGCCAGGAGGAACTGTGCCAGGAGGGTAGATCGGCTCATGGATACCAGCTACAAATGAGAGGCATTGAGGAGGGGGTCCTGAAGGCTTATTAGAGGTGATAGGAGAAGTTTGCGGTGGGCGGGGCTGCTAATTAGTCGAACCAATCTATTTGAGGCTGGACCAAGACAATTGCGTCATGCAAACATTTGACGAGTTAGGATCTGAGATAGGAGGAGAAAGACCAGGGAATAAACCAAGCAAAGAGGAGTCTTTGTAGGCTCCCGATGAAACACTGGTCAAAGGTTCGACTATTTTTTTATTTCCATTGAAGAGATGATGGACTCAGGGGAGGTATGAGACTTCAATTCGTAATATGTCAACTAGTCAATGGTAACAATATTTCTATTGTGAGGAAAGCCCATCTTACGGTGGACTACATATGGGACAACAAATATCACATAAATGTAGCTATGACCCAATATAATGTTGTAATCTAAGGGGGCATCAATGACTTCTACGTCAACATAAATAGTCTTGCCCGCAAAAGTAATAGGACAATTGCGGAACATGCCTATGCGCTGGGAAGAGTGGCCATCCCCCTCATTAATGACATAACGAGAGACGTTGGCATTCTGGATCTTGACAGGGATTTGGAAGGCAGCAGGAGTAGGAAGGGGGGATGTTATGACTGGTCAACATCAAAGACGATCAAACAATCATCTGAAGGATCCACGATGCCCATGGCAGTTAGTAGAGATTTTCATTGTGAAGGGCATGACTCGAGGATTTCTTGCGTTGATATCGAAGTAGGGGGTTGCACCAAATCATCTAATATACTATATGAATGGGAAACTTTACCAGAAGCAGCGTTTTGACGTAATGGTCCCTTGGGGATCTTGGTATGAACCTCTACCTTAGGATGAGGGATATATAAAGGATTGTTGGGTGTCGAAAGAGGCTCTATGGGACCTAAAGAAGGGGGCTCGAGGGCAGATGTAGTGGGTGGCTTGTTGTACTAACGGGATCGAGTCTGAAGTTTGTTATCAGCGATATCAGGTTCCTCAAAGTTCATCGTGAGAATTTGGTAATCAGAGGTTCCAAATGGAGGAGGTTGAGTAGCTGCCTAACCTTCAGGGGGTTGGGTAGCCACGAATCCTTGCTGGGGAAAGGATTGGTAAACATAGTCTGTTGGATAGGTACAACATGGGGAGGAAATGAAGGGGAGACTTGTTATCCTCGGGATGTTTCTTAAGCTTCCCACATCTGCCACATCTGAGGTAATAGAGGACAATCGTGGGTATAGTGACCATAGACACCGCAGCAAGAACAATGTTTTTTCGTGCGAATGGGCTTGTCCTTCCTGGGTTGAGTGCCCTATTGTTGGTTAGTTGTGTTAGGTGTATTCCCTTGGGGATTGTTTCCTATATTACCTGGGGAATATTGGTTTTGGTTTCCTTTCCTCTTATTTTTTGAATTACAAGGATTAGTCACACCGTGCCGTGCATACACCTAACCCTCGGGGGGTGGTGGATGTTGTTGCGAGGGTTGAGAAGGAAAGGGAGGATGAGGTGCTTATGTTGGAGGAGCTGGAGCACTAGACTATGGATACGAATAATAAGGAGGTTGGGAAACATTGTGGTAAGAAGGTGGGGCAAAAGGAGGAGGCAAGTCGTGTCCTAGATACATGTTACTGGGAGGGCGAAAAGTGTTGGAGGAGTTGGCCCCTCCCTAAGGGAAACCATAACTCATGGGAGGATGAATGTACAGATGAGAAATAGCTCCAAAGATACCGTCGGCGGCATGGGATGCCCCTGGTGTATTGGCACCACCGGGTCTAGGGAGATCTGGTAAGACAGTATAAACACAACTAGACTGTGCGTAGGTCAAGTCATATTTCAACGCAATCTGGAGGACAGCTTCTTCAATCTGAGGGAAATGAGATGTGACATATTTTCCACTAGCAGCAAAAAGGGATTTTAGAAATCAATCTATGTAGACACAGTCTTCGAAGTTAGGGGCTAAACATAGGCTCTTTCTTCTCTGCCATTCCTATACATGATTGGATAGGCGAGTCAGATAAGATTGACTTTAAGATGTCAAAAGTTTGATACCAGTGTCATAATGAAGGGGAAGCTAGAATTAAGATAGAAATGCCCTAGCAAGAATCACAAAAGTAGTATGAGACAAGGAGGAATGGTCGACATACCACTTAGAAGCTTCTCCAGTAAGTGTACGATGGAACAACCGAAGACAGAAAGAGTATCGATGATGGAGTTAGACGAACACCACATGTGGAAAGAATGAACATGGTTTGTAGGATCCTCTCCATCAAGACCTTCAAGATTGGGGATGTTTTAAGGGAGCTTGGTTGGCATAGCAGGCCAACCAGGATCATGGTGTATGGGGTCATTGATCAACTAGTTGAAATAGGGAAGACTGAGGCCTGCCATATAAGGGGGAAAGGGAGTAGCCGGGATAGTTCCTATTGCAATCCCACTTGTAGTAATTCCATCAATAGGGCCGGGGCTACCACCAGTGTTAGGTTCTGAACCAGACATGGTGAAGGTGACAAGAGGAGAGCCAGGGATAGAACCAAAAGTGGAATCCGATGAACCAAAAGTAGAGTCAGAATGGGGACTCAGCGTTGGACTAACCCGAACCCTACATGGAGGAGTAAGTCTTCCTAACGGAAACTAAGGATGAAGAAAAATATGTCTCTGGGATAAACACCTTGGGGGCGGAGTGATGGAAAAAAAGACATAGGTCACATAAGGAAGAGAGACCAACAAGGGAAAGGAGGTGTAGGATGAAATGATTACAATGTTATAGTCTTGGTCTGGCAGTGTAAACCCGATGCTCTTCACTTATGGTGCATGTGTATGTGATAAGTGTGTTAATATTAGTTTAAACCTAGACGTGTGTAGAGAAAAAATAAAAAATTTGTTGTATAACTATAAATAAATCTAAAAATAACAGTGAAGTAAACTAAAATATGACAAAAAATAAATAGCTAAAGATGCATCAAGTTATCCCCAGGAGGAGGACTTCGCAACAACCAGTATATGGGTGGGAAAAATCTAGTCAAAACACACAATATGGAAAATGGATCTAAATTCAGGAGGGACATGGATCTAAAGGTCAGATCTGCTAGAAATAGGTTCATATAAAAACAAAAAACCAGAGGGAAAAGTGTTGCAAATGAGGTGGCGAAAGGCTACAACCTGAAGGGAAATGGAGGGAACCCTAGAGGAGGACCAAACAAAACTAAAAAGAGGTGTTTTGGATGGGTGAATAACCAATATGAAATGGATCTGAAGGTACACCATTAGACTTGAAAAATGGTTGAACACACTGAAATACCAGATGAACTCCTCCTAAAATGGTGGAAGCATATTGAAGCCCTAGGTGGTTAGTTTCCTACTTCAAAGAGTAAAAAAAATAAAGTACAGGACCAAGACTGGTGGAGACAAAGGTTAGGAAACCCTGAACAGTAGCCCAGAAAAGTCGAGAAAAATCACAGAAAATTTCCCCCAAAAAGTACAGGTAGCATTTTCTGACTTTTTTCAGCAGAGGTCGCAGTTTTCTGGCTCTTTTCTATGCCCTAAGGGTTGAGGTCCCAGGTTTTGGCCCAAAGTGCAACCTTCACTTCTAACACTCTCGGGAGAAGGTTTCAAAAAAAAGTGTCGTCTCATTTGCGGCTAACACCTGTCACCTGCGCAATAAGCCCAGAAACACACATAAGTTATAATTTTTACTGTTTTAGGGTTTTAAAGGTTAAAAAAAAACATAAAGAAAAGTAAAACAGGAAGCTGAAGAAAAACCCTAGGGGTTGAAGTAGCTGGTCATGCAGGGATCTAAAAAATGATAGTGGTCATAATTATAAACTCTTGTGGAGTCTCCAGTTGTTAGTGTGAATTCTAATTGCGAGCGTATGAAAAAAAACACTTTAGCTATGCATAACAAACAACCTAAGATCAAAGATTGCTGTAAATTTCCTTAGATCTATAGTTAGTTGACCAAGATAAATGATAAAAAATCTAGATCTATGCAGTTAAAGACATTAAACATCAAAGAAAAGCAAGATTTGCTCCATGCATCCAATAGACAAGACACGAATATTTTTAAATAATTTTGTGTTTATGACACCTCGGAAGGGAACATAGAAAGATGGTACTAGTCCCCCTCAATGTGATGGATTCTTGTATGTCCTCAATGCTTCAGATCTAAGATCTCTCTTTGTTGATGGTGTAGAAAAACCAGACAACAATGGAACTGAAAGGGAGCTCACAAGCAAAATGGTAGAAAAATATGACAATGATGGAGGATCAAAGTCACACCAAAAGTAGAGATCCAGAGCAATCTTTAGGAAACAAAAAGTAGTGAATGAATGGAAATCCCCTTCTATTTATAACAAAATATTGAGTTATTCTAGATATTGCTGCATAATTAAAATACTATTAACTAAATCTATATCCAAATTTTATGGAATATTTTATTATTTTTGTTGGAGGGAAAAAAAAATTGAATTTGGTCAAATCCCTTTATTTGAAAATAATAAATAAATAAATGATTTATTTATTATTTTAAGAATGTGGTTGAGAAATAATTGAATAAATAGTGATTTATTCAATTATTTATAAATTATTTCATCAAATTTAACAAGGAATATTATTTAAATAAAGTTTTAAATAATTATTCCTATAAAATAATAAGATAAATATTTATTTATTTAATTAATTTTCTTGTTTTGGGTTAAATATGACCAAGAATATTAATCAAACTGCTGGTTAATTAATTATCCCTTGAGGAAAATCAAACAAATAGGGTTTTATTCAATATTTGCTCATGCGGTTTCCTATTTAGACCATAAACAAGTTAATAAATTGTGGATTACTAAGTTATTTTTCATAGTGAAAGAAATTTTACGTAGGGTAAAATTGGTCTTACATGGTGTACTTTGTTCCATATAATCGTAACAGGTTAGATGAACAAAAATTGGTAGAACACCCCTTCTTTCTATTCATTTGTCTATGGAGGATAAGTTGTATTGAAGGCCAATTATGTCGCAAAACATGTAAACAAATCCTTCAAAAACATGGAAGTGAATTTAGCATCCATGTCCAACACATGCTTCTTCGGAAAGCCATGTAACCTCAATATATCCTTGATGAATACCTGTGCTACCTCACTAGGTGAATAACGAGTCTTAACTGGAATGAAGCAAGCTACCTTTCTCATTCCGTCTACCGAAACCATGATAGAATCATGCTGCCTTGATGTCCTCAAAAGACCTATAAATAAATCCATGGAAATGACCTCCCATTTCCATTATGAAATTGGAATATGATGAAGCAACCCACCTTGATGCTTACACTCTTCTTTCACATGTTGATGCTCCAAACATCTAGCCACAAACTCTGGCACTTCCTTCCTCGGATTCGACTGGTAGTATAACATATTTACTGTTTTCAATATCTTCTGATATCCTAGGTGACCTGAATATGTCCTAACATGAAATTTCCTCAAGATAAGCTTCTTGAGTTCACTGTCATCCGACACATAGAACTTGTCCCTAAATCTCACCAAGACGTATTCTATGAGACAATTTTCCACATACTGATCACCTGTACCATGTTGTAACTTGTGCATAAGCACCATGTACTTATTATCATGTTGTCATGCCTATAAAATTTGATCTTGTAAATCTGTCTCGTCTGAGATCACCGATGCAACATAACTCATCTACACTCTTATACTAAGAGAATATTCAACCCATTTCCCCTTATCCTTTGTGTATCTGATATTGAAGTCAAACTCACTAAGTGTATCCAACCATCTAGCTGGCCTGACATTCAGATTTGGTTGGTGACACAGATATCTCAACCCACTGTGATCGCTCATCAATATAAAAATCCCCCCAAGAAGAGAATGCATCCACATATTCAAGGCATGGATAATAGCATCTATACACAACACAAACTCTTTTTTTGGATCTGTAATATTTAACACTAGAGCATTGGTCAATAACTGCTTCATCTATTCAAAATTGGATGCACATTGTTTTTTCCACTCAAACTTCTTACCTTTTATTTACAATGATGTGATAGGATATGAAATGCATGAAAAAATCTTGATGAAACTCCTATTGTGACTTGAAAACCCCATAAATGATCTGACTTCATCCATATTTCTAGGAGTTTCCCATTCCATGATATATTTTATCTTTTCTGGATCTACAATTATGCCTTCCTTGGAAACAACATGTCTCATGTAACTAACCTTTGTATGAAAGAAACTACACTTTCTAAACTCGACATTCAACTGATGCTCTCTTATAAATATCAACATTGTTTCAAAATTATCGGCATGCTCTTCCTCATTATTAAAATATATAAGTATATTAACAATGAATAAAATAACAAACTTGTCCAGATAAGGACGTAGTACACTATTCATCAAGCACATAAAAGTAGTGGTGCATTATTCAAACAAAAAGGAACTACAGAAAACTCATAATTCCCATACCTGCTACTAAAAGAATTCTTATAGATGTCATATTCTTTGATGCTTACCTGATGTTATCTTGATCTCAAATAAATATTTGAGAACATTGTTTCTCCCTTCAAATAATCAAACAAGTCATCAATCCTCAACAACGGGTACATGTTCTTTATCGTCACCTTGTTCATCTTCCGATAATCAATGCACAAACAATACTAGCACACCCAAGGCTATACAGTTGGTCTAATGTATCCCTAATCAATAATTTCGTTCAACTAAAAATTTAACTCAACCGACTTTAGAGTGCTCATACTATAAGGTTTCTTTGATGTTGGTGCTGCCTCGGGTGCCAACTCAACATAAAATTGTACTTCCCTGTGAGGAGGAATCTCTAGAATCTTTGTAGAAAATACATCTAGAAACCATTGCAATACAGAGTTCCACTTGAAGATTTCTACATCCTCAACATCCTTATGTTTGTCACTAGAAATATGAACTCCAAACATCACACACCCCTTCCTACAATTTCAGTTAGCCTACATAGTTGTGACCATCCTAATTGATGTAGGATTTTTCTTTTCCTGCAAGATTCTCTTTTCCCCATTATCATCCAAGCATTTAATAGACTTGTCATAGAAATCTACTTTGGTCCTGTGAAGATACAACCAATCGAAACCAAAAATAATTTTATACGATCCCAATGGCAGTACATTCAAATGTGTTGTTCTAGGCATACCATTCAACTCAAATGGACAAGATCTTACACAATGATGAAGTCTCTTCTTAGTACATGTAGCCAATTGCGCCAAGTAAGACTATCCATGGACTTATTTTCTCAAGCAATACTTATCAACCAGGTTAGGATTAAAATAACTATAATTAGATCCAGGATCAATAAAAATAGAAACAACTAGACCAGAGAGCTTATATTACATCTCAATAATGGATTCTTGATGATCTACCTTCTTTTTATCCATAATTTCATAAATCCGAGGAATGTTATGTCCAACATCCCCCGCTATATGTGCCTCCCGAGAACTGTAACCACCCTAGTACAATGGAAAATCATTCTTGTGATGATCTTTTCCACATATCCAACACTGCAACGGTCCCATACAATCACCTCTAGTATTATGCTATCCAGGATGCGACGCATGTCCATTCTCAAATGCATTGAACTTATTCTAAGGAACCATGTTTTATTTCTCACCTCAATCTTGAGGTCTTCCCCAATTTAGTTTCCACTTCCATTTAAATTTCTTATTTCTTTTCAAATCATGGTTAAGATCCTATTTTCTCTTTGACTTCTCATAACAATGCTTCACCTTTTGAATGGCCTCCTCCAACGATTTAGGTTCATCACACTCAATACAGTTTCTATACAACATTGGAAATCCACTTATTAATTTTTAAATATTAGCCTTCTCATCCTTGAAATAAGGAACATACCTCAATAGCTCCAAGAACTTGCTAATATAGTCATCATTTCTAATAAAACCCATCTGAAACTCATAAAATTTCTTAGTTTTGTCATCATAGTATCTCTCTGATAAGTACTTATTCTTGAATATTCTCTCAAACTCATCCCAACCCAACTCTTCTTCCCAAATACCTTTGAAATTATTTACATATTCCCACCAAATATTTGGTTCCCATTTAATACTGAAGGTGGCTATCTTGGTTTTCATTTTCTTTGGGTAGCTATGCAATCTAAATAATTTCTTCATCCCAAGCAACCATGCCTCTACATATTCTGACTTCTTCATATCTCCATCTAGTGTAGGAGGCTTCACTTTATTGAACTCCTCAGGAAAATACTCCATTATCCTATAAGGATGATGACAGTGATGACTATGATGATGTCCCCTCGATGAGGAACTAGAACGATTCACATACATACCAGTCCTGCTGTCAGTTGTATCTAGTGACCTACAACCTCTAACCGTGTCCCCTCTATCCAACTTGTATCCATACCAATAATTTCTACCATAGGCTCCGTTAGTATTCTCTTCCTGCTCTTGAATGATCCTTAACTGTCCATTTTTTCTGCAACTAGGAAAATCTCCAAAAAATAGTTGCATTGAATTTTGCCTACTTCTCATGAGCCCTTGCAAGTATTTCCTAAGTCTCATCATACCTGTCATTGTATCCTTATAAACTTCTAATCACTGCCCGCAAGCTTCTCAATTTACCTGCTATACCAAGATAATACTCATCTCCCTGTTTCCCAACTGATATGTATGGAGAGTCACGAGAACTATACCATTTTGCTCACCACATTTGATTCTATTCTTACTACAAGTGTACCATGTCAGAAAAACCAAATAGATACCAAACCAAATGCATACCTCATTTATATTCATGGGACGATTATCTCATATTCAAGGCCATTCCACATTACTGTGATACAAATATAATCATAATCATGTGAATATAACAACATCATATATGACCCCATGAAAGACAACCACAACCTTGAAAATGTAATATTTTACACAAAGAGAGTGCAACCTACTTTGATACCACCTTATAACCCACTCCGAGACTTACTCATTTTCACCACATTTCCAGGGGTAAACATGAGATACGGGTCACTATGGTAAGTCTCGGCTTCATGTATGACCTTAAGGAAATGGAGTTCACAACTTAAGACCTTACTGAGTTCCCACAGGTGTTACAGGACCTCTAGCAGAAATTATACCCCTCCAGGTGTCCAACCCCTGAGATAACTATCTATTTCATTAAACTAGAGCCTCAACCCCTTTATTTCCAAGGAGTGAAAGTGACTATAAGCCTCCATTTTCTCGAACATGCTTACCTACTAGTGAATGTCGACTTTTCCAGTCAATTATATGTTAACAACCTAAATTTCTAAGCCAAATTTTTAGGGCTAGGACTCAAGCCTTTACCTAGAACTTAGTAAAGATTCCATAAATTATGAATGGCATAGAAAGACATATTATAAACAAAAACTTGAACTATACCTTGACATGACCTCTCCAAACTCAGACTAATATTTCTTCAAACACATAGTAAGAATGCAACCTATAGGACACGAATTCATATCTGAACATAAAGACCGGAAACATTATATGAGATTTAAGAAGAAGCACCCATGACTTCTCACAATAGTTTTCATAACACGAGTGAGGTCATACATTTATGAACTAGACATTCATTAATGGAAATGTGATCAGGTCCATACTTAGATAATGTTAAATAACCATGCTTATAACCAACATATAACCAGATAAATACAAGTGACAGAACAAACATTAAAGCCATAAAACAATAAGTACATTTACTCATCAAAAGAAAGAGAAATTTAGCTCTTATTAAACATATGCAAAATCCAACAAGGTCCTAGACCACCACATACCACTCGACCATAGATTGGGTTGAATGAAATATTTACTTCATCCAGTAACCCTCGCGCCATATTCCAAGCATGAATAGGGTATCTTATGGGCTAAACCAATCCAAAAACAGCCAAGGGAATCCACAGGTTAAACCACCTCCACACTCACCATACTGTGATCTCACCTAAAGTGGTCTCGACATCACGCCTTTGTGACCAAGTGCATAGGGAATTCCTTCATATCTTGATTTTCTGTCTCTACTTTTTGTTGAGGTTATGGAGAAAATGTCCCCCCACAAAAAAAAAAAAAAATGATTACTGTGAGACTTCACCTCACCGTATCGAAAACCTTAAATTTAGCTCAGCATCATTCCATCACACCACGTATATGGAATTGGCAGGAAATGTTAAAACCATTATATAAGCTTAATAAGTCATGCTGCAATAACAAAGAAGACAAAATATACCTTATACTTAAGCCCTGTACCAAAAACAGGAAGTGGATAGCACATTGCAAGTATTCCTGTTGAAGCTACTTGATCCAACTTTCCCTTAATTGATCCTTAATTTCCCATGCTTTCATTTCCCTTCCTTTGGTTTCATGCACTTCCTTTACATTCTTGATTTAATTCACCTCTTGGTCCTCTTCTCGTCTTTGTTGTTTCTTGAATACAGTTCATAGTTGTGGGGGAACTAGTTCTCGAGACATATTAACATTCATCGAATATTTTTAAAGTAGTGGCCGGAGGGACATGCCTTGAGGGCTTGCAACAAATCTTCTAATTTTCAAACCCTAGCTTTCCAAAACAGAATGTCCAGAAACCTTTGAAAGTTGCAGAGTCATGGACTAAAGGAGTGATTTGAAGAAAACGAAGATAAGAAAATTCATACCTAGGAAATTAAGAATCTAAATATAACTATTGTAGAAATAATAATGAAATATTGAGATGATGTGGATGAATTTTCAAGTGGTAAAGTTCCCTTTAAGGCTTCTATACATAAAAAATATAGGTAGTCTCTGTTGAGAAGACAACATTAATAAATATGATAAATAAAAAGAAAGAAACAGCTTCATTACATTCCTGCTAATAGATAAAAAACATTAATGGAAATAATAAAAACACAAAGAGGAAAAATTGTTTGCAACTATCCCCAAAGGTGGAATCAAAACATTTTTGTATTATTTAATTTCAAACACAAATTCTGAATACAATGTGAGTCATGAGAACCAAACACCAAATCCTTACAATGCAATTTTCCTGTATTTTTAATCTCACTTCCCAACCTAATTGTCTCAATCAATTTCCAAACCATATTCTTGATAAGGTTCTAAAAATTGTTTTTCTTTTTCTTTTTCTTTAAAAGGTTCTGAAATAATCAAATTACAAAAAGGTTGTTTTTATGTTCGATATATAATATATTTAATATTAAATAAATACTTTCTAAAATAAACCCCCAACCCCTTTGAAATTTTATAATATAAACATGTACATGTTGGGCATTTAAATCAGATAAGCATATTAAATAGTGTGGGACCGAAACTCATTATTCACCTACAATCCACCAGTAATTTTGGAAAAAAAACAACTCTTGTGGTCACTCGTAGTGGTTTAGGGAAGCTGAGGAGGGTGCACAGAGGATAAATATCACCCGTTGGTTATACGTGAGCGGTTTTGGATGAACTACTTGCGAGGGCACTCCTTTATTTAGCTTTCACGCAATTTATGTTGGTGGGATTTCGTGGTTCTAGACACATACAATATGAGCGTTCAAATACTCTAGTAAGTTCAAATACACCGTGTAACCTATTCTCTATGACGAAGGCATTGAAATCATTTTGCAACTGAACAAATCTACCTCGCACCCTTCAATATCACCAGGCCTTTGAGAAATTACAGAGATGAATTTAAAAGGAAATTTCGACGTTTCCCACTAAACTTCGCTATATTCTCTATGGCTTTTACATTCTCAACGCTGAATTGAAAAAACCATTTATTATATATCATGCTTTGCGTCCATCTGTTTCTTATTTGTTCACTAAATTTGATATCAATTGAATCTTATTTTGCTTCGCTTTTCTTAGGATGAAAAATGAAACTTGGAACATTTGCTTGTAAACATCAAGAGGGATTTGCAAAGGCCTCTAATCTCCGTCACTAAAATATTGGTTGCACCAGCCAAGATGCCTTATCATGGAAAAACTCATATTGACAATCATTATAAGGGAAACGTTGAGAGTTAGTACGAACGTGGAGACAAGAGGTATGATCCACAATACTGATAGCGCACTCCAGAAATAGTTTGTCCGAACGCTTCCTATGAGGTCATTTGGAGTCAACACTTTGTTTCCTTTAGCAGAGCGGCTCAATGTCAACCGCAACCAAAGATCATATTCCAATAGGAAATGAGAATGACTTGAAAGTCTATTAAAATTGTTGCTCCTTGCCGAGATGGGTATAGCAAGTTTTATCATTGTCTAGGTATGCCATCAAGCACATTAATTTCGAGAATACCTTGTAAGCCAGGGACACAAAATGAAAGATAATGGTCCACTTGTTTTCCTTCTGCCCCATATATGGAATAGAAAGCACTTGTTTTCCTTCTGCCTGATCTATGGAATAGAAAGCAAACGAAAATTTTGTTTCCTTATTGTTTTCAATGCTAGTAGATTTATCTGCTTGGACTACTCAAATCGAATCCCAGCGTCATCGTCGTGCTTTCCATCAAACAAAAATATAACCTCTCAATTACCAGCTTCCTTAGCTCGGGCCGTATTCTCGAACTTTGGACCCTTATTAATAACCAATTATGATAAACGTTCAGTGTTGTGAAACCATTTCCATCATTAGGTTTAATGGTTAGCGTAGAAGGTGGTGAAGACCTCTTTTAGATACATGGGCACGTTGAAAAAGTCCAGCATTATTCTCATGGTGGAGATTGTTACCCAATCAAAACATGATTATGTTCGCATTCCCCAGGCCACATAAATTTCTTCATAGCCTCTGTCAAAATTTCCAAATTCATATCTTTGTTATGATGAGAATGTTGTCCTGGAATATACTGCAACATTTATCTGCTAAATCGACAAGTTAGAGGACAACTTTCTGTGTGTCTCCTCCATTGTTCGACAACTTTCTTTAATAGTAGCAACTGAATCATTTTGAAATGTTTCATGCTATCCCACAACCAGGGTTACGTTGAATGCTTTAACTGAGGCATTCTCTAGTGTCTCCTTCTATTCAAGAAAAGCTTCTTCCTTAGGTGTCAAGGTATGCCCATCAATTTTATAGAACTATGCGGCCTCAGTCTGCGAAAAAACCAACTGGATTCACAAATTCAGGAAATATTGCATGAATTGGGCATAAAATTTCTCTTCTTAACAGATTTCCCAAAAAGAGACTCCTTGGGATGTAGTGGATGGTCGAGAGATTACCTCGATGACATATGGGAAAGGATTATTTACACCACTTGTTGAGGCTACTATTAATATGACCCTAATAACTTCATGATTCATTATTTTAATGTGCTGCAAAATAAAATATCACCCACATATTCATATTCCAAACATATTTCAAACATCACCATTGATGTTCCTTTATTGATCCCTAATGTTAGCCCAAGGAGTCCGTCCTTGACAGCATAAGGAGTAAGCCTTACACATCATAATTCATTTCAAATTTTAAAGTGTTTTTTCGAGTGGTGAGATGATTTCTCAAATATTTTTGAAATGATTTTCATATTCTTTAATAATTTAGTGCATTTAGCAAGTTGTGGCAAGTATAAATTTTTTGGTTATATTGGTAGTATAGGGAGCAGAGTGTAACAAATGGAGAAGATGGATAGTTGGTACCTATTCTAGGATGGCTCTTTACACAAACTCTATTTATGAAAAGTAAACAACATTCAAAAATAGATTGCATGTATAAAGTACTCAAAAAAATACTTTATGAAACCTTCACTAACATGTTCTATTACACACATATAATTTGTAGAAAACTGAAAGCAGATAATTTACTGTTAAATCCTCTGATAGTTCCTCACTCACACCTTATTAGTTGCTCCAATTCATATTTTAGAATAATTTAACAAAGAAAGGAGACATACCATACATTAGATGTTCCTTGAGTCACAAAACCCTCCGTCATGAAGTAGAAAAGACTTTTTATTATATTCAGTCTTCAGGTAGACCAACATCGAACCGAGAAATGGTATTTACAAGTGGCATATATAACAAGAGAGGCACCAACTTCATCTCTTCTAAAAATAAGGAAACATTACTCCTAATATTACATTGGTTTCAAAAGACATTACAACCATATCCCATCGAAATATAACGAAAAGGACAAATGTAGAAGAAAGAAGAGTAGAAATTTGGGCTGAATTGTTGATTCTGTTAATGTCACACTGCCCCTTTTTCTACCGATTTGTCCCTTTGTGTCTTCTGTATTTAAATAACCATGTAGATCCATTTAATAAGACCTCCAACAACCTAATAACCACCTTTCACCATCACTTATTATATCCATGTTGTTATGGGTTCTTATCCATCCTTAACTGGCTCAGAAAATTTGCTGACAAGGTCAATATTCAGTTAAAACATGTGCTAACTGAAATTATGATAAAAACCTGTAATTGCACAAAAATTGGAATGCTACTGGAATTTCTGGTAGCGCTCTATTTCTTTTTCAAAAATAAATAGAAAATGCTAAAAATCCTGTGCAGACTTATATTCCTTGACATCTAAGCTACTGCTCAAAATTTTGACTCATAAGCGAAAAGGTGTTTGCATCAAAAAACCTTTTTACCTTCCTTCTATGTGGGTTGTAGCTTGAACAAGATTATCCAAGTCTATTTTGTTATCAGCAACTGATCTTGATCTGGTTATTCTTGTGGCTTCTTCCTTGATAGTGGCTTTCTCCTCGTTAGGACCCCTTTGTATCTTTCTTCTCTTTGGGGGCTCTGAGTGCTGCTCTGAAGGGATTTTGCTTTTGCTTTTGTTCATGGATTTTTTTTTTTGACCCTTCATACTTACCTTCATTATCAATAACCTTTGTAATTAGGCTTGGATTATGTAGAGCCTTGGACTTAAGCATAAGCTTTTTACTGTCTCTCGTATGCCTCTTTCTAGTACGAGCAACATGTTTAGCTTCTTCTTTCTTATTCCTACTGTTGATCTCATAACTAGCATCTTTGATGAGTTCTTCATCAGATTTTGTAGGCTGATACTCTTTATGCATTTTCTGTTGAACATGCGCTTCCAGAACTTCTGGTAGCACCTTCACTTTTGATTTATCTGTAGTTGCAGACCTTCCTCTTTGGGCTCTGGTGTAGACATTAGGAAAAGGAACAAAATGGGGCACCATTTTCATATATTTGGGTTTACTTGCTAAGGAACTCTATCATTTTCCCAAATTTCTCTCAGCCTTAACTGCAGAAACCTTTTCTTTATTTCCCTTAGCCTTCTTATGGATATTTTATTTTTTAGCCTTTCTCTTTGTTCTTCTTTTTGTAGGCTGAGGGTGTGGTTGTGAAACTGGAGGTGAAGGTGTAGGTTGGCCTGCTCTGTAAAACAAAAAGTGATCCCAAGTTTGATTTCTCTTCCCTAACTATTCTTCCACTAGAACCTTCATTAAAGCTCGATGATACAAGCTATACTCTAAAAAAGGAGTGTGAGTTTGGAACCTTGCTGACATACTTGTCAGGCTCTTGAACAAGAAATATGGAATATTTAATGTCTTCATACCTGCAACATGAAAAATAAACCTCATGTGATAAAGGAACACAATTGTATACCTCCTTTCACAAGTGAGGTATATCTTGATAAGCTTAAGAACTTTTTCCGAGTCATTCTTAAGATAGCTTCTTGGAATTCCCTTGGCCCAATTTGGATCTATGTGTGCATCCTTGAGGAAAATATTGAGGTCTCGCTCTGTGATAACTTGTCATTTAAACCACCTCTCTCCTTCTTGTGGAAGGTTAAATGATTTAGTAGTGGAGTCTTTAGAAACCTACAAGGTAAGGCCATCAAATATGGCTTCTTGTCCATTAAAAGAGTTTGAAAAATCTTTAGCACCTCTTGAGTTAGAGCTCCCTAACCTGGTGCACAAAGAATACCACCCTCACTATATAAACAAGCTTCTTACTCTTGAATTTGCATCCACTAGGTCTACACAATGTGGCTCAATTCGATTTATTTTCCACCTGTTTTAGTCATCTTCAGAAAATTAATAACTCCATCTCTTTAAACTGATAGGTGGCAAAGTTGGAGGATTTTCACCTTACAAGTGCATCTTGTATTATCCTTTGAAATCTTGTCTGAAATAAAGGCTCATCCTCAAACTAAAAATCTAATAAATTTGATCTCGAACAACTAAAATCTCAAATAACAGTCCTCATGCTTTTTCGGTTGTTTTAAAACAAAAACTATGGTTGGTCACCCCATCCAAATCAACCTTCATTATTCAAAATATCCATCACTGTGATGTGCACCATGTGCTAGCCATTATTACCTTCGGTTGGCTGGGTATCTTCATTTGGAAAGCTCCATATGGCTTTAGACAAGCAGATCTGTGACTAGAAGTGGCCTCCACTCTCTTGCTGATTATTGGCTGAAATTCCTATAGCACTGATGTGCGACCAGCCAATCAGTCATTGAGTTAAGCTTGATGACCATGATCTCCTTTTCTTAGAAAAACACATACTTTGACATACAATTAACTGAATTTGGGTTGACAGGAAAGATGAGATTAATGGTTAAGTGCATTATTGTGGGTTGACACATAGGTATTAACATATACCATGACTTGACTTCAACTAAACTGACTGCATACGACACCTATCATGAGATATGAAATATTTAAAATATTTTTTTGAAGCATATTTACACTACAACACGTGGCTTGAAAAAAGCGGATGCACTTTTTCATTTATATTTAAAAACAGAGTATGCTTTTGAAATTTCCGGTAACATCGGAATAAAAAGAAAAAAGATAGAAAAAAAAATATAACAGAATGTCTGAAAATACTAAAACCGGTGCTTATGGAATTTCCAGTAACGACCAATTTTTTTTGAAATTTTTAAAGTCTAATCCTAAAAAAATAAAAAATAAAATGGACTCATGACTTAGCAAAGAATTGTGTTAAAACTTAACTGTAACCATCGTAGCAATTTAAATTTTTGGATGAAGTTATAGATTGGATCATGATATTCTTTATTTCCTATTTGTACGAATCACTTGAATTTATATTGTATGCATAATTCATTTCTTTTGAGTGGATTTTGGCTTAGGTTCTATATATTTATTAGAAAAATATGAATCATGTAGTGAGAACACACAAAACATAGCTACCACTATAGTGCCTTCTCTGAAAAAAGAAGTATGTGTCTCAATAATTCTTATAGTAACCCATCCAATTTTCATGGTAACTAACTCCATAGGACCCCCTTTTACAGCTACAATTATCTTTTATAATACCAAACGCTACTCAAATTATAGTATTGAGTGTTGAAACTATTAGCTAGAAGGAGAGACATGCATCCCACTCATTTCTCTTCTTTAAGCCCATTCAAGTAAAAACTGGTACTCTGCTTAACTCAATATGAGATTGAAGTAATGGTAGTTTTTCTCAAATATTCAAGTACCAATACTATATATCATAGTGGTTCATTACACATTGGTTAGATAAACAATTATACAATTGTTTATATTCCTCATGGCCCACGATCCATATTGACACGTTGTGCAATATCGTATATACTCCTTCCTTGACCGTGAGATTCTCCCTTGACTTACTACTTTATGTGTTAAGCACTGATCTAGGTCTTATGAAAGATGGACTTGATTTTTTTTGAATGGTTGGAACTATTTTTTATTTTGTTTGTAATATTTTTTGGTTTTTATCCCACTTTGAGTAAGCAAAAACACTAAAATATCTTAATATACTTGAGCATCCTAGAAATTGTTACGACATGTATTGCAAAGGTGCTCATCCCTTGGCTTGCTAATCAAGGTGGGGTGCTATATATATGATTAATTATAAAATTTTATCCAATATGAATGGCAAGGAATTAGGGCCTTCGTTCATTTTTTAATAAAATAATTATCCTATACAACAAAGGTCGAGCGTAGAAAGGAAAGGCCAAACTTTTCCCAAAAAAAATCTCCTTTGCCCAAGTTTTCCTCCAATTTTTAAAATTTTCATTATGCATGTTCTAACTACAACGCTGTCAAAGACTAATCCTAAAAATAAACTCACAAAAGGCTCCAAACCTATTATTTGATGTCTTTTTCTTCTTTATGCCTATAATTTCTTCATTTTCCTTAATTTTCTTTCAATTTCCTCCTCACACGCAACAGATGACCGTTCACCTTCCTTTTCTCCTAATTTTCTTTATTTTCATAAATAAAATTTCAGTTAATGTTTCATTCCTTTCCAAAGTATTTTCCATTTACTTTTCCAATTTCCCCTTAGCTATAAACACATTAAGTGATGCCCACTAGGATATTTTTCTCAACATTCAACTTGGAATACGTGCCGCATAACCTTGGTCTTATCTTTACTTTATTAAATTTTATTACATGAACTTTTAACCTGGGGTTGTGACAGTCCCCTACATGACATATAACCAAGCGTTGGGATAAGCGGGTTAGCCCACCAACCCGACATTAATGTTGAATAGTAAATTGGTAAACCTTAAATATTACCCATTGACTATCCATAACAAGTGACACTCGTGGTCCATTGATTAGGCGGTACACTTGTGTGTTGGAGGTAGTTGGCTCGAGAGTTGCGGAGGCTTAATGCGGTCAATGAAAAAAAATGTAGAACCACAAAGGGCCACATGTCCTTCCCCAGTTGGGCCATGTGTCACCCTTTCATTGGGCCTCGTAGCACAACAGGATTGGTCCAAATTCATCCAATTAAAATCACTTAGTTGTTGCTTCTTGTGCATGCCATGTGTCAGTCTTCCATTGGCTCCCATACTTCCCTTTTCATCTTGGTTATTTCATAAACACATCAACATACATACTGCCACATGCCATCTGTAACCTACATAATCAACCCTACAAGTTGAGTTTTTTATTATTTTCCAAAAAATTTAGAACGTGATAACTTCCCCATATAGTGTCAACTTGAGGAAATTCAAGTATCATTGGAATTAGAATGATGAGATCTATTTCTTAGCCCTAGTCTCAGGAGATTTTAATAAAATTATTTTTTGAGCATATTTTTTATCCCTTGGATCATTCCTCCCCATTGGAAGCTTTTGGAGCACCAAAATTATGTTTTTACTCATCAAGTAACTGAGCGTATAACTCCCTCACGTTCCTGATCTCTATCCACCTTGCCTTGCCTGGATTGGTATCTTTGAGCCCCGCAACAAAGATACTCTACATTTCCTCTGCATGAAGTTCTTATCCTCTAGTCAATAATAGAGTCTTCCTACAACTCAGTTAAATATTTAGGAGAAAATTATTCTATAAATGGAATTTCAACATTCTCTTCTTGATCAGCGATCATAGTAGCCTCATACAATCTCAATTTTTCAACATTCACAATAGAATAAATTTTCATGTAAGGTCACAAATCTAATTGGAAAGCATTGCTACCATTCTTCTACAAATTTTGGAAGGACCATATCCGATTGGCTTGAGATTTTTACCTTCACCTTGTAATATTTAATTTATAATGTAAAACCAAACTTGATCTCCCACATGGAAATCATGATCAACAAAATTCTTATCATGTCTTGTTTTATACTAGGCTTGGCTTTTTTCTAGTTGTCTTTGTACCCTTTGATGCACTAATTGAACTTTTTCAATGAAATGCTTGGCTTTGTCTACATCACCATGTCCATCTACTGAAATATCTCAACCAATCATAAATTCTAAAGGATATGTTGGATAGTAACCCAAACAAGCTTCAAAAGGAGATACATGTGTAGATGAATTCTTGGCATCATTGGAGGCATTATGGATTCTATGAAAAGGCTCATCCCAAGGGTTAGGATGCTTACCACAATATCCTCGAAGGAGGTGCACTACTGTTATGTTCACTAATTTTGTCTCGTCGTCGATTTTTGGATGAAATGTTGTGCTGTTCTTCAACCTTGTGTCCATGAGTTCCCATAAACTTGACAAAAATTCCTGATAAATCGAAAATCTCGATAAAAAATACTTGAAGTAGGTGACCCAAAATAAACCCATACATTTTCAAAAATAATCTTTGCATTTTGTTCAATTGTGAATTGTTTCTAACAAGGCATCAACACACACATTTTGTTGAAACAATCCACTACAACATACAAATAATCACGACCTTTCGTATACATTGGTATTCCCCCCCAAAAATACTGCTAAAATAATTTAATGGCTTGAAAGGGATAGAAATTCGTTTGTATGTCATTTCCTATTAGCAACATAGTAAACATATAAAACAATGTATATATATATATATATATATATTGATATGATTTTATTAATATTGAGGCTAATAATAATACCTATATAACTAAGAAATTATTTTTCCTACACGAAAGTGATGAGCAATAAGAGAAGTATGGGCTTCTCTTATGACATTGACTCTTTCACCCTGTGAAACACATAAATTTCCAAGATGATACAACAACGCGTTATGAACATGAGAATACAACTCATTCAAATTGTTTTCTTTACTCAAAGTTGCATAAACATATTTAAAATATTCATCTTAAGCATATTCTTCAATATAAAATTCATGCATGATTGAGTTATGCTTAAGAATAACAAATGAATTAACAATAGTCCTTGATAGCATATGTGCAACTTTGTTGTATATACATTTCTTATACCTAATTACTAAATGAAATTTCTTCAAGAATCCCTTCCATATGAAATGTCTAGCATTTTGTAACTTGGTTTGTGATTATAAATATTATAAATGTTGATGGTCAGTATGAATAATTGTTTCTTTACCCATTTTTGGTATTATGATGTACGCATTTTCCTTAACGGAAACCTCATTGATGAGTTTCACATTGATGGAATTGCTCAGGAGTGATAGAGTGATTTGTGAGAGGTATGAATTTCAGAGAAATAAAAATTATGGAGGTGAAAAATTGAATAAATATACGCGGGTTCGATGAAGCAAAGTTACATATACACACGGGTTTGAATATGAAAAGGTGCATATAGTTTCCATACTATGTTTTACTAAATACCACGAGTCCTTACCATGGTATTAGCCCATAGTAATGAGCATGTCAACATATATTTGATCCCATCAAACAATACCAATGACGTTAATGTGGTTTTTACCCATGGTATTGGATAAGGCCTAAGTTATATAAGGAGATGAATATCCAAGTGTTTGATGGTGCATATGTGAGAGTGATTAATGATTACTTCAATCTGAAGTATGACTTCATGGTATGGGCTATTGATGAGTGGTTAATCTGAAATAAATATGCACCTGGTAATATAATGATGGATCAAAATCATTGAACCTAAAATGACTATGTATCATATGATTTACTTATGGATTCACTATATATATGATTTTACATGTGTTTATTTATTTTAATGTTGTGATTTAGTAATGTTTGATTTTTTTAAGTGCAACACATATATGAGTTGAAAATTACAAATCTGCATGCAGGTTTGTCTCTGGTAAGGCACGTACATATGCATATACTCTTTTGTGTAGTAGTGTATCGATTCAGCAGCATGGGAAGATTTGTATGTTGGTTTCATTCCTGAAAAGCATTTATGTACACGTAAATGCTTAATGGTAAGTGCATATGAATGCTAGGGTTTTTGTTGAAGAATATGGCTAGTCAGTCTAATCAGTCCTATTGTATTTTTTTTACCTTTCAATGAATTCTTCATGTTGATTTGGACTTAATAGGGATGTTTGAAGTTGATTGAGTCTTGATTGGTTTAAGAATGATGATCCTACTCGTTATATGTAAGTGAAGATCAATGAATGTTCTGTAGTTAGTTCAGAATGATTCAGTATTTTTTTCATGCCTCTAAGTTAGTTTCAAAATGAGAGTGATTTAGTTTCAGTGTCCATTTTTTTTAGATCCGTATGCAAATATGTTTCAAGGAAGTCACGTATACGCATGGATTTTCTCATGTAAAGTAGCGTATGTATTCTAACATGTAATTGTTCAGGATTTTTCAATTGGTTCAAGAAGTTGATGCACCGTTTGAGCTCATCATTGAAGTTATGGTTACAGTGATATAATTATTGAAAATGTTTAAAAAGTGGTCTTTTTGGTGATTGGTTGAGTGATTATTTGGTTCAAAGATTTATAGGTTCGTTGGTTATTTTATTCAGTGATTGGTTGAATTATTTTGTATAGTGATTAGTTTCCATTTTGATATATGTTATTGGTCTTAAATAATGGTAGTGGGTTCAGTCTGAAAAATTGATAAAAATTGGCCTACATGTTGTAATGTGTTGAAGTAGGTGAATCCAATGTGAAAATTTATTATATGTGGTCCACGACGGTGCTGGAGCTTGCAACCTTCAGTGATGAATTCAAATCTTCTTTCCAGTAGTATATGGTGATCATATCAAGGGGTTGTAGCTCCCTTCCAGTGGCCGTTGGAAAATGAGACGAGGGGGTTGGAGCTCCATTCCAGTGGGTGCTTAAAAATGAGTGAAGGTTGTAGCCTTCTGTGGTTTGGTGCATACATACCAGTATGAAAACAACCGGTACATACAAAATCATACCAGTATGTACACACACACCCGCAAAAGGCTACAACCTTCACCCATTTTTCAACACCCACTGGAAGGGACAACAACGGTGGTTTTCTACCACATTGCGTTTTCACCTTAAATCGTAGAGCTAATGTGTATTTCTTATGTGTCATTCCTTATTATTCTCTTCATGCAATTATTTACTTCTTATAAAATGTTTTATGAATCATTGATATACTTTTTTAAGACAAACATATGAATATTTAACTGAAAGATAAGTTTACTGGATATATGCTAGTTGTCTGCATAAAATTCACGTACATACGGATGTTTACTTAAAGAAATTAGCATTCAAAAATCATAATTAGAGAAAAATTTATGACTGTCTTAAATTGCTAGTTCACCCCACTCCCCCCCTCTTAGTATTTTTCTCAAAAATTCCTATCAGAGAAGGTCCTTCAGAAGGAGCTTGATTACTTGAAGGATGATCCACCAAGATGAGCCATCAAGAAGGCACAACATCTATGAGGCCACCACTCTTCAACAAAAGTAACCTACTTTTCTGGAAGAAAATAACAAGATCCTATCTACATCCTCTTGGAGTAGACGTATGAGCACTTTTTGAATGAGGTTATCAGTATCCAACCTTAGTTCCCACATATGAGGCAGAAAATAATAAATATGAAACCAATAAAAAAGTTGTTGATGGCTTGTTCAGAAGCTTGACAGAATCAAAAATTTTCAAATTCATGCAACTAAATTCAACAAAGGCTATATGGGAGAAGATCATCTAGATCTATGAAGTCAATGTAAATGTAAAAACTGTTAAACTTCAAACTCTTAGAATTCAACATGAAACTCTCAAAATGCATAATGATGAAAGTATTACAAGTTTTTTCCTAAGAGTAGATGATATTTTGAATCATATTAGAAATCTGGGTAAAGACATAAAAGACTCAACTTCAGTATAGAAAATATTCATATCTCTAACTCCAAAATTCGAGTCAAAAGTATCTGCCATTGAAGAAAAAAGGATCTGCAAAACCTTACTATTGTACAACTCCACGGGATATTAATAACCTTTTAAATGAGAAAAGGAGGTCCCTTAGAAATCAGTTAAGTTTCATTGAAAGCAAATGCAAGAGTAAAAGAAAAGGAATAACACAAGGAATCAGGTTACATATCAGAAGAAGATGAGGAAAATTTTGTAAGTAAACTCCAAATAGGCACTATAAGGTTCATAGGTAAGCTTCCCTTCAAGTCCTTTGCTTGTGTTATAGTTGGTCGTGATGCTGCTAAGTGTCCTTATAAAGAAAACAATGAAAAGGGAGAAGAAATTGCAAAAGGGAAGATGAAATGGTTTGAAAACAAGAGAAGTTTTTATACTCATGAAGATAGTGATGGCTGGTGAAATAGTGAATAGGGAGAGTCTGATTAATATTTTTAACTATTTATGGCATTTGAAATAAGTACTAATGAGTCTGATGACAAATTCGTGGATGCTTTAAAATAAAAGTATTTTTTGTTGAAGAAATCACCAAGTTTAAAGTGTGATTATAAGAAGATAAAATATGAATAGACGCTTTAAAGAAACAACTCATACAAAATCAGAAGCATAATGAAAATATAGAATGTGAAATAGTAAGTCTAAGAAAGGAACTTGAGAAGATAAAAAATCTAAATCTTCAATTTGCTAAAGGTTCTGAAACATTAGATGAAATCATCAAGGTACAATGCTCTCCTCTTATGAACACAGGTATCATATACAGTGGAAAAACATCAAAGACTAAAAGTACCTATGAAATAATAGGAATTTATCTTAATGCAACAAAAATTAGTAAGAAAAACACTAGCCTTCAGCAAAAGAATAAAGATACTTCACAGGTAAATCATGCATGTTCTAATTCATATATAAAAAACAACAGAACCTTTAATCAAAAGGTAAAAAACACTAGACAATACTATGATCACATATATTTCTGCTTTAAAGGACAATGTTTCTCATGCCATAATTTTGTTCAGAAGGTTGCTCAATGTGTTGCATACAAAACCATCATGAATAGAGAAGCAAGAAAACAAAGGAATGAGATAGGAATGAATGAAAACACCTATAATAATTTCTCACCTCTTAAAGATGAAATTTAATGCACATTTTGCAAGAACTTTGGACATGAGGAATTTGAATGCAAGAGAAAATACAACGAACATATCAAAAGGATCAAATAACAATAACTTCTAAGGTATGGAAAACGAAGAAGTTAGAATCTGAAAGCTGTGGTTTAGCATTGTATGCGAAAGATCAAGAAAATCAATTTTACATTGATATCAGATGCACAAAACACATGACAGGTGATCAATATAATCTCATTTCATACAATGAATTAGAGAAATAAAAAAGTGTTACTTTTGGAAATGACTCACGTTTTCTCATTCAAGGTAAAAAAAAATTGTTTTTCTAAAATAAAAGGTTATAGATGGTAATTTTTTGTTTTTCGATGGCTTAAATCATAACTTTTTGAGTTTTATTAAAATGTAAAACCAAGGAAATGAGGTTTTTTTCATATTAAAAGAAGATTTGGTTCGTGAACTTGATGCAGGGAGGACTGTAATAAAGGGAACAAGAACTCCAAGTAATATTTATGTCTTTAAAGGTAGTCAAGAAAAAATGTTACTTAGGAAAATCAGAGGAAAGTTTGATATGGCACAGAATGTTGGGACATCTAAGCTTATCTCAACTACGCAAATCAAGAAACCTTAAATGTGTTCGTGATTTTCCCAACATCACTGTGCCAGAAAGTACCATATGCAAGTCATGTCAATTTTGTAATAAAACCAGGGTACAATCAAATGCCAAAGAAGGATTAGAAAGTAAGCCTATTGAACGTATTCATACTGATTTCTGTGGGTCAATAAGGAAAAACTCACCTCAAGGAGAACAATACTTCATCCTATTTATTCATGACTTCTCTAGAATGTGTTGGACTAGATTTTTAAAATATAAATATGAAGAATTTTATAAATTCATAGTCTTTAAACAATTAGTAGAAAATGAGTTAGATCTAAAAATCAAATTCCTCAAATCTGACAGAGGAGGAGAATTCATATAAGAAGAACATCACATCAAAATGAAGTTTTCTATAGCTAGAACTATCAAGAAAAATGGGGTAGCAGAAAGGATGAATAGACCAATTCAACAAATAGCTCGTGTTATGCTTCATGAGTCTCGAACACCTAATACATTCTAGAGTGAAGCAAAACATACCACAGTAAGTATTCTCAACAAAGCTTAAGTTTGGGTAAATAATAATAAAACTCCTTATGAACTTTGGTATGGTAATATCCCTACTATAAAGCATTATAGATTCTTTGGAATTAAATGTTTTATAAAAAATAATGGTGAAAATATTGGTAATTTTGAAGCTAAGGAATATGAAAAAATTCTTCTTGATTACTTGTCTAGAAGAAAAGGATACACATGTTACAATAAGAGACTTTGAAATATTGTTGAATGTGTTAATGTTGTAATTGATGAAGCATGCATAGATTCCAAAAATATAACAACAAGGGATGAATATAAAGATGAATGCTTCCCCACATCAAACAAAATGGATATCACTAGTACAAAATGGCTAATTTGTTACTAAAAAAACGACTAAAATTCGCATATAAACGACTATTTTTCAATCGGTGACCAATAGTAGCTAATTTACAGTATCTTATAACGCGACCAACTTTTGGTCGTTTTTAGCTTAGTCATTAATTGGTTATCTCAATTTTGTCATCTAGTTGTATATTTGGTCATTGATTTGGTCATTGATTTAGTCATTCATTTGGTCACTAATTTAGTCATTCATTTGGTCTTTCATTTCGTCACTGATTTAGTCATTCATTTGGTCACTGATTTATTCATTCATTTAGTCATTCATTTGATATTTGATTTGGTCATTAAATGTCACAATTAATGACCAAATACACAACAAAATATATTACTATATGATCACCCAAGAAATCCAATTAATGACCAAAGAACTATGACCAACATGTTGGTCGTGTTATAAGATACTGTAAATTAGCTACTAATAGTCATATATATGCAAATTTTAGTCATTATTTGAAACCAATTAATGACCGAAGAAATGTGACTAAATTTTAGTCGTGTTATAAGATACTGTAAATTAGCTACTAATAGTCGTATATATGCAAAATTTAGTCATCATTTGTAGTCACAAATTTATCATTTGCAATAGCCATTTATTCATTATATAAATGACTAATTTAGTAGTTTATATGCATTTCATTAATAATCATTCTAAAAACACAAAGTCACATATTTTAATTACAATACTAAACAACTTCAAGTGCAACTAAAAATAATTTCAACCACATAAATTATATTATATGAAATGTTAAAATATTACAATATGAGTTTCCAACTTTATATTAGTTGGACTACAATTTACACATGAAATGATGTTTCATCACTCCAAAACATTATCGTTGTGTTGTCAAGGCATTACAGGTGAATTCACCAACTCTGAAGACTTGATCATCAGTCTTTATATGTGTGTCTTATGCGAGATATTGGTTCTAAGGGTATCACCAAACCAGTTCTTCTCTCTTTTTGCATTTGTCGCTCTAATGGTTTTGCTCTTCTCTTTTTTCAATTCATGCTTCTTACCATCAATACTGATTTCATTTTCTGAAAAAAAAAGAAGAAAATTTAATGCACTGTAAGAAATGAAAAACAATGAACACTAGAATATAATATAAATTAGACTATAAATAGTTTATACAACATATACCTTAACATCAACAATGTCAAAGAAATTTTCCTTTAACATCAATTTCTGCAAAATAAATGTCACGTTATTATTTCCCATTTCTCAACATGCTACATACGATAAATTGAAAATCACATAAAACCAAGAGCAAACCCTTTTCTAATTAAAATAAACAAACAAACAATGCCTCTAATAAAACTTCATTATAATATTAGCAAATGAAAAAAGAGCTAGTGGACCATTTGTGTTGTTTGACTTTGCCTATTTTTGTTATAAAGTGCTTAGGAACCAACAAATGTGAGCACGAGCTAAAAACTAACCAACCATTCACTAGTCAACATGAGAGATCCAAATAAACCACAAAATTGATCAGGCATTAAAATTGTGAGCAGACTACCTTGAAATTTTCTTCTTGAGAAATACCTCAAAATCCCCTCGTTTCTAATAAGCTTCCTAGCCATGTACCTCCATCCTTGATTTCCCTTGGTATATCTTGAATAGAGAATATCCCTTCAACAACCAATTTTGCGAGAATCCTACCTAGTAACTCAAAAGCCTTGTGCGCATCAATAGTAGCATCCTCCAATGAAAATAGTACAATCTCCAACCTAGAAACATCAAAATTATATATAGTTATAATGTTGAAGAGTGTAACTAGGTATGTCTTCCTTGTAATGACTATGTAACTAGCATTTGCACCGAGAGGTGCAAAGTAACGCCGGGGAGTGGGGAAAACAATAATTAAGTGAAATATATGGAAATTTTAGTTCATATATATCTTTCAAATAATGTAATAGGAAGTTAAAATTTAAAAGAAAGTTACACTAACATAAAGGAACACTAATATATTGTCCCAGAATAATGGCATAGTAATGATGGTATCAAAGATCCTTCAATAGTCGCTCCAAGGAGATTGCTCTAGCTCTTCAAATGATTCAAATAACTGTCGAAACTAAATATTCAAACCTTCTCTAAATCCATCATCAAAAGGTTTTCAATGTGCTAGAAAGGGGTATTTAAAGGTTTTTTTAAAAAAACTTTAAATTGCTGCTACAAGACTGTTTTAAAGCTGGTCCAAAATTGCCTTCTAACAACTTTAAAAGATGTCATACAAACACCTTCAATAAACTGCTATACAAAAACACTCTATGAAGTAATCCATATAGAGAACACACCAATAGCCCAGAAGAGGGGAAATGAAAAGTTTGTCTGCAGTTACATTTTACTCTAAAAAATATTCATATCAAAATATGTTAATGTCAAACCAAAATTTTGTAATTTTCAAGATCCTAAGTTCAGCACCAACTACCCAACAGCCTAGCAAACTTGACAAGAAGACCCTGACTGTTCTTGTACACTATAAGACAAGATGGTCAACAATGTCATGAGTTATAGCAAGCACCTACAATTGTTTCAGCATGTCTTATCTTTTTAACTGTTCCATCATCTTGAATTTGTCTAGCATTCTCTCAATCATCAAAATCAGCATTGTCAAGCTTTAAAAATATAGCATTCACTCCAATCTAGAAAAAAAAATATGCATTCACAACTCAACTTACCCAGTATTCTGCTGGCCTCATTCTTAAGTTGTAATTAAGTTGATGCCATACTCATGCAGTAAGCTCCCGCGTCATGGACCACCATTCCTGCCCACTAAAAGAGGATGGCCACTCAAAGTTAAGCCACTAGTGTATGCCTTCAAAGAAGCATCACAAAATAATTCTAGAAACAATTCAATATCATATTGGAAAATCAATTCCTTTTCATCATGCAAGTATATTAGGTGTGATAATTATTGTCCTGTAACTAACCACCATTTCTGGAGTTGGAAGTTCCCTGCCCTTTCCTCAATGTGTTGTGTATCAAGAAGAATATCAGTTAGAAAGATATCAAAATCTCAAAATCATTTTCTGATTCATATCACAACTTTCAGACTGTGTGCCTGTTATGAGAAAGAATGGTCTATTTAGTATCTCGGAATCTCAATACCAGTAATATTTCCTGTCAACAAGGGGACTACAAAAGTAGGACAAATTATCCCTTCTATATTCATTTGGAAATGATCATCGCTCTGCCATGCTGCCATCAATTACAATGAAGTTCTTGTTACCATTTGTCTTGACTCCAACAACTCGACTCACAAGAACACCAGAGTTTGAAACAAGAGATCTCCCAGGCTCAACAATGAGTGTAAGATTTCCAGATAATACCAGCTCTCTTACCTGAAGAAACAGCCAATGGTGTAAATATACATCTTTAAAGTGTCTATATATATTCTCAAAATAGCTGTAATAAGGCCAGCACAGTAAAGCTGGTCCAAAACTGCCTTCTAACAACTTTAAAAGATGTCATACAAACACCTTCAATAAAATGCTATACAAAAACACTCTATGAAGCAATCCATACAGAGAACACACCAATAGCCCAGAAGAGGGAAATGAAAAGTTTATCTGCAAATACATTTTACTCTAAAAAATATTCATATCAAAATCTGTTAACGTCAAACCAAAATTTTGTAATTTTCAAGATCCTAAGTTCAACACCAACTACCCAACAGCCTAGCAAACTTGACAAGAAGACCTTGACTATTCTTGTACGCTATAAGACAAGATGGTCAACAATGTCATGAGTTATAGCAAGCACCTACAATTGTTTCAGCATGTCTTATCGTTTTAACTGATCCATCATCTTGAATTTGTCTAGCATTCTCTCAATCATCAAAATCAGCATTGTCAAGCTTCAAAAATATAGCATTCACTCCAATCTTACCCAGTATTCTGCTGGCCTCATTCTTAAGTTGTAAGTTGATGCCATACTCATGCAGTAAGCTCTCGCGTCATGGACCACCATTCCTGCCCACTGAAAGAGGATGGCCACTCAAATTTAAGCCACAAGTGTATGCCTTCAAAGAAGCATCACAAAATAATTCTAGAAACAATTAAATATCATATTGGAAAATCAATTCCTTCTCATCATGCAAGTATATTAGGTGTGATAATTATTGTCCTATAACTAACCACCATTTCTGGAGTTGGAAGTTCCCTGTCCTTTCCTAAAAAGTCTGCAGACTCGCAGACAGGCCCAACAACATCAAAAGTTTGAATTTTTCCCTTTGGGGAAGGTGGAGAAATTAGCTCAATGTGCTGTGTATCAAGAAGAATATCAGTTAGAAACATCTCAAAATCTCAAAATCATTTTATGATTCATATCACAACTTTCAGACTGTGTGCCTGTCATGAGAAAGAATGGTCTATTTAGTATCTGGGAATCTCAATACCAGTAATGTTTCCTGTCAACAAGGAGACTACAAAAGTAGGACAAATTATCCCTTCTATATTCATTTGGAAATGATCATCCCTTCAATCATGCATCATCAAAAAAAGTTGGGTTTGCCCCAAGTCAAATTTATGTACTAACTTGGTAAGCTCCATAAAGGCTAGGCCTAATAAGCTCTGCCATGCTGCCATCAATTACAATGAAGTTCTTGTTACCATTTGTCTTGACTCCAACAACTCGACTCACAAGAACACCAGAGTTTGCAACAATAGATCTCCCAGGCTCAACAATGAGTGTAAGATTTCCAGATAATACCAGCTCTCTTACCTGAAGAAACAACCAATGGTGCAAATATACATCTTTAAAGTGTCTATATATATTCTCAAAATAGCTGTAACAAGGCCAGCACAGTAAAGCTGGTCAGAAACTGCCTTCTAACAACTTTAAAAGATGTCATACAAACACCTTCAATAAACTGCTATACAAAAACACTCTATGAAGTAATCCATATAGAGAACACACCAATAGCCCAAAAGAGGGAAATGAAAAGTTTATCTGCAGTTACATTTTACTCTAAAAAATATTCATATCAAAATCTGTTAACGTCAAACCAAAAATTTGTAATTTTCAAGATCCTAAGTTTAGCACCAACTACCCAACAGCCTAGCAAACTTGACAAGAATACCCTGACTGTTCTTGTACGCTATAAGACAAGATGGTCAACAATGTCATGAGTTATAGCAAGCACCTACAATTGCTTCAGCATGTCTTATCTTTTTAACTGATCCATCATCTTGAATTTGTCTAGCATTCTCTCAATCATCAAAATCAGCATTGTCAAGCTTTAGAAATATAGCATTCACTCCAATCTAGAAACAAAAATATGCATTCACAACTCAACTTACCCAGTATTCTGCTGGCCTCATTCTTAAGTTGTAAGTTGATGCCATACTCATGCAGTAAGCTCCCGTGTCATGGACCACCATTCCTGCCCACTGAAAGGGGATGGCCACTCAAAGTTAAGCCACAAGTGTATGCCTTCAAAGAAGCATCACAAAATAATTCTAGAAACAATTAAATATCATATTGGAAAATCAATTCCTTCTCATCATGCAAGTATATTAGGTGTGATAATTATTGTCCTGTAACTAACCACCATTTCTGGAGTTGGAAGTTCCCTATCCTTTCCTAAAAAGTCTGCAGACTCGCAGACAGGCTTAACAACATCAAAAGTTTGAATTTTTTCCTTTGGGGCAGATGGAGAAATTAGCTCAATGTGCTGTGTATCAAGAAGAATATCAGTTAGAAACATCTCAAAATCTCAAAATCATTTTATGATTCATATCACAACTTTCAGACTGTGTGCCTGTCATGAGAAAGAATGGTCTATTTAGTATCTGGGAATCTCAATACCAGTAATATTTCCTGTCAACAAGGAGACTACAAAAGTAGGACAAATTATCCCTTCTATATTCATTTGGAAATGGTCATCCCTTCAATCATGCCTCATCAAAAAAAGTTGGGTTTTCCCCAAGTCAAATTTATGTACTAACTTGGTAAGCTCCATAAAGGCTAGGCCTAATAAGCTCTGCCATGCTGCCATCAATTACAATGAAATTCTTGTTACCATTTGTCTTGACTCCAACAAATCGACTCACAAGAACACCAGAGTTTGCAACAAGAGATCTCCCAGGCTCAACAATGAGTGGAAGATTTCCAGATAATACCAGCTCTCTTACCTGAAGAAACAGCCAATGGTGCAAATTACAGAGGATAACAGAGATCACAGTTATCCAAAAAGAATGCCGGAACAGAAATCTGAGGAACAGGAAGACAAAGGAAATTGTTTGACAGCCCAGAGAGATAATATCTTTAAACTGAACAAGATTGGTCCAGCTTCTGCTGAGGAGACAAGTTGTAAAGTAACCATAGTTTCTGAAGAGCCTATGGAACATGAAGCTGTGCAGATAAATTGTAAAGTAATCAGAGTTCCTGAAGAGCTTATCGAATGTGAGGTTGCAGGGACAAACTGTGACGTAACCAAAGTCCCTCAAGAGCCTAGGGAGCATGAAGCTGTGCAGAATCAATCTCTAAATACACATCTCAATGCCCTTGAGTTTAAATATGAGCCTAGAGACAATTTTCAGGACTCGGGATCTGTACACCTAGGATCAGGTGAGTGTTCAGTCACTGAAGTTCTTACTGAATCCAAAGGAAAAATTTTAGTAAGAACTATGCTAAGTGATAGACCACTAAGAAGGTGGCAGCTAGTGATAGACCACTTCTCAACAGAAGACCTGTCACAGATACCAAGGGGTAACTCCTCTAAATCACAGCAGTGGTCCAAGATAAAATCTCGCATTATGGGAAGCTTTAGGCTTGATTGGGAGCTGTTGAACCTGGACATATTTCCAAGCCCTTCACATAATGTCAGAGATATCTTCTCCAAGTTTTGCGATACTTTACTATGCTCTTGAAGTGGAGGCACATCCAACTTCTCCAAGTGAATAGTCTTAAGCTGAGTAAGTGAAGATAGGGCTGTAGACCGTTCACTCTGGCTTTCTTGTACCCATAATTAAACACTATGAGGACTTTCAGTTTCTTCATGTAACTCAAAAATGATGGAAGAAAGTATTTGGTTGCAGAAAAGAGTAATACCAAAGCCTCTGCCTCACCAAAATTCATCTCACACCACTGATCGTCTTCCATTGCACCTACATAGGTGAACCATAGAAGCAAAGCTAGATTAGAACATTATAGGTTATTGCATATATTTTCTAAGAACTTTTGAATCAATGATCAAAACCTAGATATCATTAAAGGTCTATGGTCTATCGAAATAGGAAAATTTATTAAAGTTCTTACTGTCCTCCTATTTAGGCATAAGCAACCTCTTCCTACCAACTATGCTACCTCGGGATGCCAAATATAGGGCCAAGTCTCGCATTACATCATGTTGAGAAAAGTACAGCTCAGAGGCACTGCCATAATTGATTGCTTGGCTCCTACTACATCCAATTACCAAGACAACACAATGTATAAGACAGAGGAAGCTATGATCAAATGATATTGAGCACACAATAGTTAGAAATGAAGGCACTTACCTGAGATTGCTTCTTAAATTCAACAGATTTCTGCTTGCAAGCTCTAACAAGATGACAAAAGCATCGTGCCACTCCATCTTTCGCACATAAATCCAAATATCCAATAATGCATCCACTGATATCTTTCTATCCTCTGGAAATGACCCCAAGTCTAACAAGCACTCCCGTGCTTCCTCATCCAGGGCATCAATACTGGTCTCCAAGCATCTAAGCCCTTCTTTGTGATAATCTGATATTGATTCCCCTTTTAAGATTTTTTTCTTGGCAACCTCCCAGGCCAGATGAGGCTGACCATACAAAGAGCTTCCGATCACCTTCAGAGCAAGTGGCAGACCTTTACATTCCGCTTGCACCTGTGATTCATACATTAGCAACACTAGTGAAAATTCTGTAGGTGGAAACCAATCAAATACCAAAAACAAAAAGTTGTTGAAAGCATGAATAGTTGCCTGATAACTATAAAGTTAACTCACAGGTTTTTGTTTGATTGTTTATGAAGATGAATATACATATGGCTAGAATCTATTTTAAAGGATTACCGATACCATTGTTAAGAGCATAGTAAGTACTAATATGTAATTATGTAAAACTATAATGATATCCTGATATGATATGCCACTGTAGTAATTGCTTGTAATTAGGGACATTTAGGAGAACACTGTGTCACAATCATTAATTTGAACCAAACTTAGTACTTGGCAAAATAATATATTGCATATAAATTGCATTACCTGCTTGACTAGCTGGTTGTCCGCATTACTTGGAATAGATTTCTGTGCAAAAGCCCAAAAGCAGAAAAGGGGCAGAGCATCGGCATCATCTAGCAATGGCAATTCATAAAGCCTGGTAGAGGTTGTTGTGCGGATGATAGAACGATCTCGGGTTGTCACAAGGGTCTTATAACCTTCACCTGTAAATGACAATTTTTCCAAAATTGTCATAGACCAGACATCATCCAACACCACAAGAGTTCGCTTGGCTCGCCTAAGCAGCTGCTGCTGCAGTTGTCTATGTGCATCTTCAATATTCTGAAAATCAGGTTTCTTCCTCTGAACAATCTTCTCCCACGTGGTCTCTAAAATTTCCCTCAGGTTTGGGGATTGAGAAACCATAATGAAAATCACATTGTTTTGAAAAACACTTGCCATACATAAAAATCAATTTGTTAGGATTGAAACTCCATAAATTGAACAGAAATATAAATTAAGTGCAAAAATATAGCCTTTCAGGGGATGAAAATGGTTTGAATAAATAAAATCCCCAATTACCTTTAACTTCTTGATCATTGCAGAGGGACAATGCCATAGTTGTTTTGCCAACGCCCCCATACCTTGCACCGCCACAAGCGACACCTCTTTCTGGAACAGAATCCTCTTCAAATTCTAGATATTATTTTCCAGTCCCACTACAAAATCGGACTTCACTGAGCCACTACAATTAGAAGTAGAAGAAGCTTCGTCAAAAGCTCCATCAAACATAGCATGTGAACCCATTTGTTGTAACATCATGGCATTCTCATCGGGATCATTGGTGAGCCTGGGAATGATTGTTTCATTCAGGTTTCTCTCATCCACTGCCTCTAACTCGTACAAATGGCGAAGACACTTGAACTCCGATATGATATTCTTCAACTCAAGAGATAATTGGTCAGGCATCTGGTACGAAACGAATTCACGGATGTCCTTTTCTAGCTGGTGGATTTTAGAAGTATATCTCAGTTTCTGGAGAGTATTAAGAGGGTTGGTTTTCTCGCACATTTTCACCAATTGAACGCCTCTATTGAGGATGCTCAGGGACTTCAAGTAGATGGGATTTGGTTCAGTCTCAGTATTTTGTATGTTTGGCAAACAGAGGTGGCCAGCTGTTTGAATAAGGCCTGTCAGCAGTGCTTCTAATCGACAGCATAGCCCCTTGCAATTTAATGTCACCATCTTGTAAGGGATGTTTCCTTCAATGGAGATTGTAAAGGGAAACGTTATTAAAAAAATTTAAATGGATACCAATGGTGTATAGAGATGGAGTTGATAACATGGAGCAAATTAGCCTTTTGGATGCTTTGCTGTGAGGGAGGCACATTTTATGAAAACAAATTTCTACCACTCTTGCAAACACCCTAGAAGACTTAGCACGTGATGACATGGGTATCATGCCATGCCTTTTTTCTACACTGGAAAATGGAAATTCTACCAACATATGACAAAATCCTGAGCGCAGATGGAGACAATGGACCAAACCATAGTTCTAGTTTTCGTAAGAATGAGATTAATAAGACACTCATTAATGAAGGGAAATCCTGAAGATCCCTTAAGATTCAAGAGACCAACACTCCTATCTGTGATTTTGACTATGGTAGAAACTTTGGCACCCATAATTATGTGCATCTCCAATCAGCATTGCCTATTAAACAGAAGAGTGGAAGGTCTGATATTTTTTCCTTTGACAGTCATCCTACATATGACATGGACTCTGATGAGGAATAAAAGAAGGCTTATCATATCATCAAGCCGTTTTGTGAACCATATGAGAGAAAGGTAGAAAGGTCCATTCCATTTGTTGAAGGAATCCTTATTGAAGATGAATAGTCTTGTCATATTGAAAGAACAAACCAATATCTAGGAAAACAAGAGGACTTATGCAAACCCATAATTGATTAACTACATTGTGAACAAAATCATTTCCAGGTTTGCCTCTTATTGTTCATGGGTATGATAAATTATCTTCAAAGGAGTTTCTTCTCCTAACTATAAATTATATTCGGGTAACTTTAATTTCTCATATAAAAAAGCTCCCTGTCTGCAACAATGGTGTTCATGGCCAGCATACAATTGTTCCTATGTTTGATCCATAAACGTTGGAACTTACAAACTTGAGGATAACAATGGATATGTGGCTTGAAGAAGTAAAGTATTAGCTCCGCTCATATTTCCTTGAATAATGTCTGCCACAACATGATGCTATATTTATCAATACCCTACATGTCCAAGAGTATTCCCATCTTGAATATGGGATCCTAAAGCTTGCTAAAAAGATCCCAGCAAAATGCCCTGATCTAAGCCTAATTTATCTGAATGTTTCATTCATGAAGATGGGGTCACAACAAAATTACTAAGAGAAAGACCTGCAACAAATTTATGGATGATTTGATTATCTATGCTACAACAAACTGTTGAGAAAAAAAAAGACACACGTCAGATCGCTGTTTTTGGGCATATCTCTGAAATGCCTACAAAATTGTGATTTTCAGATCTGTGTAAGCCACAAGAAGAGCCACACTAGGCCTGTGTAGGCTACAGGAAGGGATGCAATATAAGATTTTGTTAGGCTATAGTTAAAGGCATGTTCATGCATGTTTCAGACCGTGTTTAAAGGACTGTTTTGAGCCTTATTTACGAACAAAAAAATTCAGATCTGTAGGAGAGCTTCAGAACTGAGTCCTGTGAAAAATAATCTAATCTGTTATGATAGCCTTGTTATGGCATATTTGAGCACATTTCAGGTCTAAGTTTTTTGGAGCAGATTGCAACATTTTTGGGAGCAGTCCTTAAGCACACACAGTTACATATTTTTGGGAGCCTTTGTGAAGCAGTCTTTGAGATTGGAGAATAATCATTGACCCTTATTGAAGGAGGCTTAATGAAGATTTTCCAAGTTTATATAGGTTGCTTAATAAGGCAGACATCCTTGTGGTATTGTTGAAGATCTATTAAAGACTGGAAGAAGAAAATTTTGGAGGCATTCTTGGAGACCGGATGTATTGCTAAAGCCCTCATGGAGTAACAGTCCCATGCTCAGGATGGAGAACATTTCCAAGATCTTGCTTCTCTCCAATTACAGAATTAACAAAATTGTTGTTGCAACTTTGTCTAGCATTATTGCTTGTTGATTTAGATTGTTTATTCTTCACATTTCTAAGTTTTGAATGGCTAGACCACTGTCACCTCCAAAAAGTCCCTTTAGGGGTTGTAGAAACTAAAGATAAGGGAAAGGATTGTGTCAAAACTCTTTTAGCATCCAAGTACAATGAATTCATAATAGTAGCAAAGATGGTGATCTAACCATCAATTGAAGAAACATTGGCATTGTTGTCATAGAAACTATACTCCCCTAGTGAACCCAACCACACCCTGACTTCAGTTTGGGTGGAGAATGTCGAGAAATTAAGCCTAGTCATAATCACAACCTAGAAGAAAGAGGTAATCGATGTGACTATCTTAGCAAGATACTAGAGCTTATGGCTTATGAAGGTAACCACCACCCTGATGAGCAAAGACAAGAACCTTTGATCAAGGTATTTAAGAAGACAAAAATTTAGGCCTATAATTCTTGAAGAGGAAAATGCATCCTATGTCATTGTGTTCACTAAATTTGAATTTAAAACTTGAATTTAGACATACCTTAAAGCTGCAAGCAAACTTTGTCAACCGTTTATACAAACTCATCATGTCTTAAAGGGATCAACAATGGTCGCTACTTAATGCAAGCAAATGATTGATTATATAAGTCTAACATTACAGTTAAATTCAAAGACAAACATGAACCAAGTGACTCAGATTCTATCTACACAACAATATTGTAAGAAACAGAGCAATGAAAGAAGTGCATTTCTTCAAGTTTCAACAGACCTTGGATATTCCTCACTTGGAACTTTAGGACTATATTATCGAGGAGTGGATCTTTGGAGGCCATGTCTTGCTTGGTCAATTGAAGAACCTAACAGACTCTTGAAAGAAAATTATTTTTACTTTTGAAGACCAACCACACCATTACTCGGTTCTTGTAATCACCCAATTCTTCTTATAAAGATACAAGGCAATTCCATCTTTCCTAGCATATGCTAAATTTATTGAATGATCAAGAAATGTTCGACTTATGAAATCTGACATTCCAATAATAATGGATCAGTTTACCTGGATTTTAGAAAATGGTAAAATATTGATATTTGGAAGTATAACATCATGGGTCACCAGCTGCTTAACTCTCAGGGATCTCACTCCTTTAAAGATATGATTGGACAGCAAGGAGAAAATTCCCTCCATTTCTTCATGGGACAGAGCTTTAGGATTATTGAGAGGGTCATATTTTGGGGCTCCACCTTTAGACTTGTTCCATTTGGTGGCCTCAATGGAACAAAAATTGCATGGTTTTGCCATTAAGAACCTATAGGAATCAGACTGTAGCGGGTGGGGTTTAGCTGAGTATCTAGTTAAGCAGAGCTATGCCCAACAACTTTCTTGTTGTTCACTTCCCCATAAAGCCTAAATCAGGAGCAAAATATGGCATTCAGATGCCTTGCCAAAGATTAATATTTTCTATTGGACCCTATCTTATGACAACATATTAACCTCAGAAAATATGAGAAGGAGAGGGATCCAGGGTTCCTCCTAGTGTGCTCTTTGCCTTTAGTTTGGAATCTTCTCATTGCATGTTTTTAGATTTCCATTTCACTATGGCGGCTTGGTTAGTGGTGGTAAATGGCCTTGAGAGTCAGTTCAAGTAGTCAAATTCACTGAAGCAACTAATTTGGACATGTCATAGTCATTACATAAGGTCCTTTCATTGCAAGGCTCTTTTGAAAGGGTCTAGTTTGCATTGTCTAAATTAGTATGTTGGAAATCTGGCTGGCAAAAAATCGTGCCATTTTCCAAATAGATGATGAGTGAAATAGAGATGGTGGAAATTAAAGCTAAAGAACTGCTATATAAACATATTAATTCAAAAGGGATTAAATTCATTCCAGATTAAGATCTAGACAAGCAAGAACTTCAATTTCTAGATCAATTTAATTTTAAATATTCTTGTTCTTCTTCCCGACCTGGGGACCCAGGTAAGTATGTCCACAATCATGTTGGCAGCTTCATATAACTCCACAATTATTTCATGAGTGGAGTCAGACTCAAAAAGCCTTCATTTTTTGTTTTGATGGTGCCTTGAAACGAAACCCTGAACTAGCAGGAGTCAATGGGGTTCTCATTAGTCTAAGAGGGAAGATAACATATCCCTATGGTGTTGCATATATCGACATTGGGATATAGGAAACTCGGTCCTCCTCAAGACAGGAGAATTCCCTGTTTTATGTAATATTTCTCACAATTAATATACAGATGAATTGTATCGAAGCTAATCATCTCAATATACTTGATGGCCTTCTTATGTGTAAGGGAAATCTGATCCTAGTTGAACCTTCAATTCATTTACTAGTAATACACAATATTATTACAACAAATTCTACAACATACCTTATCTAGAATATGGTAGACAAAATACACAAGAATGATGCATACAGCCCTTGATTACAGCATTGGTGTTTATAACGAGGCATTTCAGCTCTAAAGCTCTTTTGCCACCCTCAACTAAACTCTTTTCACATGAATATGTCGTTACTGGCAGTCTGAGAGAAGGAATTTTGACCAAACCAGGTTACACAGTGTTCCAGGTAATTGCCCTGCAATCAATACCATTGAAATGTCATTGGAGAGCACATATATAGAGCAATAAAATTATATCCATGGACCATACAAATAACGCATTAATTAATATACTTTAAGCACATGCTAAGAGTCCTTCCGAACATCTAAGCAAGCATTGCTGCTTTCTACAGTAAATATCTACTGGATAAACAGAACATTGAATAAGATTCCAAAAGAAATGAAAAGTAATATGCATAACTAAAACAAGAAGGCCATAACCCTAAAATAGCAAACCTTTGGAAGGTGTTACACAACATTCTACAAAAATCATTGAATGTCCTTCCTTAGGACTTGATACACATTGAGAAACAGTAGACAACAAATGACAGCCATGTACCATAACAGGAAGTTTTAACGTATAAAATCGGGCAGAAACATAATCTGGTGAAAGGCATAGGCCTGAAGTAATATGGATGACAAAGGAAATTAACATCTTTAAAGCATGTGCTCAGATTCCTATGCAATTTCTAGGCAAGCCTCGCTGCACTCTACATCAATTATCTCCCAAATGACATGAACATGGAATAAGAGTCCCACAAGATTATGAAAAGTGATATGCATGACCAAACAAGAGTATACCATTAAAAAGCAACCCTTCAAGCAATCCACAACACTCTACAAACATTGTTAAATGTCCTACCTTGGTAATTTATATGGATTCATTAACAACCCAAATCAATGGCTTGAAATGGATAAAATGACCAAAAAAAGCAACAAGTCCTAAAAGGATAGGTTTTTAGAATCTTGTTGTATGAAAACAATGTGGCACTTCCACACTAAAACACACATTTAGGAAAAGCCCAAAGAAACAACAAAAAATAGTGTGGGGTGATGAAATGAAAAAAATATTAATGGACTTGCAATTTCTCTACAAAATTTTCCAGATTTCGAATTTATGGAAGTTTTTTGCCTTCAGTGCTGAAGCAAAACAATAAAGAATATTTCACTAATTGCAGATGAGTAAATTATAACAGTATCCAACTTGCATAATTAGCTAGACCGTCTACATAATTAGCAAGACATTTTTATGAGGTAAACCATCTGGAATGCTTTAGCAACAAGTGGTCATTAGCTCTGCTATAGAATGGTCAAAATCACTTTGGTTCTGTCCCTGCTTATATATACAGTCTGTTCCTTGTATACTTCTCCTAACAAATTCTTGCCTCAACAATTTGAACATAACATGTCTTATACTCCTTCCCAACCGTCCTAAATAAACCCAATTGACTAAATAGAAAAGATTTTATACAGTTGTAAGTGGTTTTTTAAAATGTCATAAACCCAAAAATTGTAAAAATTCAACAACCTTGACACTTCCATAGCAAGCACAGGGGACTTCAAGGTTGAAGATTTCTTCCTCCTCTTGGCATATTCTACACTCTGCAAGGCCTTGTGGGGATTCTGAGCTCCACCATATCTCTTTCTCTTCAGAATCATTTGAAGCTGCTCTAATGGTTATGGAGTGATCATCTGGTCGATCATATACAGGACAAGCACAACCCATCACAGAAACTTCTGCATTAGCAGCAGTAGACGAAGAAAGAACACTGAATAGAAGAATCTTCATTCACTAAGATCTGGTCAATAGAATATAGGCCTAGTTGAAAATTTCAAAAGGTTTTTCCTCGAAGCATTATAAATTTGAAATATAAAGGACCTTGTAGTCATTAGACTAATACCCTTGTATATGTCTCAGATCAAAGAACAAAAATGAAAACATCTTGGCATCCATAAATGTGTCAATACAAAGTAAAATTCAATCTGCAAAATATGAAGTGTTCCATGACAATTATAAACACGCCTTGATGTTGCCTTGTCCAAGACTATTTACAAGGAAATAACTCTTCTGTTGATCACCATCTGAAGTTGCCACTTAAAATTTTTTTCTGATCTCATATAAAAGGGCCAAATGAGATAAGTGTTTTTGGTCTGCAAAAACAATATGGATTCATTGTTATAAGGGCTTCTTAATGCACCTCATAGAAACGACGATATCCAAGACCAGGGTTTGATATCTTATAACGTGAATCCAAGAGTTGTACAATATTTTGGCATGCCATCTCAACATATGTTTTTTGGAGTAAAGAATGTCTTAATCCTGTGATTAGACAAATGAATCTTACGAAGTCAAGAAGTTACACCCTTATCTTGTATTAGTTCTTGGAGATATTAATAAGAGGGTCAAAATTGATTCAAGGAATCTTATTAACAACTCTGTTGCATGGGTCAAATCTCATTAAGGAATATGCAATATTGATTCAAGATTCAGAAACTAGACAAAGGCTCATGTTCTGGCCTATTTAAAAGACTATTAATATGAATCCCATACAGATAAAAGAGTTTTTGATTGATTTCAAAAAGTTGAAGTATCTTCAATGTCCGGGAAGGACCTTTCTGAAGATTTTTTGTTTCAGTTAATGAAACAAGTTCTTTTGAAAGACTTCTGAGGAATTCATTAGAACAAATTTTGTTGACATCATTCTACAACTAGACGAAGAACTTCTTGATTGACTTGTAACAACCTCATCACGCATACAGCAGCATGGGACCACATGACACATTCTTATCCTACTATGGTTTGGATGATCTGTCCCATCAGCATTAGCACATGACAAGTTCGATGACCTGACAAGTATGTATTGAAGTGCTCGTATACTGTGGGAAAATGTTGCAAAGCCACCACTTCTCAATCATGAATACACAAGCATGCAAGTTACAATTCAATAGGGACACCTCTAAGTATGGGTTGTATTTGAAAGAGCAGAGATCTAAATTTCTGGAACCATTCTCCAACATAAAAATATTATGAGATATCCTGTTACTAACATTTCTGATTATTAATAAAAATTTGAATCCATGTAGAGAAGAACCATTTCCCAACCATCCTAAATAAACCCAATTGACTAAACAGAAAATATTTTATACTGTTGTCAATGGTTTTTTAAAATTTCATAAACCCAAAACTTGTAAAAATTCAACAACCTTGACACTTCCAGAGCAAGCACAGGGGACTTCAAGGTTGAAGATTTCTTCCTCCTCTTGGCATATTCTACACTCTGCAAGGCCTTGTGGGGATTCTGAGCTCCACCATATCTCTTTCTCTTCAGAATCATCTGAAGCTGCTCTGATGGTTATGGAGTGATCATCTGGCTGATCAAATACAGGACAAGCACAACCCATCACAACAAATTTTGCATTAGCAGCAACAGACGAAGAAAGAACATTGAATATAAGAATCTTCATTCACTAAGATTTGGTCAATAGAATATAGGCCTAGTTGAAAAGTCCAAAAGGTTTTTCCTTGAAGAATTATAAAATTGAAATATAAAGGACCTTGTAGTCATTAGACTAATACCCTTGTATATGTCTCAGATCAAAGAATAGAAATGAAAACATCTTGGCATCCATAAATGTGTCAATACAAAGGAAAATTCAATCTGCAAAATATGAAGTGTTCAATGACAATTATAAACACACCTTGATGTTCCCTTTCCAAGACTATTTTCAAGGACATAACTCTTTTGTTGATCACCATATGAAGTTGCCACTTAAAATGTTTTTCTGATCTCATATAAAAGGGCCAAATGAGATAAGTGTTTTTGGTCTGCAAAAGCAATATGGATTCATTGTTATAAGGGCTTCTTAATGCATCTCACATAAAATATGATATCCAAGACCTGGGTTTGATATCTTATAACGTGAATCCAAGAGTTGTACAATATTTTGGCATGCCATCTCAAGATATGTTTTTTGGAGTAAAGAAAGTCTTAATCCTGTGATTAGACAAATGAATCTTATGAATTCAAGAAGTTACACCCTTATCTTGTATTAGTTCTTGGAGATATTAATAACAGGGTCAAAATTGATTCAAGGAATCTTATTAACAACTCTGTTGCATGGGTCAAATCTCATTAAGGAATATGCAATATTGATTCAAGATTCAGACACTAGACAAAGGCTCATGTTCTGGCCTGTTTTTTCAGGGAATTAACACCCTAGAGGTTGGTTGGGATACAACCTCCACAGAGCAGGGGCGTACTACTTAACAGAGACTCACACAACCATGCACGTTCAGAAAAACTAAATAGAGCATAATGAGAGATTTACCCGTTGGTCCAACGTTTGAAGTAGATCCACGTGGAGTCCAAACTCCCTGCAACCGTCCTTCCTCCTTAACCTGAAATACAAGAAGAAACCAGCACAAAGGACAAGTTGTATAGCATATATCTACTCTATATGTTAGTGAGATTCATATAAAACATTAAATAAATCATAATGAATGCTTGTATAACAAATATTCTCATACATAAAAGCATACACTAACACATTTATTTCGGGAACAGCATGATACTTCTGTATTATAAATAGTACGTACAAAAGTAATCAAGTGGAGAGATCACCTGATCCTTCCAAGGCCTTCGCAGACCGTTGTCCGGATCCATCCAGCCCTTGCCTCGCTAAGACTCCTTCCAAACTGGTGCATACGAGATAACATATAATGGGATGTATATCTCAAGGAAGCAAGGGTTTCCTATAATGAACTGGGAAAGTGCAGGAGGCACGAGGAATCAGACTTGGATAGGGAATGCCAACAGAGTATAATATCAACAATTCTCTCTCCCCCTTAAGCCATACACATGAGGGCTTTTTATAGTCCCTCCAAGTAGTTTCAACAGTTGGAAACAGTTGGCCACGGGCTGGGGTGGTTGAACTACCTGAGTAACCATCAACCCAGCGCGAAATTAGGGATTTTTTATATATTTTTTAATCATTTTAATGGCATACGCGGAAAAGTCTAGCTGTACTCGCGTATACACGCGGAAAAACATGGCCATAGTCGCGTATGGAGGATTTTACACTGTTTTTAAGTGAATTTGTCCAAGTCTGTAGGAATGGGTGCCCATAAAGCCATAAAGCAATCATGAATCATGTCAAGGTGAGAAATGATGCTATAACAGATGCCCCCTAGTATATGAGGTCAGAAGGGGTACATGATGGCCGAAATGTATTATGCACATAGAAAGAACTTCGCAAGGACAAGAGAGGACTTCACCAGATTTCAGCCTGCCAAAAACCAATGAAAGAAACCAGAGAGTCAACACATGCTGAGGCGGGCATACCCATGCTCAGTCAAAAATACATCATATATATAGAAAGTATTGAATAGATCCAACATGTATACAAGTATAACTGAACTGAAAGTACATAGTGAATCATCTGAGCAGGGCCCGGAAATACAAGTCTGTATCAATGTCCAAGTATCACATATAGAAAACTGATCAAAGATAGTGCAACTGGATGTCTGATCAAGTAACTGAATCTCCAAGTACCGGATCATAAGAGGCGGATCAAACGGTACAATCACGCAACTCGGGGATCAACATATAAGATGCTGCTGTGCTGAACTGCAACATATAAAGGTGGACGGCAACACTGGCAGAAACTGAGAGGACTGTCAACAGTGAACCGAGAAATGCTGATACAACCCGAGGTCTTCACCGATCACAACGGCACAATTCTACACACTGGGAATAAATGAGCTGAAGTCGACCATGTGAGAAATCGTTGGATTACCGGGCAATGATGTTTCCCGTTAACCAACGCGAGACAACCCACTGATAATGATAATGAGTGTCAAGGTGCCCCAGTACAATCTGACAAGTGTGAATGAATGAGTTGAAGTCGAACACTTGAAAGAATCTACCAATCAGGAGGCAATGATGAATCCCCACTGTCGATAGCGAAGAGTCTACCACTGATGACTGCAAACCCTAAGGTACTAACAAAAAGACTCTAGACCTTATTCCCAGAGCAATGAGTCGGAGTCGATGGGAAAAGATCTGCTGGAAGGAAGGCATTAAGGCATCCCACATCAGTCCAGCGCGAGTGTAGCCCGCAGGCCAAGATTTGGAAGGAATCGGACGAAGTAGAGTGATGGAACCAAAAATCGAAGTATGTTTCCGACGTGCACAAGATGAAGCTAGCGCACGGAAGAAACCCTCTGAACCAACCAATAATGAAAGCTGACACAGAGGCGATAAATCCACCAATAGGGTCAAATGGAAATCCAGGTACTGCACGAATCCCAAGTGTGATAATGTGTGCTGACGTCGAACACAGGGGAAACCACTCATTCAAAGACCCATGATGATGATCAAATGCTGAGCACGAGGTCACCTATCAATAATGGAAATAGGCCCAAGGTGCGGCTCTAGGCTTGCTCTCAGAGCAATGTGTCGTAGTCAATAAGAGACAAACCCGCCGGCAAGAAGTCAATGGGGACCTTCTCAAACCAGCACGAGCAGAAGATCAAAACATCTGATGTGATAGAACATGATAGTGACAAGACCGGGAAGGCCGACTGAATAATGAGTCAAGAGACACCGCAGAATGGCCGACTCGGGCTAGACTTCCCTTGAACAAAAGCACGACTCTGTGATGACCATGGCAGTAAAAGGTGACACTGTATAAGTCTGTCTTGCAGGAGGCAAAACAAACTCTCCATATGATTGGAAGAGATAACCAACCGGGGGAGAACTGACAAGTGAAACATGGTAAAGGTTGAACCTAGGTCAAACTAGAACCATCCCAAATGAAGCAAATATATATAAGTATATGTGCTTTGTTCAAGGGCGACAAAACTGACTCTGTACTGCCATCGAAATAACGAAGATACATCCCGTTCCCGCTCTTTTTGTTATATTTAATTTTTTTGTCTTTTTCATAATAAGCCTGAAAAAGAATAAAAGAATGCTATGGTACAATGGATAGAACGAGTATCAAGAAAGTAGATGCACTAGTTCCTGGGATTGGAACAATCCTATGCTCAATGCAAGGTGGCGAAAACTGGTCAGTGATACTCAGAGGAACGTTCCATCCATGGGTACAAAGGTGTCAAGTCGTGATAGCTAAGTGCATGCAATGGATAACTTGTACAGAAAGTCAAGGTCAAAAGTTGGCTTAAACATCGAGTCCAAATGAAGCCGGCTAAAGGCCAGGATAAACAAGTAGCCAATATGCAATGCGGTAATACAACTTAACGACACCAGGGAGCCTCTAGGGTATAAGCCAGAAAAATGATAAGTGATGAAGGAGAAGAATGAAGCTTCAACACAAAAGACATGGCGGGACTAAAGAGGACTCCCGAGCCTACATAAAAAGCAGCATGGGCAACAAGTGATAGCGAGGAACTAACTAGGAAGCCCATGTAAAGGAAGGCTCTACCATCAAGTCATGATTAAAAATCGGTGAGTGAAATGGGTGTAATACTCATGACCTGATGGGATCGACCCTAAGGCAAGTGATCAATATGGAGGCTAGAATGCAAGATGCAACGGAAAGTGATTCCCTAACCTATATGCCAGTGAAGATCATATACCTGCCGTGAAGAGTCTGAAATCATGGGTCAAAAACCGGGAAAAGTCTCAAAATCGTCAAAATGTACCTGAAAACATACCAAACTGGGCACTTCCAAGCAATCAAGTTATACAGCATAAGACAGATCGAAAAAATAAGCATAAGGAAATTTTTGCAAAAATTTTCAATTTTTAGCCATAAATACAAAAATTACCTCTCAATTGGTTCATTATTGCATAGCTGATTTGGAAAAAGAGCTCTGGAGCTAAAAACTTGTTTCAGCACATCAGGAACAACCGACCGTCGGAACTCGGCGAAACTTCAGGTAGGCTCCTTAATCCTCCTGTTTATTCATTTTGTCTGTTTGAAAATTAAAATTAAGTGATTTTTTGCTCAGAAACCCTTGCTAAAAATTGCGTATCTGCGCATACGCGGGTTCAATGAAGGCAAGTCGCGTATACACGCGACTGTGCACAGGGAAAGTAGCGTATGCGCAAGTCCGATTTCAAAAAAGGTATTTCTAATGCAAATTTTGATGAAATTTCTCAGGATGACCATCTCATGGAGGGAACGTGAGCATAGCGCAGTAGACCAAGAGGTCATGCGGGACCGCGCAGCACAAAACATCCTCCGAAATTGCGGATTGTTGAAATTCTTTAAAATGCCCAATATGAAAAGTAATGTGCGATTGCTTGAAATGCTCGTAAATTACTGGGAACCAGATCGGGATTGCTTCATAATTGATCAGATGCCACTACGCATAGAAGTGGAGGATATATATTTCATCACTGGACTCTCCAGGAGGGGAGACCCAGTGGACTTGCACGGAAAGCCCCTGGGAGGGTTGACCGTGGAAGACTATGTCCAAATATATTGCGTAGATAATTCCAAGAAGGTTGGAACGCAGATTGCAATTAGAGATATCAGGGATTTGCACATAAAGATCCTCCTGTTCACCATCGGCAGAGTGGCAGGATCTGCCTCACTACATCAGGCGTCCAGGACGCACATGAGCATAGCTGTAGAGTGCTTAATTCATGTGTATGATTGGTGCATAGCCCTGCTACAGAACATGAAACAACAACTGACCTCCATTCGCCAAACAAAGACAAAACACTTTGGCTATGGGACCATTTTGACAACATTCTTCTTCGAGAGAGTTCCAGCTTTGAGACCCAAAGTCATCTCGACTATCAGCAGCCCGCGGGACCCAAGAATTTCCCGTTGGGCAGACATGATGAAGAGACTAGGGGGCAGCGAGGTACCCCGAACCACCTGGGACGATGAGTTCTTCCTGTGGTGGAGAGAACAGATCATCGCAGTGGACGACTATCCCTATGCCGGGATGGATTTCCGAGGAGATCCAGATCTAGTACTTCCACCCGGAGCAGCATGGGGAGCAGTCGGTAAGTTTTGCAAAAATTTTTTAACTTATATGATTTTTTTTTGGATTTTTCAAATATGTATGAAAAATGAAAAACAAACATGTTTTTGGATTGGATTCATAATGACTGACAAATGAAAAATGATCATGTTTCAGATGTTGGACCAGTTCGTCCTGAGGGCCTAGCACGTCACAAGCGCCGCAGAGGTGAGGCGGAGACAACGGATTCTGACAGGACACTCCAGGCCGTGCAGAGAAACTTGGAGGGACTGACCCGCCAAATCCCTCTGGCTGCCGTGGAGGACTTGCCAGAAGCCGTCCAGAGACGGGTTGTAGGAGTACCCCGGGACTGGGTTAGACTGTTCCGCCGTGTGGCCACTGCAGTGATGTTCTATAGGAACACAACTTCTAGGTAGGGTCCTCAGGAGTAGACAAATTTTATATATTAGATGACTGTATATTCTTTTTTGAGACTGAACATGATGGGGCATAAGCCCAAATTTTGTACGGCATTTATGGATCCAAACTTTGTAAAGTTTTTTGACACTCCGATGATATATACAACGATATTTGATGTGATGTGATAAATGTATCAAATGTATGATGTTTTTGATGATTAAAATTTATTGTATTGAATGATTAATATGCCAATCTAAAGCTTGATTAGCCACTGAGTCAGCAAACCAATTGTCAGCTCGAGGAATATGAATGAATGTTAAAAATTGAAATGACCTTTGTAACAAACGTACCCTCAAGAACAATCGTAATAAAACTGGATCTCGTACCCGATAAGTGTTGTTCAACTGCGACACCACCAGCTTGGAGTCCAAGAAAACTACCAACGAATCAACACCCAAAGATATTGCCTCCGAGAGTAGATGAATGACTGCAGTGTATTCTGCTACGTTATTGGAAGCAGGACCAATGCAGACTCCTCTTGATACCAACAGCTGACCGGAAGGATAATGAAGCACCCAAGCCGCGGAAGCTAAGTTCCAGGTGTGTCTACTAGCACCATCGGCGAAACCAAAATGACTCATGACATCCAACACAACCTACCAAAGCAGATCAAAAACATCACCACCTCATCAAAAATCGAAAATCAAACAAATATGTACAAAGCAAAAACTATAAATATATACAAAAGCAAGATGCCAGGCCGAAGCCTAGGCATAATAATTTTTCAAATAGAGCCCATTTCGGGGCTCCGACAACTCGTTCCCTTCGAAGTCAACCAAGGTATAAGCTCCTTTCTTAAGGACTTTTTTGACGATATAGGGGCCATACCACATCGACTTAAACTTTCCTGCCCCCAAGGCATCTTTTTCTTGGGCATAGACCAAAACAAGGTCACCTTCGAAAAAGACCCTAGGCTTAACCGCCTTATCGTACTGAACTTTGACTCGGTTTTTATGCGCTTCATTCAACGTGGCGGCATCTCGACGCTGCTCATCAAGATGTTCCAGATGAAGAAGCCACTCTGCCAGACTAGAAGTGTCAGGAAGAAGCTCAATAGCTCATTTAAGGGAAGGAATCTCGCATTCAATGGGAAATACGGATTCCACCGCGTGGACTAACTGAAACGGAGTAAAGCCAGTTGCAGTTTTAACTGACGTCCTGTATGCCCAAAGTGCAGGATATAGCATAATATGCCAGTTGGATCTATGTTTATCAATTGTCCGTTGAAGAATTGTCTTCAAGGATTTATTCACGGCTTCCACTTGCCCATTGGCCTGAGGATAATATGGATATGAATGCTCCTGCCGGAAACCCAATTTGAGAGCCAACTCAGCCATCATACTATTCTGAAAGTGACTGCCATGGTCAGTGACAATCTCTCTAGGTATACCGAAATGAGAAATAACTTGGTTGAAGAAGAAAAGAGCTGTAGTCTCACCATCGTTCCCAAAAGTAGGCATAGCCTCGACCCACTTCGTAAAGTAGTCTACTGCTACGATAATGTACTTGTGACCTTTTGCCGAAGGCGGGTTACAAGTAGTATAATCCATACCCCACTTTGTAAAGGGTCCGACAGTAATGACTGGAAAAAGCGGAGCCGGATGAGCACGCATTTTTCGAGTATACACCTGACAAGGATGACACTTCTTGACCGATTCAATGCAATCTTTAAAAATCGAGGGCCAGAAGTATCCTGCACGCAAAATCTTTTGGGCTGTAGCAAGCCCTGATAAATGACCCCCACAAGCTCCACTGTGAGAATCATTGAGCATAGCCTCGGCTTCTTCGAAAGTTAAGCAGCGTCTTAGGATTGAATCAACCCCTCGAAGGTACAAAGCATCACCAATAATCAGATAATTCTTGGCTAAGTGACACAGCTTACGGCGCTCATCTTTCGAAAAAGAAGAGGGAAACTTCGCAGTCTGGAGATACACAATGATATCCCCATACCAAGGATCTTGTGGAGAGATAAGAAACAAGTGTTCGTCCGGAAAGGACTCATCATAGATCATCTCCTCTCCACAAGGCAACTCGGAGATCAATTCCGCAAAAACTAATGACTTCTTGGATTTGGCAGACATGAACTCGAGATCAAATTCTTGTAAAATCACAATCCATCTATTATATTTGCCCACAATCACTCGCCTGCTGAGGACAAACTGAAATGGATTGGCAGCTGCCAAGACATAAGTTTTGCGAAGAATAATGTAATGTCGGAGTCGCTGCACAGCATGAACTGCTGCTAAGGCTAAATTTTCTATCGGGGTGTATCGCAGTTCAGGTCCTACCAGTCCTCGACTAAGGTAGTAAATAACATGCTCTACACGAGCATCATCCTCCTGAACCAGAACCATACCAATGGTAGATTCTGCTGTAGCCAGATACAAAAGAAAATCTCTGTTATAATCGGGTGGACTCAGTAAAGGAGCAGAGGTCAATGCCTTTTTCAAGGCATCGAATGAGCGTTGAGCGTAGTCGTCCCAAAGAAAAGGAACTCCTTTCTTCAACAGTCTCATATATCCCTTTGTAATCTCGGCATAGTTAACGATAAACCTCCGAAGAAAGTTAGACTTCCCTTGGAGACTTTGAAGCTGACGGATTGAAGACGGGGGAGGCAACCGAAGTATTGCCTCAACCTTGAAGGGATCTACCCTTATCCCTTCCCTAGACACGATAAATCCCAACAGCCGACTGGATGTTACCGCGAAAACGCACTTGTTCGGATTCAAACGAATTTTATAAAAACGACATCTTTCAAATATTTGCCGGAGGTGACCAGGATGATCCATCCTCTTTCGAGAACGAGCAGCTAGATCATCTAAGTATGCCTCGATAATTTTCTTGATGTCGTGGAAGGCGTAAGACATGGCCCGCTGAAAAGTAGCTCCAGCATTTTTAAGACCAAAAGGCATTTTCTTATATGCAAACGTACCCCGGTGACAAATAAATGCGGTCTTATGTTGATCTTCTGGACGAATAGTAATTTGATTATAACCAGAGAAACCGTCCATGAAGGAAAAAATCTCGTTACCGGCACACTCGTCAATAATCTGATCAATGAAGGGTGTGGGGTAATTATCTTTAGGACACGCCTTATTTAGGTCTCTGAAATCGATGCACACTCGAATTGTTCCTTGCTTTTTATCAACAGGAACGGGGTTTGAAACCCATTCAGTCAGAGGAACCGGGAAAATGAATCCCGCCTTAAGCAGCTTTTCAACTTCAGCTTTGATAGCTGCTGCCTTCCTAGGATTAACCGGACGAAGTTTTTGCCTGACCGGCTTAGCGTTTTCATACGTCTTGATCTCATGTTGGACGATAGATGGATCTATGCCAGGCATTTCCTCATAAGACCAAGCAAAAACATCCCTATACTCTTTGAAGAGCTCGGTATAGATTTGAACTTCTTCACGGGAACATTCAGCTCCAATGAAAACGTTCTCGGTAATGTTGGGATTCCTGGAGATGTTCATCAGGATAGTCGGAGAGATCACAGCCATGTTCCCTTCAGCATAAACCTGTGCTGGTGCTAAGGGGCTCAAGACTGGGTGAACAGGTCCAGGAGACTGAGGACTTGGAAAACTAGCTTCGACTTCGCTCAAGTCAGGTAGGAAGTAAGACCGATGATGCAAGTCATCCCACGGTCTCTCTATACCTGTCATTGCTTCCAGGATGGCCTCTTCGGATGGAAGAGTGGTATCTAGACAATCCTGGGCAGAAGAAGAAGTAAGCGTCCAAGCCGGAGCCACATCACCATCCAACTCTTCCGGTGAAAGAGGAGCTGGATCAGATTCTGCAGTGTCAACAATAGACTGATATGCAATCTCAGCTGCAGAAATCGGAAATGCCATACCACCCACTTGACCTTCCTCCAATGTGGCTGTTGGGGAAGGTAAGGTCCAAGGGTCCGAAAAATAATGAGTTCGAAATAACTCTCTTCGAAGGGGAGCCTTGGAGGATGAAATAGCATTAATAGACACCGTAGGAGGAGGAAGATCGAAAGATCCCATCAGGGAAGAATACATTCCAACTCCTAGATTCTCAACAGGTGCCTTAGTATTATCCAACTTAGGAATAGATGAGTCAGGAGGCGCATTCAGGTCTACTTGAGGACAGTCCAGTTGATCCACTGTGACAATCCTCCCTTCGTGGGGGAAACATACAATCCGAAATAATGAGGATGCAATGGCATCCATCTCATATATCCAGTTCCTCCCCAACAGAAGGTTGTAGTCCAAGGCTGCATCTACTACCTCAACCTCTATGTTAACGGTTTTGCCCCCAACAAAGATGGGCAAAGCCGGGACAATACCATGGGGCCTGTGAGAATGGCCATCGAATGCAGTAAGAACAGTGCTAGATGGAACAGCTTTGGGAGATCCAAGTGTCTTCCAACATGCGAGAGACATCACGCAAGTAGAAGCACCCTCATCAACAACCGTGCGAAAGATATTAGTCTTCCGATACGATGATTTAATGTGAAAAGCCATGTGATGAGGAAGTCTCTTCTTAAAGTTAGCCATATCAAAAGTGATCAGAAGAGAATTTTTCGGATCAACAGCCCCAATGGAAGTGAGCAAATCACTGCGCTGAGCCGGACAAGACTTGAGTACCTCTAAAGATGACATAGCACAAGGACTTTGCGCCAGATCTTCTACAATCGAGTAGTTCTAGGCAGCCCTCATGTTTGGATTAATCGTTGACCGCTTAGAAGATGCTTTTGGCATCCGAGGCATAGACTCAACATTTGGCTTCATGATGTGAAGCGGCTCAGTAGCATCAGGAACTTCCTTAGCTTTCGAAGATTCCTCTCCGCCATAATCACGGGATCTCGTAGCGATATCCGCGTGAGCACTCATCATAAAGATGTTCGATGGAATTTCCCCTTTCTGGGCACCTCCAGAGGAAGCCCCAGGATTTTGGTTCGCGCCAAAAATTAATTGCTGCCCTTGGGGAAAAGGGTTTGTTAGCACAGCCTGGGAACTAGAAGAACCCTGCTGAGATAACAGGCACTGAGCATCCTGAATTTTCAGGCAAAGGTGCGTGAGATGGTCTCCAGCACAAAGCTTGCACGGAAACTTCACTTTCTTTTTCTCCTTTTGACCCTCACCAACACGCTCGTTGGTTTTATTTGCATTGCCCTTCCCATTCTTGCCCTTCTTCTTGTTATTACGTCCCTTCTTCTTCCCATCGGATTGTTGATTTCCTTTGGGGTCAGAAGCTTGGACAACATTTATGGACAAAGACTGGGAAGGTGATGAATCAGCAGGCACAGCCTGACCAGAAGGAGCAGATTGTAAAGACAACTGCTGCAATTGAGAAAGCAGGCTGGTTGCACTACTATTGACCGATCCGACAAGCCCGTCACCATGCGGACCAGGTTTGGGTTTCGATAAATCCAACTTGGAGCGAGGAGCATTGGGCAAATACTTATAAAGTACCCCAGACTGAGAATAGATCAGTTCTAACTGTTGGGCCCTAAAAATGGCCTGCTCCTCGGAAAATACCCCAGATAGGGATACATCCTTTGAAATATCTGACTGCAGAGATTTCAAAAACCACTCGAGAAGGAATTCACCTGGAATATGAGCTTTGATAAGCCTCTTCCTTCTCCTCCATTCCTGAATGTGATCATAAATGTGAGTTGCCTCATCCTGCTTAAAATTAGCCAGGAGTTCGGTCCCAGCCTCATATCTGACAGGCAACTGAAAATGGTTAAGAAAAGTGACAGCCAGTTCTCCAAATGTGGCGAAACTGCCCCCAGTAAGCTCTATATACCATTTGGCAGCATTCCCAGTTAGGGTGCGTTGAAATAATCTCAATCTAATCGAGTCGTCGATCAGAGAGTTCGAAGAGCACCATAAGTGGAAAGTGGTGATGTGGTCTGCCGGATCTTCACCATTCTTACCTTCAAACTTAGGAATGTATGAAGTAAGTTTGGTTGGAACCGGAGGCCACCCCGGACTGTAACGAATCGGGTCATTAGTTAACTTCGACAAATCTGGCAAGTTTAACGTTGCCAGAAACGGTAATCGAGGCGGAGCCTGAGAATTCCATCCTTGATGGGATGGATTTCCAACATTCTTAAAAGAATAGCCTGGATTTGATGAGGCACTAGGCTGCCAGAAAGGACTCGTAGAAAACGGAGAAGAACCTCCTCCCCACGCCGAGTTACCAAAACCCAGACTAGTTCCCCCCGCTGAAGTATTGACTGAAGAGGAAAGCCCCTGGTAGGGGTTCCATGCATTAGATAGAGGAGAAAAAGACTGATAAGCACTCGATGAAGGGAAAGAAGCATTCCCTTGATGACCCGTGAAGAAATGATTCCCTGCCCCAGCCATTGTAAACACAGGATTCCATCCCGTAAAAGTAGTCGAACTTTGCCACCCAGACCAAGGGTTAAAACTCTGGGTCTGGGACGTAAAAGGAAATGACCCTAAAGAAGGATTGGAACTGGGAATATGCCCAGTCCCAAAGGGGAAACCCTGAAACGAAGCTGATCCACTAGCCATGTTAGACATGGGTGTGGATCCAGCTGCACCGGCGGAAAAGGAAAACGAGGGATTTCCACTAATGGACATCCCTGAACAGAAGGGACCAGAATGAGAAGCATATGCCTGGGTGAACCCAGAGCCAGACATAGCAGTGCTAAAAGTAATCGAAGATGAAGCAATAGTGCCCCCTGCCTCGACAGAAGCAGGGGTCTGAATGCCTGCAGCACTCACGGTAGAAGCCGCGTTCCCAGTCGTGGTCATCGAAAGATAAGAATGATATGGAAGATCCGGCGGTCTCTCAGACTCTGGTCCGATGTACTGAAGAACAAACGGATGATCAGGAGGAAGAGGAGATGGACCTGTAGCAGGAGGCTCAGGTATGTCTTCAACTTGAAAATCTTCTTCCTGAGGAAAAAGAACTCGCGAGGTGAGCGGAACGCTCCTCTTGGGACCGACACCGGAATCAGCAACGAAACCCTCAGATCTTTGTGGAGGATCACTCTCCACAACGTCAGATGCTACCAGATGGTAACCACCAGCTAAATCGCTCCTATGCCTTCTCGAAGAAGGCTCTGCACTCTCGGGAGATAACCCCCGGATTCTCCTCGAACGTCGAGGCGCTTGATCATCCACTTTTATAGATTTATTATATTAGACTCCAAAAAAGTGAAAAGCTAGGCAAGCTAGGAGCAAAGAGCACTCACTAAAAATGAAAATCCCTGAGAAACAGCAAGCAAACAGCCTCCAAGTATTTCCGCTCCGGGTGATGAGGACCGGACACCAAAATACAGGAAAGCGAAGTATAGGGCCTTCCGAAAGCAGTCTGGGATGATTAGGGCCCAGAACGACTAGCGAAGGTATCAGAAACAGTTACGCCGACCTCCTAACGACAGCCTTTGCCGGCTCAAGCACCCAAGCTTCGCAAGGGCACCCCCCAGAAGTACTGCAGAAAGTGATGCGACGTCTGCCTCAGGTACCACGGGTATTCCCCCCCGCAGTCACCTGTGTGGAACCTAGGAACGGCAACTATGGACACCAATCCGTATCATAAGCTGGGCGGAACGGTCTTGAGGTCAGATTCAGCTAATCGGAGGGGGGGTATCCCTCTTCTCAACCTTCACTTCCCCTCGCGCTTGACTCTCGGATGAGAGCTTTCCCAGTCCACCTCATGGAGTTGGATTTCACTCAATTAATCAACTTCTATGTTTGTTTGAGCGGCCTTGGAGAGTTAACTCTCCACTCACCTATTCCAAGGCCCTACAACCTAGCTAGTTGGTGATTGACACTTAGTAAAACTTGCTAGTTGATTTTAGATTAAATCTCTTATTTTAGGGCTGTTGTATTAAGTCACAAGGATATGGAGATGAAACCAATGGTGTTTTGACGCGAAAGAAATTAATAAAACTTAACTACATGCACATGCAGTTCTTTGTCTTTCGATGAAAAGTAATCTCTATACAGGTTCTACGAGACTAAAAAATTGTATTTTTCTTTTCGAATTACAAACTCACACTCACAAAAACTAAGAAGCTAACTAAATGATTCAATGCACCTAATGCAAATCACTACAAGCATGTAAATTCTAAGATGCAAAAGTCTCTTGAAACAAGGTGAAATTTCCCAAAAAGCTCCTTCATTTTTAACTTATCTTTCTTGTCCAGAAAGCCAATTCTTGAAAAAAAGAACTCTCAATATAAGACACCAAAAATACTCAACAAGAAGAAGAAGAAACCAAATGACAACTTCTCCTCAAAATCAAGCCGAAAACTAGAAGCAAGAAACTTCACAAAAGCTCCAAAAGATATGACCAAACGAAAATGAAAATGCAACAACAAAAACAAAAACAAGAGACAATGTTTTTTGAGTTTTTGATATGCAAAAACAAAAAGCAAAACAAATGTTTTTTGGACTTTTTAGTTTTATAAAGCAAGAGCTCAAAAAGACCAAGCACAACTATCACAATCCAAGCCAAAACGAGACCGAATTTCAAGCATAAACTTCAACAATGCTCCCAAACCTTATAAAGCTAATGATAGCAAGATCAGTAAGGGCAATGGAAGACCAAAAACTCAGCCAACCAGCCTAGAGAAATAGTGCAAACTCATTGCAACAAAAGACTCCAAAGAAGCAAGAAAAGTTCTTCGAAAATTGCAACAAAACCCTAGCCTATGAAACTCAAGAAAACCAATCGAAAACAAAGCAAAAACCGCAATGCAAAGCACCACACAAAGATAGGAGTGATTCAGTGAGCAAAAGCTCTCTGTTCTGATAAAGTAGAACAACCAAGAATGCTCAGAAAGCGATCTTGGAACTCAATCCAGAAGTGCCAACACCAAAACAAAAATTTTGCCAAAAGACTAGTTTCCACTCAAGCAAAAGAGAGAAAAGACTTGAAATCACTTCCTTCACACTCCAGTAAGTACAGAGACTCTGCAGACACAGGCCTCCACAGCCAGAAAGGACCAAAAACTCCAGAATCCTAAAAATTCAAAATCTGCCTAGGTATACGCGGCTTCACAGTTGTGCAACCAGCGTGTATACGCGTCTGTGTTAAGGGAAACTCGCGTATACGCGGATCCTTTTACACAAACTCGCGTGTATACACGACTGTGTGCAGAAAAAAGAGCGTATACAAAGAAAGATAATAAAAAACAATAAGGACAAGCCTGGGAAAGACACCAAGACTTCAGACTGACTGCAAGAAAATAAACTGGACTGTAAAAGACAGATAAAATTGTTGGCAACCTACCAAACAGCTGAAACAACCCAACAGGAGAATCACAAAAATGTGATCCCCAGCGGAGTCGCCAGTTCTGTTTCGGGGAATTAACACCCTAGAGGTTGGTTGGGATACAACCTCCACAGAGCCGAGGGCGTACTACTTAACAGAGACTCACACAACCATGCACGTTCAGAAAAACCAAATAGAGCAGAATGAGAGATTTACCTGTTGGTCCTACGTTTGAAGTAGATCCACGTGGGGTCCAAACCCCCAGCAACTGTCCTTCCTTCTTAACCTGAAATACAAGAAGAAACCGACACAAAGGACAGGTTGTACAGCATATATCTACTCTAAATGTTAGTGAGATTCATATAAAACATTAAATAAATCATAATGAATGCTTGTATAACAAATATTCTCATACATAAAAGCATACACTAACACGTTTATTTCGGGAACAACATGATACTTCTGTATTATAAATAGCACGTACAAAAATAATCAAGTGGAGAGATCACCTGATCCTTCCAAGGCCTTCGCAGACCGTCGTCCGGATCCGTCCAGCCCTTGCCTCGCTAAGACTCCTTCCAAACTGGTGCATACGAGATAACATATAAAGGGATGTGTATCTCAAGGAAACAAGGGTTTCCTACAATGAACTGGGAAAGTGCAGGAGGCACGGGGAATCGGACTTGGATAGGGAATACCAACAGAGTATAATATCAATAATTCTCTCTCTCTCCCTTAGGCCATACACATGAGGGATTTTTATAGTCCCTCCAAGTAGTTTCAGCAGTTGGAAACAGTTGGCCACGGGCTGGGGTGGTTGAACTACCTGAGTAACCATCAACCCAGCGCGAAATTAGGGATTTTTTTATATATTTTTTAATCATTTTAATGGCATACGTGGAAAAGTCTAGCTGTACTCGCGTATACACGCGGAAAAACATGGGCATAGTCGCGTATGGAGGATTTTACACTATTTTTAAGTGAATTTGTCCAAGTCTGTAGGAATGGGTGCCCATAAAGCCATAAAGCAATCATGAATCATGTCAAGGTGAGAAATGATGCTATAACACCTGTTTAAAAGACTATTAATATGAAGTCCATACAGAGAAAAGAGTTTTTGATTGATTTCATAAAATTGAAATATCTTCAATATCTGGGAAGGAGCTTTTTGAAGATTGTTTGTTTCAGTTGATGAAACAAGTTCTTTTGAAAGACTTCTGAGGAATTCATTAGAATAGATTTTGTTGACATCATTATACAACCAGATGAAGCACTTCTTGATTGACTTGTAACAACCTCATCACGCATACAGCAGTATGGGACCACATGACACATTCTTATCCTACTATGGTTTGGATGATCTGTCCCATCAACATTAGCACATGACAAGTTCGATGACCTGAAAAGTATGTATTGAAGTGCTCGTATACTGTGGGAAAATGTTGCAAAGCCACCACTTCTCGACCATGAAGACACATGCACGCCAGTTAAAATTCAATAGGGACACCTCTAAGTATGGGTTGTATTTGAAAGAGCAGAGATATAAATTTATGGAACCATTCTCCAACATCAAAATATTATGAGATATCATGTTACTAACATTTCTGAATATTAATAAAAATTTGAATCTGTGTAGAGAAGACCCATTTCCCAACCATCCTAAATAAACCCAATTGACTAAACAGAAAAGATTTTATACTGTTGTAAGTGGTTTTTTAAAATGTCATAAACCCAAAACTTGTAAAAATTCAACAACCTTGACACTTCCAGAGCAAGCACAGGGGACTTCAAGGTTGAAGATTTCTTCCTCCTCTTGGCATATTCTACACTTTGCAAGGCCTTGTGGGGATTCTGAGCTCCACCATATCTCTTTCTCTTCAGAATCATCTGAAGCTGCTCTGATGGTTATGGAGTGATCATCTGGCCAATCATATACAGGACAAACACAACCCATCACAACAACTTCTGCATTAGCAGCAGCAGATGAAGAAAGAACATTGAATAGAATAATCTTCATTCACTAAGATATGGTCAATAGAATATAGGCCTAGTTGAAAAGTCCAAAAGGTTTTTCCTCGAAGCATTATAAATTTGAAATATAAAGGACCTTGTAGTCATTAGACTAATACCCTTGTATATGTCTCAGATCAAAGAACAGAAATAAAAACATCTTGGCATCCATAAATGTGTCAATACAAAGGAAAATTCAATCTGCAAAATATGAAGTGTTCCATGACAATTATAAACACGCCTTGATGTTGCCTTGTCCAAGACTATTTTCAAGTACATAACTCTTCTATTGATCACCATCTGAAGTTGCCACTTAAAATGTTTTTTTGATCTCATATAAAAGGCCCAAATGAGATAAGTGTTTTTGGCCTGCAAAAACAATATGGATTCATTGTTATAAGGGCTTCTTAATGCACCTCACAGAAAAGATGATATCCAAGACCTGGGTTTGATATCTTATAACGTGAATCCAAGAGTTGTACAATATTTTGGCATGCCATCTCAAGATATGTTTTTTAGAGTAAAGAATGTCTTAATCCTGTGATTAGACAAATGAATCTTACGAAGTCAAGAAGTTACACCCTTATCTTGTATTATTTCTTGGAGATATTAATAACAGGGTCAAAATTGATTCAAGGAATCTTATTAACAACTCTGTTGCATGGGTCGGATCTCATTAAGGAATATGCAATATTGATTCAAGATTCAGAAACTAGACAAAGGCTCATGTTCTGGCCTGTTTAAAAGACTATTAATATGAAGTCCATACAGAGAAAAGAGTTTTTGATTGATTTCATAAATTTGAAGTATCTTCAATGTCTAGGAAGGACCTTTTTGAAGATTGTTTTTTCAGTTGATGAAACAAGTTCTTTTGAAAGACTTCTGAGGAATTCATTAGAACAGATTTTGTTGACATTATTCTACAACTAGACGAAGCACTTCTTGATTGAATTGTAACAACCTCATCACGCATACAGCAGCATGGGACCACATGACACATCCTTATCCTACTAAGGTTTTGATGATCTGTCGCATCAACATTAGCACATGACAAGTTCGATGATCTGACAAGTATGTATTGAAGTGCTCGTATACTGTGGGAAAATGTTGCAAAGTCACCACTTCTCAACCATGAAGACACAAGAATGCAAGTTACAATTCAATAGGGACACCTCTAAGTATGGGTTGTATTTGAAAGAGCAGAGATCTAAATTTCTGGAATACTAATACCATATATCATACTACTGTGTATCTACCTGAGCAAGGGTTTTTGTCAAGAATGTAGAAGATGCCTTGCATTGTACTGATCATGATTATATTTGCTAAGATATGTTACTGACATCAGAATGCCATTAGCTGTTTAATATATGACAAAGTCTTGATCAACATGATTTGGAAGGAGCTGAAAAGAAGAATCATAACTCTTATGAGACATTCTTGGAAGATCTGATAATCCTAGGGTTTGTAAACCCTAGGTGATCTTGGAAGATATGATTAAGAAAAATCTAGGATTTGTGGACAAAACCATAGACCCAAAGTATTGAAAGATGATGATTCCACCAGATGAAGAAACCCTAACCCATGAAAGAAAGGAAAAGCAAGCACATGCATTAATGGCTGGTGAAGATGAAGAATTTGTAGATAAATTTCATGATTTCTGCAAGAATATAAGGATCAAGAGGAAACTGACAAAATCCTCAAAGATAAGTACTTTGTATCTCTCTTCCTTGATTATTATTATTTTTCTATTAGTTATCCTTTCTCTTCATTCCTTTTTTTGTGTTATAATCATTCTTCCATGGCTTCCTAATGATGTTTGCACGTACATTGTGAAGGCTGCCAAGACTCTGGCAGCAGATGGAAGCACCCGGAAGAACGAAGAAAATGATATGGCAAGAGCATTATCCCAGGACAGAGCACAAACTCAGGTTGAGTGATTTGTGCTCAAGAGGGAGAATTGGATCAAGACATCTAGAATCATGCCAGATTACCAAAAGAGCTTCAAGTTCAAAGGGAGGAAACAAGCTAGCAAGTTTGAAGGATGTCATGATAAAAGAAAGTGTGTAGAAGATCTGAAGAGAAGTTTTTGGTGACTTCCAAGTGAATCTACAAGATCTAGCATGCAGCAGATGGCAGCATAAAGACTCATGCCAAGAGGGTTCTCCTAGTAAGAGGGAGAATACTATTCTCCAGTTGTTAGGTACACTTCTATTAGAATCATTATCACTATGGTTTCTGCTGAAAGTTGCATCAGATGAATGTAAAGACTATTTTTCCTTGATAAAGAAATTCAAGAAGAAGTGTACATAGAGCCAGCTCAGGATTTTGAAGGACATGAAGGAGTCTCTTGCTTGTAAACAGAAGGATATATGGATTAATGGATCAAGGTTGATCTTGTCATCATATGACTTCTTTCTAACATGGGCAAAAATACTCACGTGATAGAGGGAGCAATTAAGCCTTGCTTCAGCTTCAGAGGGAGTTGATCTCTTAGTACAAGATGGACCTAGATTTGATGCATTACCTCCTTGGTCGAAAGAAGCATACTATTGAGATCCCTCAAAGACTCTTGGGACGATAAACTGTCATTCAGATCGTCAAACTAGATAGTTGATATGCTATAGTAACTAGAAAGTTGCAGTGACAAAGGGAGCAACTAGGATTGCCACAACAAGATCTGTTTTAGAGTAGCACCCAATTAGGGTGACCAGAAAACGGTTATGACGATGGCTCCAACAAAGGAAGCATATCAGTCTATGGTTGAGCCAAGATATGCAACTTAGCATGTGTTGAAGCACCTACATGGTACAATTGGACATAGATTGAAGAAATGAAGTACCATTGCAAAGATACACATATTTAAATTGGCCAGTGAGTGCGAGAAACAGAAAGAGTAGATCAAGATGTTGCTTCGCTATGAATTCTTGGATGAGCAAGAAGCAGACATATATTGCACTCAGCACTGTAGAGGCCAAGTATATTACAGCTTGGTTGGAAATTTGTGAAGAAATATGGCTTCAGAAGCTATTTGCAAGATCTTTTGATCAGGTCTGCATAGCAACCATGATATCAGGTCGAAGCATAGCGAAATCTAGTACCAAGACATGGTACAGAAGTGAGCAGTGTGGCTCCAGCACTATTCTACAATCACGCATATTGTTGACAAAGCCTCTATCCCAGGATGAAGTCTGTATACTTCAAGGACAAATTAAATATGCCTCTCTCATCAAGAGGGAGATTTGATGTGATAACATCAGGGGACGTCATTCTCCCTGGGTCAAATATGTTGACTAGGATTAGGGAGAATGGTCCGGCAGAAGACAATCATTCTTCCTAGGTCAAGTATGTTAACCAATATTAGGAAAAATAGTCCTAGATGCCCAAAATTATTCAACCATAAAGTTGAGTGGGTGCCCTTCACCTTCAGGCTTAGAATTACTCCCCAGATAGGTTGAGTGACCCCTTTTAGTATCATGGCCTAGAATTTCTCATGCAGAGTGAGGTGTTTGGATTTGGGACAAGAATTACTCAAATGGATTGAGTGTGTCCATAGTTTTTCACCATGGTTCAAAGAGATTGACCAGGATGATGGTGAAACAAGACTAGTTTGTATACCATGAGTTAGAGGCATCAACTAGAATTATGGTGACTAGTTGACGCTAATGATATACCATGGGTTAGAGATGCTAACCAAAATTACAGTACCTAGTTGATGTTGTAGATTTTACCATGGGTCAAAGTTGTTGACCATGATTATGGTAATCAGATAGTGTTGATGTTGATAATGAGTTGTTTTAACCTTTTCTTGGAGAAATTTGTCAACAAGAGAACATCTGGATAGTCATTATAAATAACTCCCTAGCTAAGAGGGAGTGATGAATTTTGTAGTTGTGGAAAATCTTAATGATTAATGTTTTAGTCCTTCAAATATATGTAACAATAAATATAAGACACGTTCTTCAAGTCAGCTTCAAAAGAGAAAAGTTTTGAATTTGTAAAAAAAGAAATTTTGGCTCTATAATTTGTAGGGCTAGATTGTTCTCTGTTGTATGTAATTGCATTTTTAAACTTTTTCAGCAATTTCACAGTACATTAACCCCATATCATCATAAGAAATTATATATAGAGAACATTAACATCAACAATGCATCAGAAGAGTAAGGAACATTAGAATAAAAGCATACACAATGGAGACACTAAGATTTAGGTCAGACACTAGGGAAAAACCCCACAAGGGGGCAAAACCCAAAAATCAATTCTTCTTCTTCTTCTTATGAATTCATCAGATGTTCAAATAAGATACAATTACAAAGTACAATAATAATAAGACATAAGTCTTTCAATATCAAACTCATTAGGCCTCCTAAGGCCAACCCTGGATCATACATGATCCTCAAATGATGGCAACAGATAAATCTATCAAGGAGCCCTCCCCTCCACAAGACACTTGATAAGGTTGTCTCCACATCATTTGAAGTTAGCATATATCTCTTTCACGATCATATCACAGATATCACAATCATAAGGATCATTGTCTTGCATCATTGTCATAAGGACCAATGTTACTCCCATACATGAATGTCATATCATTTCCATATCTATCATTGTCATAAGGATTGCAATACATCAATGTCGCGTGACTTCCATATATAACACTGTCATAAGGATTGCCATATCGACGTCATCTCACTGCCATATATATCATTGTCATAAGGACTGCCATATATATCACTATCATAAGGAATGCCATATCAATGTCACATTACTATCACAAGATCTATAATCTTTTCCCAAACATCACAAGGACCAGAGATAAGGGCACATAAACCCTTGACATAGGACTGCTCAAGAAGGTTTCATTGATCTCCTAACAGGCCACATAAGAACAGGACTTGAAGGTCACATAATCAATGCCCTAACTGTATGGGGTTAGGGCTATTTTGGTTGCTCCAAGAGGCTACTTCACTTCACTAGAACAATACCCACCTTCTCAGAGATAGGCCGCATACAATTAAGACAAAATCACAGAGAGAAGGCCACCTATAATACAAGGAGAAGGTCACAAATAATACAGAAAAAATACAAGGAGAAGGTCGCATATACTCTCAAAGAAAAAGCACCCATATTCATAGAGAAAAGGCCATATATATTCATAGAGAAAGGCTTCATATAAGCATAGAGATACGTTGCAGATATCCATAGAAAGGCTGCATATATTACAGAGAGAAGGCCGCATATATCCATAAATATAGGCCATAGAATTGGGATCAGATTTCCACAAAGTTACAGTAAATGAACAATATCTTCTCAATCAGTATATTACTTTATCAATATTTGCAGCAGTAAGCTCTGCTACAGTCATCCCTTTAAGCTTTACAGAATGGGGAATCATCGTGTAGAAGCATCTTTGACTTCCTGACATGGGTTTTACAGTCTTATGCTCAATGCATTCCCGGGCCTTTGATAGCTGGTTGGCCAAATGCCTATCAGCAGTTGTCTGAGGGCCTGATACAGATCACTAAACACTAGCCATCTTGATGCATAAGCTATTAGGAGAGAAAGAGAGCTCTATTCTGCTTTTACCATTGTTTGCTTAACACATTAGAGGAATATATCTTTTTAAGGAGGAACTAAAGGCACACTATGATATAAAGAGAATTACTTTCTCAAGCAAGATCTCAAGAACTTGTGAAGTAACATCTTGTATTCAGACAATTAGAAAAAATAATTGCTGACAGACTAGAGGCAGGAAATTTAGTTAATACAATCAATGCCCAGACTTAAGCTTCAGTTTCCACCACACTCCTAATCGCAAAGGACTCATTGTAAAGAACTAAAGAGTAGATCCCTGTTATGATCAGATGGGTTTCTATGAATCAATAATATCTTAAAAAAACAAAGCAAATACAAAGCGAGGAAATAGAAAAATATAAAATCCAACTGAACAATAAGAGAAAGATATAGTTTCAACCCACCTTACCACTTTTGTTGGTTGTCCATTGGGGCGATGATGTGAGCGAGGCCAGGGCCTTCTACCAATAAACATCTACCTGTATTTCTATAAGTGGTGGAAGTTTGTTCCCCGAACCTATCCAGGGAGGAAAATCCTCCACAACTAATTTTTTCGGAACTCGCCCAGTTGTCGAAGTAGACGCGAAAGTCCAATCCGCGTGACTCTGGGTATGCAAATTTTGTGAATTTGCTGCTGCTCGCCTCTTTATATAGAAAAAAATTCTAGCCCTACAAATTTAATCATGTTATTAATTTTTCTCAAATATATCAAAACTCTCAAAACCCTCCTGCCAATAGCAAAAATTTGGTACCGAATAATCAACACACCCTGCATCTAGTTTTTATTTAAATTTTAGAACCAACTATAAAAATTCGGTGCCAAAGACCCAAAAACTATTTTCCTGAACCAGTCCGGTTAAAACAACTAGTTTTCCTCTGTTCTTGGGTTTTCATATTGGTGACAAGTTTGAGTTTCATATATATTTTTAATGAAATCAACCATTCCCTTTCCCTGACTTCGACTTTTGACATACGTCGAATGTGGCATGCCGTCAAAACCTCGTCCCAGTCGTGAGAAGAACAGCTAGTTTTCCTCTCTGTTCTTGAGCTTCCATACCAGTGACAAATTCAACTTTGTTCTTTCATACCGGTGACAAATTCGACTTTCATACATATATATTTTTAATGAAATGAACCCATGCCCATGTTCGACTACAACTTTTGATATTTGCCGGACTTCGATTTTTCCAATGTGGCATGCAATCAAACGTTTTACAAATCTTCCAACAATTTTTTTTTAAATAATTAAAATTTTAATTTTAATATTAATATTTATTATTTTAATTATTAATTAAATATAAAATCACAATATATTTAAAATTTGATTTTATATAATATAATTAAAATGAATAAAATATAAAAATTGATAATTAATATTTTAATAAATTTAATAAAATATAAATATTGATATTTATTATTTTAATAAATTAATTAAGGTTCATATTAAATGTTAAATTGGTGTCGCACAGTATATGTATGTTAAGCATATTATAAATAAATTTTATATGTGTGTGAGTATTTATAGCTTGAGTAGGCTTAATGGTTAAGAGCATGTGTTTCCTCCTAAGAGATCATAGGTTCAAAACCAGAGGGGGTAGAGTATGTATGTCTTCGTAGACTTAGCAGTCAAATCACTACGCAGAGGACATGGGTCCCTTGTCCCACAAACAAGGGGGTCTCATACACCAATTTGGTGTTTGGATTGGTCAACGTGAACTTAAAATTAGATTATTATTATTATTATAACAAAGGTTCATACACTCTCCAATACTAGTGAGGTTTGAGCAACACGTGGAAGGTGTCTCACATGAGTAAATACAAGTGGAGCGAGGATGAGGGAGTGTCACACCCTCGAGTTAGTGTCGCGACGATCGAGTGGTGGGGGCGCAACGGGTGCCCAACTCGGGTATGTGCGAAGGCGATGTGCAATAGGGATGCCATATTGGTGAACGGCCACCTTGGGCGCGTCGTGTAGCGGTGGGCAGAGTCGTGCATTTTGGTAGACGCGACGAGCGGCAATGTCAAACGGGTACTGTGCGCCCCATAGCGGGTGGACGAGTCAAAGGCGTTAGGCGAAGTCATGTTGGTGAGCGCATTTGGTGTTATGGGAGCATTGTGTAGTGATTGGGTGAGCTAGGCGAGATAGGGCGTAGGGGGCTGATCAGTCATCGAGGTAGATCAGGAACACGTGGTGGCAAGGGGAATCATGCGTATGATCACTCTGAGGTAAATGAGGGATAGGGTATCTAACATTAATGTTTCTTGGAGAACTGTCATCCAGTACTTATCAAAAACCTAATGGAAAGAGTATTGGACACAACTGAGAGAATTTAAACACTGGAGATGGATTCAGAGAATCTTGTAGTGAAATGTAACACTTCGATATCAAAATTGCAATTTTCCATTTATGGCGTGACACAATTAAAAATTATTGACATAAATGACTAATTCATATACTTGTTGTACTAGTCATATTTTTATTCTTGGACTGTAATATTCATTTACATTAATCATTATTAATTTTTTCACTTATTATCTAGTCATATATTTTAATCCTAGGCTAAATTAGTCATTTAAGTTAGTCGCTTTTAGTTTAGTCACTTATTATCTAGTCATATATTTTATCCTTGGACTAAATTAGTCATTTAAGTTAGTCATTTTTAGTTTAGTCACTTATTATCTAGTCATATATTTTATTCCTAGACTAAATTAGTCACTTAAGTCAGTCATTTTTAGTTCGGTTACTTAAAATTGCTCAAATTTAGTAATATTTCACTTGAAATAATAGCGGTGACCAACTTTTTTAGTCACCTGGTCATTAATTTCATTGTTTTTTACTAGTGTATAGAGGAAGAAACCAATGAAACATCACAAGAAGGCAAAATGATAGGGAAAGGAATCCATCTAAGTATGTTCAAAATAATCATCCATAAACTCAAACAAGGAAGTTAGGGTACAAACAAGAAGATCTCTTGTGGTAACTCCTAGTTATCTAGCTTTATTATCAACTAGTGAGCCTCAAAATGTAAATCAAGCTAGCAAAGATAAATCTTGGGTTAGGGACATGGATGCAGAACTTGATCAAATGGAAAAGAATCATACATGGGAATTAGTTCCAAGGCCTCATGTTAAGAATTTTATTGGGAAAAAAATGGATATTCAAAAATAAATTGAATGAAAATGGAGAAGTTATTAGAAATAAAGCAAGACTTGTTTGAAAAGGTTGTGCTCAACAAGAAGGAATATATTTTGAAGAAAAATTTTCACCTTTAGCCAGACTTGAGGCCATAATAATGTTCGTTGCATTTTCAAGCTTCTTTCATTTCAAAGTTTATCAAATGTACATAAAATATTCATTCGTTAATGGATATCTAGAAGAAGAAGTTTATATGGAACACCCAAAAGAGTTCATTAAAGGAAATTATGAAAAACTTTTTTGAAAACTTAAAAAGGAAATATCTGGGATAAAACAAGTCCCTCATGCATGGTATTATCATCTTGACAAGTACCTTCAACAACAAGGTTTCATAAAAGGGTCTGAGATAGAAAATTGTACACAAAAATAGATGATGATAAACTGTTAATTATTGTTGCTTATGTAGATGATATCATATTTGGAATCAATGAACAATATATGAGTTAAAGGTTTGTTTCTATTATTAAATGAGAATATTAAATGTATTTACTTGGGAAAATAACATACTTTCTTGGTTTACAAGTACAACAAGAAAAGGATGGCATCTTTCTCTCACAAAGAAAACACCTAAGGAAGATTCAAAAGAAATATGGGATGGAAGACTGCTAACTATTATATACTCCAATTATGACAATATGTATTCTCATCTCAAATGATGAATCTCCTACAATCAATCAACCAGAATACAGTTCTATGATTGGAAGCTTACTCTATTCTACAGGTACTAGACCAGATAGCATGCCTGCAGTTGGGATTTTTGGATGCTTCCAAGAAAATCTAAAGGAAAATCATCTTGAGTAAGTTAAGCGAATATTCATGTCTACAAAGAACTGAATAATTTGGCTTATGTTATCCCAAATATGAATATATTAATGTTCATTCTTACAAAAATGCAGAATAGGCTGGAAATTTTGATGACCAGAAAAGCACTGGTGAAGGTGCATTTTACTTGGGGCCCCGATTGGTATCATGGTTCAGCAAGAAACAAATCTCCATTACCTTATCTACTGCAGAGTAGAATATGCTATTGTTACATCTTGTTGGACATAAATTCTCTCAATGATGATGATATTGCAGGATATTCAAATCAAGTGTTCTTCACCCGTTTCCATCCCATGTGATAATACAAGTACTATTAGCATTTAAAAAATCTTATTATTCACTCCAAAACCAAGCACATTCCAATTAAGTACCATTTTATAAGAGAATAGGTGCTCTAACAAAAGGTATAACTAGAGTATTCTCCCTCAAAAGAACAAGTTGTTGATATGTTTACAAAACCTCTTCCATGTGAAGCATTTCAATATTTCCAACAAAAACTAGGAATAATCTCTGATTCATCTCTATGTTGATTATTATTCTCTTACTTTCAAGCACAATTGATATTTCAGAAGCTTACTTTATTTGTGCGTAATTTATGAAAGACAATTGTGTATATTAGCAAGTTCCTATACATATAGTCGTGTATGTTTTCATTAGAGGAAATTTCATTCAAAAAATTCCCATGAAATTTTCATGTACTTTCCATGTCATAATATGTAGACCAATCAAAACCATTTAAATTTAAAACGAGGTACATGTAAATATTTTGGAGGGAAACTAAAAGAAACTACTTTCTTTAATTGTATGTTTCGCTTATCTCATTGTAGTATTTCTCAAATTTGAAGTTTATACAGTCATTCGATGTGAAATTAAATTCAACATCCAATCAGTACCCGTTATGCATACTTTTGAAAAGACCCACATTGATAAAAAAATTATATAAATTAAAAAATCATATTCAACATGTTTTTTTAATGTATCTAAATCTTTTTCTCAATGTGGGTCTTCTCAAAAGTATAAATAATAGGTACTCATTAGATGCGAAATTTAGTTATGCCTCCAATGACTATTCACACTTGAATTTTTAGTAAACCTATAGGGAGATAGACCAAAAATACAATTAAATAAAGTAGTTCTCTTCTTTTCCCTCCAAAATTCATAACTCTTATTTTATTATTTTAACTGTTATTTTATTATTTTTCCTTAGGAAGCTATTTTTGGGCAGAAATTTCCTCTAGTGTCTCCAACAGAGAAAAAATGGGACTGACTCAAGAAAAGACTTTGATATGATTCAATGAGTTATTATTTGGCTGTCTTGATATAATTTTGATGGTTACATTCTGTTGATGTTACTTATAAATGGTCTTGAGTTATGATGATCTATGAGTTGGGACAACATGACGTTGATGGTTTTAAGATGGATGAAGATGCTTTGATGTATAAGTTGATGTGGGAAGATATAATAGTGAACAGGTAGTACAGGTTCAGGGGGACCATTAGCCCTTCTACTAATGATGCCTTGTTGGAATTATATTTTCAATATTGTTGAAGAAACTCTTGTAGTTGGTAGAAGGATTCTATGCTTATTTATTTTAGAAAATTAATATTTTTCATTTGATGTAAAGTTCATGTAAAGACAAATAATGTAATTCATGTTATAATTAGTCATGTTTTCACTATTGAAGCTCAAGAAATTATGTATGTAATCCAATCATGGGTAGAGGCTATTATGTAACCCAACTTGGTTGGGTGGTTGATGTCAGTTTGAGTCCTCGGTGATAGGAAAGGTCATATTCAGTTGAGTGATAGCGTCATGTACTTCATTGAAAATATTTCAGAAGTTCCAGCATGTGCTCGGGGGGAGCATGGTCAGTATATAGTTCAGATCAAATCTACAAAAAGGAATTCTTCATTCAACATTGGTCAGCCCTTTTCCCTTGATGTCAAAGGGGGAAAAAAGTAACCTCGTGTTTGGTGTTTTACATGTATCTACAGGTTGTCATGATCAAACACCAAAGAGGTTTCCATTAACTCCAAATGGGGAGATTTTTGGCATTATGATGTATGTGTTGTCCCTGATGGAAACATACTTGATGAGTTATACATTGATGAAATCATTCAGGAGTGATTGAGTGATGGGTCAGAGATATGTAGTTCACAGAAAAAAAAATATGAAGGTGAAAAACTGAATAAATATACGTGGGTTCAGTGAAGAAAGGCGACATACTCGCGTCGCTATTAAGAATAAAAGGTGTGTACAGTTTGCGCACTGTGGTTTATTAAATACCAAGGGTCCTTAGCATGGTATTAGCATATAGTAATGAGCATGTCAAAGGATATTTAATCGAATCAAAGAATAGCATCAAAATTAATGTGGTTTTGATGCATGGTATTGGCTATGGTGTAAGCTATATACATAGATAAATATTGAAGTGCTTGATGGTGCAAATGTGAGAGTGATTGATGATTACTTGGATATGAAGTATGATTTCATGGTATGGGCTATTGATGAGTTGTTAATCTGAAATAAATATGGATCAGGTAATACAATGATGGACAATGATAATTAGACGTGAAATTAATATGTATTGTATGATCTACTTATTATGGGTCGACTAGATCTATGATTTCATGTGTGTTTATTTATTTGAATGTTGTGATGCGAATATGTCTAAAGTTTTCAAGTGCAACACAACTATGAGTTGAAAATTGCAGATTTTCATGTGAGTTTGTCTTTGGTAAGGCACATACATAAGCAGATACTCTTCTAAGTAGTAGTGTATCGATTTTGCAGTATGGGTAGATCTGTACATGGGTTTCATTCCTGAAAAGAGTGTATACACTCGTAAATGCTTAATGATAAGCATGTATGAAAGCTAGGATTTTTGCTAAAGAATATGTTTGATCAGTCTAATTAGTCCTGATGTATTTCTGTTGTCTCTCAATGAAGTCTTCATGTTAATAGGGCTTAATAGGGATGCTTGAATTTGATTAATTCTTTATTTTTTAGAGAATGATGATGCTACTAGTTTTATGTAATTGAATATTTTTTACTGTTCTCCAGTTAGTTTAGAATGATTCAGTAGTTTTTTGTGTGACTCTGAGTTAGTTTCAAAATGACAGTGATTCAATTTCAGGGTTCAGTGTTTCGAAATATGTATGCACGTATGCTTGATGTAACTCATGTATATAGGCACATTTTATAAATAAAAGTATCTTATGTATTCTGACATCTTATTGATCATGGTTTGTGAGTTCGTTCAGGAGACTAATGAAAAATTTGGGTTTAGAATTGAAGCTCTTCTTATAGTGATCAAACTATTGAATATGTTTAAGAAGTGGCTTATTTTGGTGATTGGTTGAGTGATTGTTTGTTTCAGTGATTGATTTTTTCATTGGTTATTTGATTCAGTGATTAGTTGAATGATTTGGTTAGTGATTAGTTTCAGTTTTTATATGTGGTATTGGGCTTAAATAATGGTAGTGGTTTCAATTTGAAAATTTGATGAAAATTAGCCTATAGGTTATAACGTGTTGAAGCAGGTGGATCTAGTGTGAAAATTTATGAAACGTGGTCCACGATGGCACTAAAGTCTGGAGCCTTTAGTGAGGAAGTCGAATCTTCCTACCAGTAGTAGCTAGTGATCAGATCAATGGGTTGTAGCTCCCTTCTATTGGGTGTTGTTAAACGATATCAAGGGGTTGGATCTCTCTTCGAGTGGGTGTTGGAAAATGAGTGAAGGTTGTAGCCTTCTTCGGGTGGGTTCCTGCATGATGGTATGAGTCTACAATAGTACAATATTGTAAGAAGTTTTTCATAATAATAAAATTGAATACACATACGACAACATCGTTGATTTTATCCCACATTGGGTTTTCACCTTAAATCTTGGTGTTCATGTGTATTTATTATGTGTGATTCCATATTATGTTCTTACTCACTTATTTACTACTTATCAAATGTTTGATGAATAAATGATAGAATCTCTTAACACAAACAGATAAAGACTAAATATAAATAGAAGTTTATGAGATATATGCTAGTTGTATGCATAAAAGTCACGTACATACAAAGTTTTACTTCAGGAAAGTAGCGTACAAAAATCATAATAAAATAAAATTTTATGATTGTATTAAAATACTGATTCACCCCCCTCTAAGTATTTTTCTCAACACCCATCAAATAGTGTTTCCATTTCTTCATGCTTTGTACCAAATCATGTAACTCTTTTTCATTATTTGGATATTTAATCATTTTATTGGAAAATGTTTCATGATGATAACATATTGGCTTACCACGTTGCATCAAAACTACTCCCATAGCATATTCGCTTGCATGAGTTTGAATTTCAAATTGTTTCTTAAGATTTGAAAGTGTTAGAACTAGTGATGTACTAATTTTATTTTTCAAAGTATCAAATAATTGATGCTACTTTCCTCCCCACTGAAAGACCCAATTCACACTTGTCAAAGCATGTAATGGTGCTGCAATGAATGAGAAGTTAGCAATATTTTTTCTCCAATATTGAGATGCTTCGAGAAAACTCCTAGCTTTTGTTACATTTTTGGGTTTAAGCTAATTCACAATAACATCAACTTTGGAGGGATAAATATTTAATTCACCACCTCCTACAATATGACCAATGATAACCAAAAATTTCTTCTTAAATTCTCTTTTAGATATCTTAAAATAATTTTTTTCCTTTATCAAGACATCTAAAACTTTCTTTACATGATTTACATGCTCTTCATGAGTCGTATTGAAAATCATGATATCATCTAAATAGACTGTGACAAAATCATCAGGAAATGTTCGAAATACATCATTCATAACTCTCAAGAATGTAGTAGGTGCATTGCAAAGCCCAAATAACATAACTAAACATTCAAACAAACCTTGTTTTATCTTGCAAGAAATTTTCCATATACCATCTTCAACAACCCTTATCTCATGATAATCACTTCTCAAATAAAACTCAGTAAAATAAAAAAAGTCCTTTAACTGATCTATAAAATCATCAAAATGAGCAAGAGGATAGCGATTATTTACTGTTATCTTATTGAAATCTCAGAATTCCACACACATGGGCCATGTACCATATTTCTTTGTAACACAAAGAATAGGAGATACAAGAGGATATGTACTAGGTATGATGACCCCTCTTTCAATCAGCTCTTGAATTTACTTCTTATTTTATGCATTCTCCAAAAATGACATTCTATACATGAAAATATTCAAAAGTGGTGCATCGTGTTGTAATAGATCTCATGTTTGATTCCTCTTTTTGGAAGTAACCCTGCAGGTTCCTGAAAAATATTATCATAAGTCTTAAAAAATTCAACCAATTCATTCTTGAATTTAAAATCACATCCTAAGGAAGCTTCATATCAAGAAATATATTTATATTTAATCATCAAGAACAAAAAATTATTACTGGCATTCACAAATCGTTTCATTTGACCAACACCAATAAGAGATAATTTCAACTTCCTATAAAGTGATTTAATAATATACTCAACTCCATCTTGGAAAAATGATATTTGTTTCTCATGATGAAAGAATATATATTTTTAGTCATATAAATATTGACTCCCTAAGACAATCCCAAAAATATCAAATGGTACAACATCAAGTTATACCTCATCTATAAAATTAGCAGTGATGGAAAATTTGAGTTTACATTTTCTTGTCACGTGTATTTTAGCATCATCACATACCCCACCCAATTGATAAGGTTTTTCATGAGGCACAGTACCTAAATTAAGTTTCTTGAAAATTTCTTTCGATATAATATTGACTTGATATCCAATCCCAAATAATGTATCAATTTTTGTATGTTTTTTAATGAACTTGATACGAAAAATCTCAATTATTTCTTTATCATTTTGATATTCAATAGGTTTGCTAGAATTAATGGTACTTGCATTAGGTTTTATACCTTTCATTCCCATGGATATTATTTTTGTTTCATTAGTTGAACCAAATCCTAGATCTCCTTGAGTTGTAGCAATAGTCTTTTGTTTCCCCTTGTTAGTAGACTTTTTTGGACTTAATTATGGATGTAATTTCCAGTAGTGGTCTTCATCATGGCCATATTTTGAATAATGTTTACATGTAATTTTATCTCCTTCTTTATTCACAGTAGGATTTTTCTTCCCTTTTCCTTTAAATTTCCTATTTGCTTTGACTCCATATTTAAAAGGCTCCTTTTTGGAATATTGAGGTACATTCCTGCCTCTTAATTCTAAATGAGTCATTTGAACACATACTTCATCTATATTGGTGGGATTAAACATAAGTATAGTATGTCTGAAATAACTAAGTATTCCACCTATATACTTAAAGAGAGTATCGTATGAGACCAAATACACTCCTAAGGTTAATTCTCTTCTTTGAAATTATATTAGGTAAATTTGTGCACTCTAAACTTTAGCTTGTTTAAAATTTTGTGAATACATATTTTTTTTTTGCATGTAATATAATGGATAAAATTCCATTCTTAATGCAACTATAAAATCATTCCAAGAAGATAATTTTACCACTTTTCTACAAATATTCTTGAGTTCTGGCCTCCCACCAGATGAGGTTTTCACCTTTCACGTAAAGAGAAGAAAGGTGGATCTTTGTGGCATTATCATCATTATTTTGAATCCTGCAATAGTCTTCAATTTAACAAACCCATTTATCCAACTTTTTAGCATTTACTTCTCCTTTGTACATTTGAAATTCAAACTTGACTTCAAACTTAATCAAAGGATACTTAACATGTCCTCTTCGAGATGTAGGAGGAGTAGATCTACATAGTGAAGGAGGTTAAGAAGGAGGTGAGGATGGATGTGTAGATGGAAGTGAAGTATGAGGAGGAGGTGATGAATTAGTCCCACTGCTTTCACTGCCTTTTGGTTGATTATAAATTTCTCATTGCAACCATGTTTTTCTCTCATTCTACAACAGTTTCACCATATTAGTCATATCAAATATATATTTTCTAAAATCTCTCTCATCCTTAGAAATCAAATCTTGTCCTTTTCCTTCTTCATGTTCCATGGCTTGTGGAGTTTGTGGCCTCCTTGATCCAATTTGGGGGTTATGCTCTTCAAGGGCTCCTTCTCCTCTTGTCAGTTTAGACCTTGTAAGCATTCAAAAACCTTGAAAATTCCTTTCAAACCTTCAAAAAAACCATGCTCTGATACCAAACTCATCCAAAATTTAAAAGTGAAGGTTGCATGAAAATATTTGCAAGCTAGTTGATGTATTTTAAGAAATGGATTATGATTTTAAAATCATACAAACTTAAGTAAGTTTTCCATAAATTAAATAGTTAAAATGGACAACATGCAACATCAAACAAAACAAATTCATGACATGGTTCACCCCTCCTCGGCTACGTCTCCAAGGAAAACTTTCAATCGTGGATTTTTTTTATTCTTATATGCCTATATGATCAAATAAATAAACATATAAGTCTCAATATACAAAAATAACACTTCCACTGCATCGAAAATGCCCAAAAATATTGTCTATGATCTTCTTGAGCTCAAAATGGTTGAAATTTGAGAAAGATATATCTCTTTCTTCAAACATATTCGAAGCTTCAACATAGGAGCTCTTAGTCCTGCAAAAAAATCAATAAACAGGGTCATATCCTGACTGGTTTGGTACTCTGTTAACTCCTCATATGTCTGGGGTTTTATCTGGATTTGGTGAGTAGTGTTTTATATTTAATATATTTCTTAATTAGGTGCATTATCCCCAACCCCTTTTCTCTTTGCTTTAGTCGGTCACATGGTTGCATGGAAGACCATGGGACACAACTATAAACCATGCACCCATATCTTAGCCTAAGCTTCCATAATTTTTGGTTACATGTCACCACGTAACCACGGTTCAAGGCCTCTGTGATCGCCCCTTCCTCATTACCTCTGACAATGGTCTCATAAAGGAATATAACCGTGGGTCGTTGGGTCAACCTTCATGTCATTTTCATGGTTTGTACCCTGGTCTCATGGGTTCCATATAACCAAGCATCAGGCTAACTGGGTTATATCACTACCCTGACATTAATTCCAAACAAAAAACTGGTAAACCTTAAATATTACCTGTTGGCTATCCATAATGTTAGTATGAATTATTAATGCAAGTATACGAAACTATATCAGTTTAGCTGCACATGAAAAACAAACCTAACAACAAATATGGCTTCTTTTCTTCCTTAGATCTAAAATATATAGTTGAAACAAATGCAACAAAAACCGAGATCTATGGAGTAAAATTAGCTAAACAGTAAAATGAAATATGATTTTCTCCAAATATCCAATGGAAAAGACAAGATATATAAAGAATTTTATGTCTATTAACACCTTGGAAGGGAACAAAGAATGACGTTACCAGTGCCCCCAATGGGATGGGTTCTTGTATGTCCTCAACTCTTTAGATCTAGAATTTTCTTGCTCCCAAAGGTGTAGAAAACCCTAGATGTGTTGAACTCTATGGGAGCTCAAGAAGAAAAATAATAATAAAAATGATCAAAGTATGAAAATTACAAAGGATCAAAGTCCGACCATGATAAAAGGATCAAAGGTAAATAATGAACGAAAAAACCTCCTATTTATAACAAAATATTGACTTATCCTTGATAATGGTTTATAATAAAATATTATTAACCAAGATATAGATCTAACTACTTGGAATATTTTATTATATTTTGTTTGAGGGAATTGGAATTTAAATTGGTTAAATCCCTTTATTTAGAAATAATAAAGAAATAAATGACTTATTTATCATTTCAAGGATGGGGTTCAGGAATAAGTTAAAAAATAATGATTTATTTTATTATTCCTAAATGATTTAGTCAAATTAAACAAGGAATATTAATTAAATAATGATTTAATTAATTATTCCTAGAGAATAATAAGATAAATAATGACTATCTAATTATTTATCATTAATTATGTTATATATGACTAGGAGTATTATTTAAACAGTGTTTTAACTAATTATTCCTAGAGGAAATTGAAATAAATAAAGATTTATTTAATTATTCCTCATCGGGTTCCCTATTTGAACCAAAAATAACTTCATAAAATATGGTTTTTTAAATTATTTATTATAGTGAGAGCAACTTTAGGATGGTAAAATTTGTCTTACATGGTGTACTTTCATCCATCTAATTGTAAATGGTTAGATGACCAAAAATTTATGTAACACGAAATATGTGACACCCGTGGTCCATTGGTTGGGCAGTACACTTATGCATTGGAGGTCAATGGTTTGATTCATGCTGATGCTTAATCCAGTTTATAAATTTATTTTGAAAACTAGATATAGCCACATGGCCTTCCTCGATTGGGCCTTGTGCCCTCTGATTGGGCCATGTGGCACAATAGGATTGCTCCAAATTCAACCAATCAAAAGCACCCAATTATTGCCTCATGTGCATGCCACATGTTGGTATCCATTTACATCCCTTACTACCTAGACATACTTCTGACATCAACAACTTGTGAGTGTATGGACTATCATGTGGCATCGGTACCTTGTATAATCAACTCTCTCAGTTGACATTTTTACTATTTGCCAAAAAATTTAGAACACAATAACTTCCTCATACATTGTCGGATTGAGGCGATTCAAGAGTCATTGGAATTGGAAAGACAAGATATATGATCTGGTGCTAGTTTTGGGATATTTTTAGAACCTTAATTTGAGCATATTTTTTTCCCCTATATCAACGGGCTACATGTGTTTCTTTTTCTCAAAATGGTTCAATTTGGTTGAGAAAATCAAGCTTGGATCATCAAATCCGTATTGGTTGGTGTCCAGTGCAAATCAGCCTTATCATTTTCAATATAGGATTTGGTAAATATGAAAAAGGAAAACCTTGTTTGGTTAGAATCTGATCTCATGGTTAAGAGCCCCCATATATAGTCTATTTAGTCAAGTCTGGGATTTTTTTAGTCTCTGCCATATTTAGATGAGAGACAGATTAAGATATAAAAATTCTAGATCTTCATAACAAACTTCAGTGGCAAGACCCTCTTCTAGTAGAGCCACGGTTTGGATCTAGAGAAAAATTTGAAGAAGAGCATTCTAAACAATCTAGGTATACCAACAATGCTCAAAGTTTTTTATACGAAGGAAAAGTGCCTCGAGATTCTCTACAATCGAAAAATTATTTTTTGGCAAGGGATTTTATTGTAAGAATAAATCTACAAGTATGTGGTGGAGCTAAAGGCTTCATAGATCCCAATATACATTCTAGATGCCCTAACGATCTTGTCACATTAAAAAATTTCGGGAAATGAAATATTGTCACTCTAGCTGATTAGATCTAAAATATAAAAAGGTATTTTTTAAGGATTGAAATATCTTCCTATTTATATTATTGTAGGGGACTACTTTGGTTTAAGAATTCATACATTTAGAATGTAGGAAAATATTCAATAAAAAACATGTAATTTACTATTAAAATTGATAATTTTTTGGCAAATACAATCTCTTTAATCATATATATGTAAAAAAAGGTGAAATTTTAACCAAATTAACGAGTATTTTGTTTTTTCATAAAATGTACAAGAAATAAACCATTTGAAAACCCCTAAAAATTTCCCCAATATATACCAAGACCATACATAATCAAGAAAATGTACAAGATGCCAACTATGGATGTAAAAACCCCAGAGGTAAAATTATATTTTGCTAATATCCAAAATAAGGAATTAATGTTTTGATTTAATGGATTTTGGCTGAGACCGAAAGAACTATACCAATGGGTGTTTTCTTATTAGACACCAAACTATTATCTCTACCTATGCTCCAAAAGGGTTTTTAATACTCTAACTTTTCACACAACAAGATATGGAAAAGTTCTAAATTATAGACCATGGTTTTGGGGTATATCTGGGATATTCATTACCCCATGGTTCCAAAAAATTGATGCTACAAGTATGGTGGTAATAGTGATTTTAGTATGGGTGAGTTTTCCAAACCTCCCTCCTCCCTTTTGGCATCTTTAGGTCCTAGAGGATATCATAAATACACCAGGTAAATTCAAAAACATGTACATCGAAAACACAAAAGGGTATCTTCTGATTTTCCAAAATATGTGTAGAAATATACCTTATAAAAGGTCTACTTGATCATATTCTTTTAAAATATGAAAAAAATAATGGAAAAAGTCTTTAGATTATGATTATATGGGATTGAAATGTCAAACACATTTTTAGATAGGACACCCATGAAACATGTGGCCACTAGAAAAATAGGGCCCAAAAAATAACAGGAGGAAAGATTCTAAGCTAAGGGGTTAGAAGTTTCCTAACACTTATGAAAATTAAGAAGAAGATCCCATGGAAAATAACTCAAATTAAAATGCACAAACACAACCTGGTGGCCAAGAAAATGGAGGAGTAAGGGATCATTCAAGAAAAATGGTTCAAAGCCAGAAGGGTACTAAATCAATAGAGATTATAGTTACAGAGAACAAGAAAGAAGAAACAACCACTAAAAAGGATATAGGGGCATAAAAAGACCTTGTGTATCTACCCTGAAGGTGGATCACAATTAATTGGAAATTGTAACTACCATTCACAAACATGGAGTTTGGAGAAAATTTGAGAAAAATAAAGGAAAAAAAGGGAAGATAAGTGATTTTTATCACACTTAGCTCCAGAAAGAAAAGAAAAGAAGAAACAAAAAAACAAACAAAAAAACAAAAAAAACAAAAAAGCAAAAAACAAAAAAATGACTTTTTATATATTTTTTTCTTTTATTTGTGCATTAGCCAAAAAGTTGTAATATTGAATGTTTATCAGCATTTTCATAATGTAATTTTGTTTATTGTTCTCAGGTTGGATAAAATTATGATTTTTCCTTTGGAAAATATGCTTTATAAATAAAATATTTCAATGTAAACTATGCTTATATTATATAAATTAATTGAAACATATAAATTCTTATTGTTACAAAAAAATTCTTAATGTTATTTTCAAGCCTTTGGAACCATTTATATATTAAAAATTGCAATTTAAATAATAACACATAATACATGGTATCTCTCTCTCCATTTCTTTATGTATCACAAATCTCTATAGGTACTTTTGCACTCGAAAACATGTTTTCAACTCAATATATTAGTAGATCAGTAGCTAAGATGAATCTATACTAGCTTGTTAATAAAATATCTATAGTTAATTCAATTACTGCCTCCTTGGATCAATAAACAACTGCTAAAAATATAAAAGGAAATATCTAAATATATATTTATAACAAACAAAATATTTTCATATTTAAAATATAAATAATAAATAAACGAGTTCATTATTCATGGTAATTAAAAGACTTCAGTGTAAACTATGTATATTATATAGAGCAATTGAAAACTGGAATCGAAGTGAAGGAGAGGCATCATTCATTTCTAGAAAACTAAATAAATAATGGATTTAACTCCATCTTAATGTTGTATTTATCAAGAATATATGTTTTGGATTTGTATGAAGGTCTACACCTAAGGATATTTGATCATTCTTGGTGTGTCATAGATCTTAGTAGATGGATATACACCAATTGTCAAAAGCGATAGAGATGTGTGATAAGGCTATGGAATTGATAAATGTTTGTTAGGTACATATATATAAAAGTAACATAAATTGATCTTAAATCTAACTTCATCAAGAATCCAAAGAAATTATACCTCTTAATATACAAGCATTTTTTCAAGCTTTATTATTTTAAAATAAGTATCGATTGAAAGAGTTAATACTCTAAAAACTTATAATTTATGATAATCTTATGGATCTAGGTATTCACCTTCAACCGTATCTATCATTCTCTCTCTCTCTATCTCTCTCTCTCTCTCTCTCTATACATACACACACACACACAAACAAACACTTCTAGTTGTTGCAAATAGCAATTTTACTTCAAAGTGTCGATCTCATCATGGTACGACTTGATATTGACACTCGCTTCCATTATGAATGGGGATTATGAATGATACAAGTGTATTTTTTAACCCAATACAAAAATTACTACAAACGAATTCTTTAAATAAAAATTAAACAATGGTGACAACATAAATCAAATACATAGATATTTTCCCCTCGATCCAAAAAATGAGACTACTAGTTTATTTTTTCATTATATTCCTTTCAATGTTACAATACATATATATACATGTTGAATCATTCATAAACCCCAATCCATTAACCCTGGATTAGAACATAATCATAGTTCCCTTAATTAGAGCTATAAAATACCATGGACACAAAACCATCATGCCAAAAATCATTTGCAAAACCCATGCACAAAACCATAGGTAAGTCTGCCACCTAATATAGGGTCCAAAAACAAAAATTCCTAGGGTGTTGCCCTGGACTCCATGCAGGAGAGTTTCCCCCCATGTGATCCACATGCTACGCTCAATGCAACGAATAGGGGGTGTTGACGTGCCCCCTATAACCCCCCCACGTGTGTGAGTACTTGTGGAAAGTATATAATGCACACAAAAAATTATCCCACTTGTTTTATTTTCCACAGAGGGAGTCATAGATAGCTCAATCATTGGTCCACCCCTGCAACACCCATTGTTTCTCTACATCAAGAAAACTTCTCAGTTTTTACAAAATTTGTCAATACATCTGCAAAATTCTTCAAAGTTTCCACCTTTACCAACAACACCCTTTTGTCCTGAACCATATCCCTCACAAAGTGATACTAAACATAAATTTTCATTGTCTTTTAATGATAAGCATGGTTAGTGCCAAGAAAATTGCACTTTAATTGTCACAGTCTATCCTTATATATATAGCTCGTTCTACCAACCCCATACTTGAACATAATATTTGCAACCAAAATTCTTCCTTTCTTGCATGAGTGGCTTCCATATATTCATACTATGTAGTTGAAAGAGCCACTACATACTGAATTTTTCTCATCCAACTGTTTGCTCCTCCAAATAGGTTAAACACAAACCCACTTTTAAATCTTCCCTTATATAGATCTCCAGCCTAGTCTGCATCAACAAAGCCATCGATGTCCAAAAATTTGTCTAATATTGGTATTCCTTGGTATCACAAGCCATAATCACTAGTGCTACATAGATATCTAAAAACCTCCTTCATTGATGCCTAATGCTCCTGTTTTGACATAAACATGCCAAATACTGCCACTGCATGTGCAATGTCTGGCCTAGTATAAACCATTGCATACACTAGCCTACCCACTACACTTGCATATGGAACACGTGACATGTGTTCTTCCTCTTCTTGTGTCTTGGGACATTTTTCATGTAAAGAATATACCACACAACCAACATCAAGGCCCCCAAACTGGGTTGATCTGTTTTGGGTCCTTTCTTTGGCAGGTTCTTTCTTTCTTCCCGGTCTCCTAATCCCCCCTCTCATTTTTCCTCTGCATTAGAACCCAGATCTTCTAAAAGTATCCCAAGGCTATTACTTAGGACTTCCATACATAGATTCAAATTATTATTTATTTCATTGACTTCTTCCATCCACGAAAACCTCTCCTCTACATGATCAAAACAGTTATCCACAGATTCATCGACCATGATTATTTTTTTACGAATTTTTTCCCAACTGATATATATCCAAAATATACTCAAATAAACCTACCTCTCATACCAATATGATCCATAAACTATCCTGGATATTCCACTGGAGATTTTATCACAACAAATATGATCAAATTATATTTAAAATCAGAAATTTATACTATTAGAGTTTTATTTCTCTTTAGGTTTATAGATCTGTAGATTAATTTTAATAGTGGATGCATGTGAATTAAAATTACACAAAAACTATATAATACTAAAATAAAATATGAAATACACATTTGACATAAAATATGACCTTGGAAACCCTTTTGGGAGAAAAACCTAGCTCGAAGGTGAGGTTGATCCACTCTCTTTCACTAAATGGAGATATGGCTAAAATTAAAAAGAAGTATGTCCTTTGGCTGATGGGATACTACAGTGTAAATATCCTCTCTGTTTCCTCTATCTCCTATCCCTCCTGGATTATCATCTATGGAACAAATGCATTCAAAATAATGGAACCCATTTTCCTCCTAGTGTCCTGGTTATAACACAACACAATAGCCTACTAGTGGTTAGGTTTGAATATCTCAACTCTGAACCAAAGCTACAATATAGAATCTTTTAGAGTCTTCTTCAACATAATCACATGTCTAGCCCCTTATCCATGAATAGTAGGGGCTGATGTGTCATATTCTTGAATTATGGTGGTGAAAATAGGAAGTTCAACTTCTGAGTGATATTAATTTTGCATACAAAATTCGATTGACATGATTCTTGCATCATTGGAAATGTCTCTATGTGTATAATAGAGAAAAAAATTCATGTAAAAATGCGACAAATCAACCCCCCCCCCCCCCCACCCCCCCCAAAAAAGAAAAAAAATGATTCCTCAAAGCACTCCTCGGAGTCTTTAAACCTAAATTTTCCAAACTAGGTGCGGCGAGTAAAGTGGTCCTTTGAACTGATCCCTCCACTTTTTCCACCTTTAAAGCATTGATATGGATTAAAAAATCTATAATGATCTAATATGGATCACATATACAGAGAATTTTTTTTTTAATGTTGATCATGTAATAAAAAAATCAATTTGCAAAGAAAATAAATTATTAAAAGTAAACAAAATTTAATAAGAGATGTGTAGTTCCTCCCATTCTTAATGTAAAATTAATATTTAGTATTAAAGAAATATTAATAATAGTAAAAAGTCAATGTGGATTATAAATAAAATATTTCAATATGTAGTGTTGTGTAATATTGACAGATTTAAAAAATTATTTTAATAATATATATATATATATATATATATACATTTCCTTTTTTCCGATGTGCATAATATGATTTATAAAGAGGAGTTCATTAAGTGATAGCTAAATGGGTTTAACTCATTCAGATAGTGGAGTTCTTGGTGAGATAATGATGATGTCAATGGAAGTGAATCTTCCTTCTCTCCCCTCTAGTCGTCCTAGTGGTTTTTTTTCTATGTGTATTTGATCAAGTCAATATGTAGTAGTGTCTCTATGCAATACCTCCTTCATTCTAGATGATTCCAAGGTGGGCACGATATTGTATCCATGGGGGTCGATAGATTTCATTATTTTTTCTATATACATGACTGAGAGTCATTTGAGAATTCCATGGCAGCCATGGGCCACAGAGGATATATATATGTTAGGCATTGGTCCAATCAAACGTGATAGATAGGCTATTTTTTCTCAGAACGTTGCAGATCGGTTGTAAAAGTAAAGCCCGGACTACTAGATGTAGAGTTTTGGGTTCCTAGTACATATTGGCCTTATCATGTGCAAGATGGGGTCTTAAAATTATGAAAAAAAAAATTCCCTATTTGGTTTGAATGCGATATTGTGGTTAAGGGCCCCCATGTACTGTCTATCTAGTGATATTAGGGGCTTGATTAGGTCTCCACCAAATTTGGACAACACACAGATTGAGGAAGAAACACTTTATACCTTCTTAAAAAAAATTAGTGGGAACACATTTGTCTGCTAGATCTGAGGTTTGGATCTAGTAGAATATTTGAAGTAGAGAAATCATAAAAATTTAAGTATACCAAGAATGCTCCAAGTTTTGTTGTATGAAGGAAAATTTCTCCACGATTCTCTACAATTAGAAAAAAAAATTGTGGCAAGGAATTCAATCATAATATTAAATGCAAAACTCTTGGGTGGAGCTACAAGCTTCATAAATATTAATACAAATTCTAGGCAGCCTGATGGTCTAGTCTCATTCAAGGATTCTATGAAAGGAAAGAATACATCTCTAGCTAATCATATCCAAAATCTACCAATGTATTTTTTAAGGATTTAAATATTTTCATATATATAGTATTGTAGGAAAATAATTTGGTTTTAATATTCATAAATATAGAACTAAGGCAAATATTTAATAAAAAAATGTAATTTACTATTAAAATTACTAAATATACAGTGAATATAATCCATTTAATTAGATATTTGTAAAAAATGGGTGAATTTTTAACCAAAATGGAAGAAATTTCTTTTCAAAAAATGTCTAAACAATAGTCATTTGTGATATTTTTCCCATAAAAGTTTCCCTAAAATCTATTAGGACCATAAATAATCAAACAAATGAAAAAGGTACCAGCTATGGTTCTAAAAAACCCAAAGGTAAAATCGTATTTTGTTGATATAGAAAAGATGCAATTAATGTGTTGATTTAATGGTTTGTTGCCGAAACATAAGAACTATACCAATGGTAACTTTATTCCTAGGAACCAAATTGTGATCTCAACCTATGCTACAAAGGGTTCTTCATAGTACAATTTTTTGAACACAGCAAGATATGGAAAAGTTCTAAATAATGGACCATGGTTTTACAGTTGGTTTGGGTTATTGATTACCCCATGGTTCCCAGAATGTGATGCTAAACATATGGTGCTAACAATGATGTCGGTATGGATGATTTTTTCCTAACCTCCATCTTCCCTTCTATCATCTTTAGGTCCTATAGGATATCGGAAATACACTAGGTAAATTAAAAAAAAATGGGCATGGACAAAACAAGAAAAGCTATCCTCACATTTTCCAAAATATGTGTAGAGTAGACCTTAAAAAAGAATACCTGATCATATTATTTTAAACTATGAAAAAATTCAATGGAAAGAGGCTTTAGATTATGAGTATATGGCATTCAAATGTCAAACCTATTTTTAGAGAGGATGGTTGCAGAACACTAGGACACTAGAAAAAAAATCCCAAAAAAAGAAAAGGACGCAAGATTTTAAGCCAAGGGGTTCGTAGTTTCCTGACACTTCTAAATATGAAAAATAATATCCCATGGAACATAACACAAATTAAAATGCAAAAACACAACATGGTGTCCATGAAAATGGAGGAGCTCGCGATAATTCAAAAACAATGGATCAAAATCAGAAGGGTACTGAATCGATAGAGATTATAGTTATAGAGCAATAGAAAGAGGAAAGTCCCACTGAAAAGGAATCAAGGGGCATAAAAAGATCCCAAGTATTTGACAACTCAAACTCGTACAAATCATTTTTATACAAATCATTTTTATTGAAGGCAGGTGGAAATTGATTTGCAATTATAATTTGCATTCCCAACCAAGGAGTTTGACCAAAATGATTGAATGTTTATAAGGATTTGACAAATGTGATATTGTTCATTGTTCGCAGGTTGAATAAAATTATAAAATATTTTGATGTCAATTAATTTATTAAAATACAAGCCTCTTTTCAAGTTTTATTATTTAAAAAAAAATACAATTCCAAATATTTAATCTAAATGAGGTGCTATACAACCCAGTATGGGGTAGATGTGTGGTTGGTATATTTGAGAGTATTAGATGTGAGATATTTTTTAAATTCATTTTTTTTAATTGTAATTTTGTTTTTCATTAATAAAGTTACGAATAATTTTTTAGATAAATGAAAATATAATATCCATATTACATTAAAATATATAACATATAAATAATACCTATAAATTAACATCCATTTTACCATATAAATTAAAATAATTATTCTATAACCATCACTAAATTAATTAATAAGTGGATAAAAAATTAATGTTTACAATATAACATGATTTTTAATCATGAATATTTACCATGGATATTATTAACTTCTAAATAGGTTTTTTTACAATACCATGGGCCAATACCCAGAAGAGAAAGCTAGAGAGAGGTAGGGAGAGAGAGAGAGAGAGGAGGGAAGAAAATCATAATACCATGGGCCATGGTCTATCTACGTTTTGTATTATTATGTTATGGATCTAGGCTTTTAATTGACCTATTACAATACCATGGGACAATACCATGGCTTATCAATACCAAATGCCCAAAAACCATAACTTAGTTCAAAAACAAAATATTTTACAAATAATTTTTTTTTTTAATTTAATTTTATAACATTTTAAAATTAAATCTAAAATAAAAAGTTTATAATTACTTCTGGGGCATGTCTAAAGTCTCTATCCTTAGGACTACCAAAAATATTCCCATAGAGATTAAATTGAGGTTTAAAGAATGAGAATAGATTTATATATACATATGTGAAGTTTATATAATATAAATAATATTATAAAGAACCATGATAGATGCATCTTAATTGTTGGCTTGAGGGGTCCTGACCCAGGTTCGGTGTGCAAGGTTTGCTAACAAAACCCTATACTACTGGCCCTTTTGGCAGTGACCTGCTTGTGCAGGTCAAAGTCTCACCCGAAGTAGTATGGGTGGGTGCTGGAACCAGGTTTCCACACCTTGAGAAAGGATGGGTAAGGCAAGCATAGCTGCATCCTATTTCTGTAATTCCTAGATTACCTTGTTCTGCGCAGGGTTAAATATGTCTCTATTTGCATCCACGTGCACTAGATCTATAGTTATATGCTTTTCATAATATCAACACAGTATTACATAAAAGGAGCGGAATATACCTAGATCCAAGCATTCAATACATAGACCTTCGCAGCTAAAAAATAGGAAAAATACAACCAGCAATTATCATCAATTCAGAAAACAATACTCATAGATTCGGATCTTTAATAATCCTTCGCATTCATTCATTCATCAATCTTTCCTGACAATTACCTTCCCAACCTGTGCACACAGCAGTAGGGTCCGCACAGAACTGGACTAGGATCTCCGCGCACACAGCCAGCAGGAGTCCATTCCCAAAAACCCAAACATATAGCTTAAACAATAGATCACATCAATAGCTCATAATTTATTATCCTTTACAATACAAAATACATCTCTATTTATAATAATCCAGCCTCGACTTTCCTATGGTCCGCAACCCATGGTTTTCGGACCCCTAGTTTACCCTTTGACCCATTAAAATGCGTTCGGGGGTTTGACCCACTCCAAAACCCCTACACTAGACTAAATGTAATAAAAAATACTCAAAATGGACTAGTTTTGCAGCTTGTTAGGAGACCCCATTCCAATAGTCCCCCAACACAATCTTGTGACTCGTCTCGAGTCACTGCGCTAGTGCGGCTTCTATGTGCACGCGCAAAGCATCCAGAGTGCGGACGAGCAGAGGGAGTACTTCCTGACTTTGGGCCGCAGCTTGTTGTGCAATGTTGATGAGCACCAGGGAGTTAGGCCAATCTGTAGCCGCAGTAACCCATTTTAACGGCCGGTGGAGGCATGCAATGGCAAACTAAGCATCGTGGACAAGCTGGAGTGTGGTGTCGGGCCATGGTTTCAATCATTTTCAAACAAACTTCTTGGAGTGGTGAAGGTTCCCAATATTATCCATGGTGGCTAGGCACTACGCAGAGAAATTGGAGGGTGTGGAGGCTCGGACTTGATCCAGAACAGCTTTTGCCTGTTGTAATTCCTATTGAACCTGCTGAAGCATAGAATGGTGTTGTACTGACGTCCATAGTTGTGTAGCAGTTTCGAAAAATTGTGCACCCTGCGTCATCTATTCTTGAATAATACACGTTGCGTCTGTGACCACTGTAATCTATTGGGCTCATACTTCTGGTGGTAATTCATAGTGATGTTGCCTGTCCCGGTCAGGGTGGCGAACCTCTCACAACACTTTGGAGGATAGTCCTTGTATATCTATACTAGATAGTTGCGCTAAGTCTATTTGGACACCCCCAGTAGTTGGGTCAAGAGCCTTCACTAGGGCAGTGCGAGGGAGTGACCATACATTGTTTCTGGTGGGCAGCGCTCGGAAGTTGCGGAGAAGTCACAGCATGTCCCTGTATCTCAGCGTTCCTTCTGTGCGTGGCCAGCAGAAAATCCTTTCTATCGGAATCCTGTGCTCACTCTTATGACTGCACTCAGCATACCCAGGTCCTCTCAAGATGATGTCTTCTGGGGACGGATCCATCGTCGGGTTAGGGTCCATCCCATTAACAAAAAGACGAGCGTCACAGAGAATGTGAATGAATGCAAAAAACAAGTATGTAGATAGCAGGAGCATGTTGTAGGGTGAATAAATAGCCTGGCACGAAGTCTTACAACCATCCGCACATCGTCTGGAGTTGTTTAATGGTGAAGTAGCTCATTCTTGGCACGTACCCTTGATCATTCAGACTGTTCTTACCATAAATGGTTGCATTGATGATCTGCTGCCTATTTTTCATACTTGTAAGGTTCTCTTCTTATAAAATTTGGATGTGCTCACGATCATCCTTCATGCCTGAGGTCATGTCCATGGAATGTCAGACCATGGATGACGCCTGTATGTCATTTACGTACCCTGAACGAGGGTCGACGCAAGGTGTATCTACAAGTTGGCCATTAGTATTTTCGAGCCCTTTACTCTGCCCATGGGTGGGACATCCCTGTGCGAGATGGCTGCATCATGCGTCCTTGTGCCATTTATTACTTGAGTCATTCGCAGATTCTCTCGGTTATACATGGGTTCAAGCAGGTCCATAATCTGACACATGCTTAGGTCATTGGTACCCCAACAAGTCTGTCTAGGCAAGGTTCGATCACACCCTTGAGTGTTGCACGTCAACAAGTATCTCTGTAGGTCAACTGACCTTGGAACCCATCTAGCAACTAGGGTCCCTATGCGTAGGATCACCCTACTCTAGTACTTCCCCTGAGTGAAGAATACCGGTCCTTGCGTAGGTGCTCCATGTAGTGTTAGTGGCAGTGCTCCTATCCTGTGTTCCATGGGAATCTTAGGTTCAACATGCTATTGAATATCACCTGCATCCTCCTGGCAGGGAAGGGTTCTTTCTGTGGTAGAAATACGACAAAAATTCTTGATGGTATGAAGGCTTCAAAGCCCTGAGACCTCATGCAACCGACCTTGCCAATTTTCCAACTCCTCATCAGAGTCGGAAAATAATTCACTGTCCTTTTCCCAGCAGAGCATTCCTTCATCTGTGGGGTTCACCCGATCTTCATCCAGTGCAGTTAATTTATAAATGTGATCTAATTCCTCCTTCTCATAGGCTGGCTCTATATATCGCACACCTTCTACTGGATCTAGTGGTATTATGACATGCATACCTTTGTTTTCAAACACCATGTTGCATTTATTGATATTGATGACACCCCCCATGTCTATTGCCTAGTCTAGCCTGAGGAGTGCAGGGTAGGGTTCTGCGTCTTCTACTATTTCTATTACCTCAAAATTAGCTAGGACCCTTACCCCTGTGATGTCAACCATGACTTTCGGTAACCTACCCAGAGGGATGATATTTTGTTGATTTTCCATTCGTAGTTGGATAGTGGACCATTATAATTTAGGCTCTCCCATTCATTTCCATGTCTGATTTGGTAAGACGTTCTCATCCGATCCAAGATCTAAGATAACCTGATCCATCTCATAGTCACTGATCTGTGCAGTTAATCGCATCTCTCTTCCGTGGTGTTTCTTATAGCTGTATAGTTTGTGTACATCCTTGGTATCAGGGATCAAATAGGGCCGAGCTAAGTAGGTATTCAGTAATTCTTGGATATTACCTACGGCCTGTGGATTCCTTAGCAACTTCAGACATGCCTTCAAAAAGTGCTCAACTCCTTCTTCTGTCTAAGGCTGTGCAGGGGCTGCCAGTGGTGCTTGTTCTTTGAAATACACTCCTTCTTGAGAGACAAGCTCTTCCTCGGCTCCCTGGTTGACCAACCCACTACATGTCAGGACTTTTACACTTGGATCTACCTTCCTTAGCTCGGTTTTAACTCTTTGTACATTCTGCATAGGGGTGGGCTGCTTTTCCTACATCTTCGCTATTAAAATTGGGTATTCCTCTACCTCATGGTCTAGCTGTCTACAATATTTGCACGATGGCATGGTGGGATTAGGGCATTCTCTGGAAAAGTGCCCCATTTCTCCACAGTTATAACAGATTAGTTTTCCTTGTCCTCGGCCTGCGCTTCTTCCCAGACCTCCTTTGCCTCGGGCTAGTGATCCTCCAAAATGCGTAGCAAGTCTTGGCGACGCAGGGTTCGATTGTACCCTATATAAATTCCCACGATCCATCATTAAGTAATACGTGCGACAGTTCTTCTCATCATGTCCCACTGATTGGCAGAATTGACACCATTAATGCTTTAGTTCTGGGACATACGCACCTAGCTGAGGGAAATGGTTCGTATCATGTAGTCTTGCTACCTAAAAATCATCACACCATAGCGCATATCTGCTTGAACCTGGTCACAACAGGAAAGGTTTCGTACTTGCCCCTGGTTGTATCGGAATAGGTTCTCCTACTTGCATGTAATTCGTCAGAAGAGGGCACTGATCCTTCGTATGGCCAGACACCCGGCAACATATGCACCATAGATCTACGCAACTGTTCTTTCCTCGCTCTTTTTGCAGGTTTTCTATCTCCATATGCATAGCCCCAATTTGTTCCTGGATTTTTTGTACCCCTGCTAACGTATCCTCCCAGGGTGCAGCTTCTAGCTTCATAGCGACTTCCACAACTTTCTCCTGCGATTCAAAGGTTTGATGACTCATCGGCGTGCATAGGTGAGGTAGCAGCATAGCGATGAACCACTCTGTATGTTTTCTATCATCATATTCGAATCCTTCCTCCCTGATCGCTTTTCTTAATCGCTAATAAACTTCCCATACAGACTCAGATGCATCTTGTTTGAAGTCGTTTACCTCCGCTACTAGCTATGAATAAGATTTCAGCTTTCAGAATTGTTGCTTCATAGCATCTTTTATATCTATAATGGACGCGTTCTCGTTCTGGGCAATGTATCGCATATACCAATCCAGGGCTCTGTCTTTGAATGCTAAATACATTTGCGCCCTCTTTATCATGTCACTCGCCACATTTTGTGCAGTCCAGACAGATTCTGCCACAAACCAGAACCATTCCATATCCTCATCTCCTACCCCCTTGAAGGTAGGCAGTTTTAGATGTGCATCCATATCACTATCCAGGGGAGGTGGAGGTATGGGTGAATTCTTACCTTTGTGTAGCCTAGGCGGTGGTGTAGCTGGGGGATCTTGCGCAGATGCTTCTTGCAACATATTATAGGTCGATCTTCCTCCGTCAACGTTGGTTTGATGATACTTACCACTGAGCGTCGCACTTCCGTCTAGATATGACATCATTCAGTTAGTATGACTACACAAAATGCTCTTTTCGCACAATAATTTCTTGATCAGCAATGGTAACGTCCTTATAAATTTTCCCCGGAACCCTTTGAAGAATTTTCGTTCAGCCTCATATTAAGATACAAACTGATCAATGGAAAATTCTATCACAAATCCTCCCAGCACACTATCCACCCAGTGATCCACCGTGCGTGTGATAGTATTATCAGTTTTTTCCAGCTGTCTGAGGAACTCTATGGTCCATTGAGTGACCTGCTCATCCATCCAGCACTTCTAGAATTCCACAAGTCTGGCCAGCCACTCCTAGAGTTCAATTTCAAATTTCACAAAGAATATTTCGTAGCTTTCAGTAAGTATGTACCTATTTTTCCACCTTTCCGCTGTTAACTCCTCACTCCGATTTTCTTTTACTACCAACTCCTTGATCTGTCTTTTGAACCAGTCATCAATCTCTTTTCTCTTAGGCTTCTAGTATTCTCTTGTCATTACCTGATCCCTCTCTCAGACTTCTTCCAGTCCTGGCAACCGAACCACTTGTTGGCTTGAGGGCTCCTGACCCAGGTTCGGTGTGCAAGTTTTGCCAAAAAACCCCTATACTACTGGCCCTTTCAGTAGTGACCTGCTTCTGTAGGTCAAATTCTCACCCGAAGTAGTATCGGTGGGTGCTGGAACTAGGTTTCCGCACCCTAAGAAAGGATGGGTAAGGCAAGCAGAGCTGCGTCCTGTTTCTATAATTCCTAGATTACCTTGTTCTGCGAAGGGTTAATTATGTTTCTATTTGAATCCACGTGCACTATATCTATAGTTATATGCTTTTCATAATATCAACACAGTATTACATAAATAGAGAAAAATAGATCTAGATCCAAGCATTCAGTACATAGACTTCGCAGCTAAAAAATAGGAAATATACAACCAACAATTATTAGCAATTCAGAAAACAATACTCACAGATTCAGTTCTCTAATAATCCTTCAATTTCATTCATTATCAATCTTTCCCTACAATTCTCTTCCCATCCCGTGCACACAACTGCAGGGTCCGCATACAGCTGGACTAGGATCTCTGCGTACTCAGCCAGCAGGAGTCCATTCCATAAAACCCAAACAGATAGCTTAAACAACATAATGCATCAATAGCTCGTCATTTCTTATCCTTTACAATACAAAATACATCTCTATTTATAATAATCTATCCTCGACTTTCCTATGGCCTACAACCCATGGTTTTCGGACCCTTAGTTTACCCTCTGGCCCATTACAATGTGTTCGAGGCTTTGACCCGCCCCAAAACCCCTGCGCTAGACTAAATATAATAAAAAATACTCAAAATGGACCAATTTCGTAGCTTGTTAGGAGACCACATTCCAACATTAATCAGGAATCAAAGCTAAGAGAGAAAGGAAAGTCAGTAGCACTGGTAGAGGAAAAATAGTGCATGATTCTTTTAATATTTTTTATTATTTTATTTTCTTCGCCATGTAAATTGATCCAAAATATGGGGTTAATATTTGAAAACCAATTATGTGTTTTTTAAATTTAGAAAATTTCTTAAATACAATACAATGGGATGATATTTAAGAGAGAGAATGATATGGAGGTATAATAGAGTTGGGAGAGAAATGGAGGGAGAGGTAGGAAGGAATAGAGAGAGGACTTGAGAGAGAGGAGAGAGAGCTTGGGAGAGAGAGTTGTACTTATGAGGGAAAAAAAGACATAGAGAGATAAATGTGGATATGCAAATGGAGTGATAAGGGGGAGATGGAGAGGCGGTGTGTATATGTGTGTGTGTGTATGTGAGAGAGAGAGAGAGAGAGAGAGAGAGAGAGAGAAGGGAAATATATAAAGAGAGCAGTGGAAGAGAGAGAGGGAGAGGAAGATTGAGGGAGAAAGAGATAGATAGATATGGAGAGAGAGTGTGTATGTTTTTGGGGTGAGAAGGAGAGACAAGGGGAGATAGATATATATATAGAGGTGGGGGGAGAGGGAAGAAGAGAGAGGAAAGAGAGGGCACGAGGAAGTGATGTATTTATGGAATGATAAGTGGAAGAGAGAGAGAGAGAGAGAGAGAGAGAGATAAAAGGGAAATAGAGAGAGAGGGGGAGAGGAAGAGGGAGTGAGATATATATATGGATAGAGAGTATGTATGTTTGGGGGCTAAGATAGAGAGAAAATGGGAGACAGATATATAAATGGATGGGATAGAGAGGGAGATAGAGATAGAGAGGTGGGGGGGGGGGATATAATTAAGGGGAAGATATAGAGAGAAAGAATAAGAGGGAGAGATAAATAGATAGATATATATAGAGAGAGTGCATGTATGTTTGCAAGATAATATGGAGAGATAAAGGAGAGATAGAGGGACATAGTAATATAGATGGAGGGGGCCAGAGGGAAGAAGAGAGAGACAAAGAGAGGTAGGGAGGAAGATAGATAGATATGGAGAGAGAGAGTGTATGTGTAACATTTGCTTAGGGGGGGGATATAGAGAGACAGGTAACTAAGATATGGAGGGAGGTATAGATATATATTGTAGGAGGAGAGATTGATGAGGAGAAATATAGAGAAAGGGAGGGAGAGGTGGAGAGAGAGAGACAGGGGAGAGAGGCGAGGGGAGATTGATAAGGTAAGAGGGAGGGATATAGACACTAAATGTAAGGTGGAGAGAGAGGGAAGAATAAAACACACATAGATAAAAATATAAACATAGATGTTAGATCTAGAAAGTCATGAATATTTTGGTTTTTACACTAAAATAGATGTATTGATTTCAATATATTTTATGATGTCTAATCAAGTTATTTGATTGCTTGCACTATATCCAATGATTTTAGTGTAGATTTCGATATCTAATCCTATTTAATACCTTACACTAGATGCACTGATTTCAGTGTAGATGTTGATTTCTACTCCCATTTGATTCCTTGAACTGGATGCATTAGTTTTAGTGTCATTAGGGGAATTTTGAGGTCTAAAATGGGCCTCCTAAGAAAAATGTACAACCAAAATAAAATTTATAAGAACCAATAGGATTAAATATGATGATGTCAACCATGGTGGATTATTCACCATTTTTTAATTAAAAGGGTAAAATATTAAAAAATAATAAAATAATAAAACTATTTTTTCAACTCGTTTTTTCAACTCGTTTTTTCAACTTATCTCCCAAAGTTTTTACTCAAATTTTGAGCGGGAGTACTCGTTAGATGCAAAATTTAATTCATCATCCAAGGAGTACCCATGTTGCATTCTTTAGATGGACCTTACTATGTGAAAAATGAAAAATACATGAAACAATGGGATTGCAACCACATTTTTCATGTATTTCTCATTTTTCATGTAGCACGGTCCATCAAAAGTATGCAACATGGGTACTCCTTGGATGAGGAATTAATTTTTGCATCCAACGAGTACTCCCACTCAAAATTTGTGTAAACAATTTGGGAGATAAGTTGAAAATACGAATTGAAAAAGTAGTTTTTTCTTTTTTTTTCCCTCTAAAATTTGATGTTGTCATCAAATCTTATTTTATTATTTCCACTATTATTTTATAATTTCCTTAGGAGGCTCATTTTATACCTCAAAATTTCCCTAATGAGATATTGATCTATAATCTTATTTAATCACTTGCACTATATGCATTTATTTCAATGTAGATCTTGATTTATAATCCTATCTAATACCTTATATTAGATGCATTGATTTAAGAGTAGATGTTTATTTATAGTCCTATTTGATTGCTTGCACTAAACGCGTTGATTTCAGTGTAGATTTTGATTTCCAACACTATTTAGTACCTGATTTGAATATGGAAAAACTAGTTTTGTTGTGCTTGCTTCCTCATCAATATTAAATAAAAGTGTGCTTATGCATCATCTTAAATAGCAAGTTATAAGAGGGTTTATATGTCAAGTTTGTGTGTCTTTTTTGAGCAATTCATTAAGTCGACTAGATTTTAAAAAAACATAACAGAAAGTAAATTGCAAAGAATCCAACACACATCAAATACATGACACAGAGCTGATAATGAAGTTCACCCCTCCTCGGCTACATCTCCATGGACTTACTTCAATGGCTTGGCCCTCTTTGGATTCATGGTCAATTATCTGATTACTTGCACCTACAATGCTCCAATGTATTTCGTACATGTTCCAATCGATTTAGAAGACCCAAAAACACCTAAGTAGCCTATTCTGGCTCTACAAATGGTGTTTAGGTGTAGCTGATGTGGCCTCCTCTCCCAGTGGCCCTAGACATAATTAATCTTCAAAGTGGAAAAATCACTTAAAGAAATGCTAATATGCCATTGAAGCCTGCAAAAAACTGCTCAGAGCATCAAAATATGCTAGGATAGACTCTTTCTCAGACCAATTTGGTTGAAAAATGCTCATGTTATGGTTTTCCTCACTTTTGGCCTAGAAAACCCATCCATGAGTGGAGAGAACTCTGGTTCTCTGCCATATTTGAAGTTCCCTCCAAAATTGGCAGACTCTACCAAACTAACATCCAAGTTAAGCGCATTTTAATTAATGGTTAAGCATGGTTTAATAGGTAATTAGGTGTTGATTTAACTCTTAACCAAATCCACATTATCTTATGGATAAGTGTGGTTTTAAACCTTGATTAAGGTTAGTTAAACCAGTTTTAAAACTTTAATTCCGTGAATTTGGTTCTGGCCTCCGCCATATTCATATAAAGCAGTCATGTGGTAAGGGGCTGGACCTATGGGACTGCACCAGCCTACCCGTGCCCTAACATTCACATTAATTCAAATACAATTTGCACCCAAAGGATGTTAAGAACCATAATCGTGTTCTAATGGTAAGACCTACGTGTAGTGTGGGGGAGGTCGTGGGTTTGTGCCCGATGTCTGCCTATCCACCATATAAAAATTTTAGTCAACCATATAAAATTGGATTTTGACCATACATATCCAAACTTTAACCTTGGAGGGGTACGTGGCGGCCTCTGAAATAGTGCTATGTCAGCACATCATTGGTCTGGAACAAACCAATGGAATGGAAATAAATCAACATGAAATCCAAAATTGATACTTGCCAGCACCTCACTGGTCCACCTGGGGGGGAATATTCTAAGAATATTATAAGGAATATTCCTTGGAATATTCTTTTTTTCTAACTGGATTGTACAGATTCCTAGTCAGCATCTATGTCACCAAAATTTACCTGTTTATGCAATCAAATAGATCACCCTAACTTTCTCATACATACTCCATTTTGAGAGAAACAAAGTGCACCAGAATCAAGAAGAGGAGGCCTATCTGGTCGTTCAATTTTTGAGCGATTTTGCGCACTTTCAATTTCCAGCAAATTTTTTCCGCTAATTCAGTTTATGATCACTCCTTCCCACTAACAAGCTTTTGGTCCCACAAAAGTTGGTTATCTAATGAGATTCTAATACTCTTCTCTTTTCCAAGTTCTATCAACTTGATTCTACCTGAAAAAATATCCATGACAACCACCTTGATTCACTAACATGCCTTGCCTTGAAAATGGCTTGGCACTTCAACCAATGTCCTCCTTTCGTTGATGAGCCAATCCAACACTTTTTGGCTGCTTGCTGAATAATTAAACACCTTGTTGTACCAAAGAAATCCCTCAGTGCTTGGAAATTTTACTAATGTCCTTCCCACTAAGAATCATGTTCCTTGTTTTCACACACATGCATTCGATACAAGCTTCTCCTTGGAAAAAACTTTTCCAAGTTAAGCCCATCTGAGTGAACTCTAGCAATAAGTGCCAATATCAGCAATCACAAGAAAATAAATGACCATTATTTTTACCTCCATGGTTCCAAATTCCACATCTGGAAGAATGCATTCACCATCTCTTTTGCTTCTTGACGTCAACACATCAAATGGTCTACAAAGGTAGTTGTTTTAGCTGCAATTTTTTTTTCATCTTTTACATCTTTCCGCCTCTTGATTCCATCATCCTCCAGTATTGACATGCTTCTCATGTCATGATTTGAGAATGAAGACTAATCATGAGCCTATTTCTCAAGATTTGATCCTCCAAAATCTTGAGACATCTTGTCACAAGAAAAACCATTAACTTGAAAAACACATCATGTAATAAATCACTCTTAAATGACTAAGAAACACACATTAATTATCAATCCAGGGAAGTTTTTTTATTCCAATGATAGTTGCACTATCTGTGTTGATACACCAACCAGAAGCAATTACAAAGAAAAGAAATCGTTGCTGAAGTAAATGTTGGAAGTAAATCACTCATGTAGAAATAAAAGGATCTACAATACTGGAATTACACTTCAATTAATTTGTTCTAGCATGCCATACAACAAGTGTCCAGCTAGTGTCTCTAATATCGTATGTGTAACATCATACAAAGTATTGAAATTGAAGCAGATATATTCACAACTGAACAACAACAACAACATTCAACTGATACATAAACTAAAATAAAAATACATACACACAACTACTTTAATCACTACAATCCCTGCTAATAAGGAGGGCCCTTCCTCCCTAGCAGGTTGTAGTTATAGAAAGAACTTAACAGAAACTAAATTCAATAACACATGTAATAGGAATAACAGGATAATATTTATTAATCTAAACACAATTACAAAGCCAAATAATGTTGTTCTCCACTAACATTTCGACCTTTAGGGCCGAGAACTATATAGTGGTTACATCAGAAAATAAAGGGACAGATGAGTCATGAGAACCTTATGATTCTCATGTTGATAAAAATAGAACACATATAGTTATAACCACTTCCTAATAAAGTTATGACTAGAAAATTATAGATTACAATCAAAACCACCCTTAGGTTGCTATCCCAAAAATACAATGCTAAAAAACTTCTATAGTTATCGTAATAGAATCACAACTGTATTGTAACAGCTAAAGGACAGATCGGCAACAAGTGTTGACGAGATCTAGTCAACGATACAAATGTATCATAAGTTAGCCAATGGGTCTGTAATAGCAGAGTGTAACAACAATTTGCTGGCAGGTCTGTAACAACAAGGTGCAACAACGTCACTTCTTTGTAACAACACGCTCTTAACTTCTCCTATGGACATCGTGCTCAGGATCTTTGGTGCTATGAATGATATCTGGAAAGACAACACAAAGACCATTGATCTCCTCCAAAAATTCACCATCAATTAGTCATAAAAAGGTACGATATATCATAATAATTGGTGAGTTGGCAAATTAAAAAAAAACAAAGTGAAGCAACACAAGTTAGGGTAGAAAGGTAGGAAAAAGAGGCAAAGATACTCCCATCGGTTATAATTATGAGGAAAAATAGGGAAAACAAATGTAGGAAAAGTGTACAAAACTGGCACCCAACATATCCCCCCCAACTTAAATAATTGCATGTCCTCATGCAAACTCATCTCCCATAGGAATATCTCCAGTTTAGGTCGGTGAGATCATAAGCACCAGCTGTATCTTCGTCTACAGACCTGTATCCCTGATTGGAAATCAACTATCATAACCAAGCTTCTGACTCATACTTACTCAATTCATAATTGATTTGATAATCCTTAATTGGCAGCCAGATCAAAGGAAACTTGAATCTCAATCCCAGCCACAAAGCACCAAGGGATTGTACAATCTATGCATAAGCTGGTACATGTGTAACAGCCACCACAAAATTATGGAATGGGAATGGATTTCTCTTCAATAGCTCAACACTCCTGGCTTCCATGCATTTCAAGCACCCTGTCAAAGCTTGACTGTTCATCATTGAGAATTGATTGAGGTAGAAGTTAAAAATTCTTCTTTTATGAGTGGCACTTGGTTCTTTAATCTCAGGGGTAATCAACATTCTCCTGAATTCTCATCTTAACTCGGCAGCCCATCCTAGTTCTGCCCAAACCCACAATGCCATCTTCTTGTCATTGGTCTCCATAGATTTGATGGCCAAATTCCATTCAATATGATTCTTCATGAAGGACACAAAATATCTCAATTGAATATCTCTTGTATAGGAGAATATTGTCACAACCATCTGCATACTCACATGCTCACAAATAATATTTTGTAATATTAACTCACACAGCAAGCTTTGCTCATCAAAATTGGAGGCATAGAAAACATCTAGAAATGTACAAGTGGAAGAACATAAATAAGGTCTTTCCTCCATAGCAGCTTTCATCTGGAATAGGAAGTAACGTTCCCATAGAAATATAGGATATGATGGAGAAGGTTGCCTACAACCTAGCAAGTTGAGGGCAAGGTCATGCAGTTTTTCTTATGTATGGTGTGGTCCCGAATCTATTGATGTAACAACAGCAGTTATTCTTAATGTTCCTTCTGAGATTCCTTCTTCTTGTAATTCTCCCATTCTTTCTTCAATTCTGCTTTCATCCATGTTTCATTTAAAGTGTTTATTTCTTTCTCATGTTCCTTTAGTGAAATATTCCCCTCCTGAAGAGAGATTTCTTCTTGTTTCCACTTTCATAATCCATAAATTAACAAGATTTTCTCAGAAACTCCATCCCAAGATGGGACCCGAAATTATTTTTCATTCAATATCCAGATCAATAATGGGTGTAGTAGCCTCCCCTACATGGGGTTGTTCAACCTCTGTTGTTGGTTCTTGTGTAACAACAGCTTCCTCGGTGGGTTCTTGTGTGTTAGCCACTTTGTTTCCACCTAGAGTAGCCTATGTGTCCATTGGTATTTCTTCTACAACAGGATTGCCCTCCACAGTTTCTTGTGGGTTGGCTTCTAGGTCAATTATTATAGGAGGATCTGCTTTAACTGTTGCTTCTTGTGTAACAGCAGTATCATCAGCATGTTCTTGTGTAACGGCCTCCTATTGTTCTGTTTCTATTTCCATTGGGCTAATATTTTCTCTACAGACCTTATATCTTGTTGCTGTTAAGTCTTGGAAAAATGTCATGCATACAGACATTGGGATTTTCTTCTCCTCAGTTAATTTCTTCTTTAATTCTTCATTTTCCTTTCTTAGATTTCTGAGTTCTAAAAACAGGGCATTGGTTTCATCTTTACCTGGTGAGGAGGGTTTCCTTTATTCTTCTAAAACTTCTACTTCTATCTTCTTTCTCGCCATAGGAAAAGTTCTGCAGATATGTTTACTTTCACTCTTTGTTTTGGCCTTCTATCCCTAATTGGTTCATCAATAGGCTCTTTCCCAATCCTAGCTACAACAGGTCAAGTCTGGGTTTCCACTTCTACCTGACATCCTCCTAAAGTTGTGGTTTGTTTCCCCTGGCTTGTCCTCAGCTTCTTTCGCTTGAATTCCTCCCATGTTTTTCCTTACTGGCCTAGGGCATCCAGCATGACTAGCTTGATGAATCCATGATTAGTGACACATGCCTTCGGGTGTGCTACTATTTTTACTGATGACGCCATATGCTTGATGTTCCCTAACAAATAGGATGGAAAATTAATACTTTGTTGGTTCTGAAGGTGATTAAGAAGGGGAAAGTGATGGTTGAACACTAATGTGGATCTTCCCTCACAAGTGATATATTTAATTAAACCTAGGGAAAAATCATCCCAAGGATGAGGAAGTGACAACCTGTCAATTCCTCTCCCTTTCTTCTCTATTTTTTCTTCCCCTTCTAGGAAGTCTTCTTTCAAGGAGGGGTCATTGATTTTTCTGTTAAACCACCTAGGAAATTACCTCTTTAGTCACCTCCACTTTCATGCCCCTTACTTGGGTTTGATTATTGTACAAGTTTTTAGAAAATTCAATTGCCACCGCCTCATTTGAGCCTTCAAGCTTCCAGAAATACTCAATCCATATAGCATCTCTAAATATATGGTACGCTTCTAGACAATTCTGTAAGGCATACATATAATCCGGCTCGCGCCTAACCACTGCTCCACCCATCTCTGTTGTTGGTTTCGAAATTTTCTTCTTGTTGTTCAACCCCACTCTAATATCACTGCATTTCTGAATTCGCTTCTTTTTTTTCAGCCCCACTATACTATCACTGTGTTTCTGAATTCGCTACTTCTTGGCATCTCTTCTTATCCCAATCAATGATTTTACAATGAGGATGCAAGGTTTCAGTAGATTAGGTTGATGGGAGGTGACAACTTTTACATATTTTCTGAATCATACCTCACACTAATATTCATAAATGGCTCGTTATGGAAAGTAATGGGATTTAGGACACATGCACTTTTCCAACTGGATTCGGTCATCATTGGAAATTCTGTTATTAATTAGGTGCATGCAGATTTGATAGATGTTTATTATTACAGTGTCCTGAGGTAACGTGGAGGAAGATTTCGAATTGGTGGCGTCCTTCTTGCAGCGCTTGTGTTGTTGTGTTTGGTCAACACGATTATTTTTGTTATGGAATGAATCATAAGAAACAATGTTCATGGATGTTGGTTGTTACATGTGTAACAACCAAGATAGTCCTTAGATTATTCTTCAAAAAACATAATAATAAGGAGAAATTGGTATAGAAAAGGAAATTACATGAATACCATCATGCTATAAAATAGATCAAAAAGGGAAGATGATGTTTCAGGAAGAAAAACATGGGTGTAAAAACCACCACAAGAGTGGTTTTCAGCTATTACCAATTGTCTGACTGCACCCTGGAAAGGGGTCTTCACAGTTAGATCTATTATTTTTGTTTTTCTTTTTATTTTACTATATATATATATATATATATATATATATATAACACAGGTGTAACAACTGCCACAAAGGAAGTTTTCAACTGTTGCACTTATTGTAATTTCTATTTTAAGGCTACATAGGAGAATGTTCCCCTGCTGTCGTAACATGAAGATAAAACTCCATGGAAATGTTGACTAATGATTCCTTCGAAGCAGGTTTATGATATAACCTTAGACGGTGCCCATTAAACAGTAACTTTGTCTTAGCACTATCAATGGTAACCAATTGTATAGTCCCATTCTCAATGACCGTATCCACTTCATAAGGACCTAGCCATCTGGTGCAGAGCTTGCCTTTGAAATCTTTGAACCTTGAATCATACAAAAGAGCCCAATATCCTTTATGGAATTTTTTTCTTCTTAATAAACCCATCATGCCATCTAGCTCTTTAGTGTTGAATTATCTATGTTTTTCGAATGGCAGCCAGTCATTTCACTTCCAACTCATTGAGTTGGTTCAGTCTTTGAGTCTGTGTTGTACTCAAATCTAGTTCAACCTGCAGTGCTATTATTAATGTCTTTATTTTAAACTCTATTAGGAATAAGGGATTCTTACCATACACCAATTCATATGGTGAGAAACCTGTAGTATTCCTCCATGTTGTCCTATAAGCCCGTAGTACCTCTAGAAGTTTCTCGGCCCAGTTCCTTTGGTGGCTAGCTACTATCTTTGTTAATATTCCCTCAATGAATTTATTGGTTCTTTCTACTTTACCATTTTGTTGTGGGTGATATGGTGTAGTGATTTTGTGATGAATTCCATATTTTTCAACCATTTTCTTGATCAAATGATATGTGAACTGAGGCCCCCCATCTGTCACAATCTCTCTGGGTATCCCGAAGAGAACAAAAATACCTTGAAACAGGAAGTATGGAACAACCTACTCTGTTTCTCTAGTTAGTGCCCTTGCTCTGACCCATTTTCTAACATAATTGGTACAAACTAATATGTATGATTTTTTTTGTGATGAAGGATTAATTGGCCCCACAAATTTTAGGCCCCATTTCTCAAATGGTTCTATCACTATCTCAGGCTGTAAGATCATCTCATTTGATTTCAGAGGGTAGCCCATCCTTTGGCAGCTTTCACATCCTTTCACAAAATTCATCGCACCCTAGAATATAGTTGGCCAGTAGTACCCTGTAGAGAGTAATTTATGTCCTGTCCTCTTGTCAGCAAAGTGTCCTCCATAAGGTTCCTCATGACAAGCATTCAAGATCTCAAATACCTCATATTCTCTAACACATTGCCTAATCTGAAAATATGGCCCAATGTGATAGATATTTCCTTATATCTAGGAGTAGGTAGCACTCTATTGTATAACCTTCCTTCTTTACTTGGAAGACAATTGGTGTGGGAATTTTCCTGCAGCAAGATAATTGGCTATATCTACACACAATGGTGAGTGAGTAGAGATGGATAAAAGATATTCATCTTGAAAAGAATTCTTAGTGGAAATGTAGTCATCACTTATAGTTAATCTAGACAGGAAATCAGCAACTACATTATCTTTTCCGGTTTTATCTAAAATAGTAATATCAAATTATTGTAACAAAAATAACCATTGTGTAACTCTACCATTAGTAACATTATTTTTCATTAAAAATAGAATTGCAGCATGGTCAGTGTGTACAAATACTTGGTACCCAGTGATGTAGTGCCAGAATTTGTTGATAGCATGCACTACTTCTAGGAATTCCTTCTCAGTAATAGTGTAGTTGAGTTCTATTGGAGTTAAGTTCTTGCTGATGTAATAAATGGCATAAGGTTTCTTCTCCTCCAAATTTCTGAGAACAACACCCACAACCATGTCAGATGCATCTGTAGAAATATGAAACGAAAATTCCCAGTTTGGTCATCGTAAAACAAGTGTTGTTGTTACACAATTTTTCAACTTTAAAAAGGCATGCTTACACTTCCATGTCCACACAAATTCCGCATCTTTCATGAGTAATGAAAATAGAGGAGATGAAATCTTTAAAAAGTTCTCTATAAATCTCCTATAGTATCCCGCATTTCCCAAAAAACTACGTACCTCTTTCAGAGTCTTAGGCATCGTGATTTTCGATATTAGCTCAATTTTTTTAGGATCTACCTTGATTCCATCTGCTGAAATAAAATGTCCCAACAAAATTGCCCCGGTCATCATCATGTGGCATTTTTCCGTGCTCATAGCAACATTAGTTTGTTCACAACGTTCCAACAAGTTGTCCAAGTTAGTTAATGTTGTCTCAAAGGCATCTCCATAGGGTGTAAAATCATCCATAAATATTTCATGAGAGTCATTCAAAAGATCAGAAAAAATACCCAATATTTCCCTCTGAAAGGTTGCTAGTGCATTACAAAGGCCAAAGGGAAGGACTCTATATGCAAAAGTACCCCATGGGAAATTGAAGGTTGTCTTGTCTTGGTCTTCTCGGGAAATCATTATTTTATTATAGCCACTAAGCCCATCTAGAAATTAAAATATTTTTTTGCTAGAAAGAGTGTCCAAGACCTGATCAATGAATGGTAAAGGAAAATACTCCTTTTGAGTGGCCTTGTTAAGTTCTCTATAGTCAACACAGACTCTCCATTTGTCATTCTTCTTCGGAAATATGACAAACAGAGACAACCACTGACTATCAGAAATGGGGTAGAACAAATTAGCATTAAGGAGTTTCTGCAATTCTTTTTTCACTATCTCCTTAAGTGCGGGGTTCATTCAGCGCTGAGTTTGTATAACTATTTTGCAGTCCTCTTTAAGGTAAATGCAATGAGAGCATAGGCCAGGATGGATTCCTTTCATATCTGTATAGTCCCATGGAAAAGTCTTTTTTTTTATTTCTGTAACAGTTGTATCATAAATCTATTTTGTTCAACAATCAAGTTAGGGTTGATGTTTAAACATTTTCCAGGTTCGATTTCAGCAGGACTACTGATAGTATCTGGAGTTGCTTTCAAATGTTCAATAATTGCATCATCTTCATCATCTTCTTCTCCCAAATCACTAATGGAGGAAACAGGGAGTGAGTTACTAATAAAACCATTAATGATATCGTCCTCTCTTTCATCCTTAAAGTATTGTGATTTTCCAAGCACAAGAAGAGGTAGGGAAATATCAGATTCAGGTGAAAATTTGTCCCACTAGGGACTACTTCAATCCATATGAGGTTTTTTTGGGGGATAAAGGTTCAGGTTATAAGTGGCCTGTCCATCTGAGATCACCATAGATTCGGACCTACATCCGATATATGCGTCTACAGTGCCCAGCCACGGTCTTCCCAAGATTAAAGGATGAACCCCCAGGTTGGATTTTGGTTTGTAAAATGAGAAAGTCAGACGGATAGTTCTAGGAAGAGATAATGATAACCACATCTTCAATCATTCCCTTGGGCTTGACACGGGACCTATCTGCTAATTCGAGCACTATGGGTGTAGGTCTAAGTCCATGACGTCCTGGAGAGATGAAGAGGTATTTATTCATGACATTAATAGTTTCCCCTAGATCAATCAAAGTATTGGTTATGGGATGATTTTCAATATGGAAAGTCATTGTAGGGTTCCCTGGGTCATTATATTTATTCAACAAAGGCTAACCAATCATAATATCGGAAAATTTACCCATGTCATGGGTAGTAGCATGGTCTTTATGTTTCCTTCCAGGTCTTTTGATGCATATATCCCTCACTTTTTTAGCATAAATAAGAACTTATTTGAGAGCCTGTAACATCTAAATCCGCACATACAAATTTTTCAGCTCCTTGAGGAATTCAGATTCAAGTTGTGAGACCAGCCCACTTTCAGTCAATCATTGAGGGTATGGGGGGTTCTGAATGTTAATAGCCGAGTCATCTATCACAGATGTACCAGCCTTACTTGGATTGGCTACTATAGGAATAGAGATCCTCCTGAGCTGGCTACTATAGATGTAACAACAGGAGTTGTATCATTTGTTACATGTGTAACAGCTACCTCAGAATCATCCATATCCTTCACGGGTGACTCACATTCTTCGGTAATAATAGGAGTATGTTCAGATATGATTACTTTCCCTAATCTAAGCCAAATCTTGTTAAGTCCAATAGGAGTAAGTAGATAAGTCTGGAGGGTAACCAGAGCATCCATTCTCTGGGGTGCCTTATTATTTGGATTGGGGTTAGGTTTCACACGTAATTGGGGTTGGACAGAAGGTGTAGGATTTTGAATAGAAGGCAGTTGTAACTGCTGCTGTTGCATTGGTATTGGAGGGGGTACTAGACCTTGGCCATTTCCTCTTCAGTTCTAACCCCAAGGATTGGGTTATGATGGAGGATATTGCATTGGTGGAGGAGATGGCCACTAGTTCCATGGTGAAGGAAATTGTGTTGAGGAAGAAGTAGGATATTTCCATGGGTATTTCTGACTATTATAAACATAATTCCAAGGATAAAAGAGGAAAAATCTAAAGGCATAACTATAGGTAATGGCTATCATGGTCTCTTTGATCCAATGAAATAAGAAGATTGAACGTCCTCGCTTTATTCTTGAAGTACTTCCTTTTTTCTGGGTAACTCAAGACACTGATTCGTAGAGTGCGCCAACTCACAGATGTTGCACAGGCTGACACTATTCAGTTCACATTCGCTTTCCAAATATTTCTTTGTGCATCAGGGACAAAATATTGCTATGGATTCTTCAGCTTCTGCTTGTGCTTTCTTGACTTGTATCGTAGTGATCTCGGTAGAGAGAGTGCAAAGGAGATCAGTTTTAAAATACTCAAAATAATTTCCTGATATTTGCTCTGGTTACTCCTCCACTCGTGGCCTTTTGTATCCAGAGTGAAGGGTCCCGGACTAAAACTCTCCCCTTGATCGATCCTCTTGAACTACGCAGGAAAAGCTTCATTATCTCATCTAGCATTTATTGCGATATGTCTCCTTTTCCAAATAGGTTCAGATGCTCCAAAAAATCATCTCTTATACCTCTTAAAAATATTGGATTTATAATTTCTGGATCTAGGTTACTGAACTTAGACCCCTGTAAATTATAGTGAAATAGCTCCAAATAGTCTTCTAGGCTTTCCTCCTCCTTCTGTGCAATTCTAAAAATCTCTTCCTTCAAGTCCCTAGTTCGATAGTAATCCTAATACTTAAAGAGGAAGGCCTCTCTCATGTCATTATAGGTTCAAATCATGCTAGCACCCAGTCTCATGAACCCTCTTAATGATGCTCCCTTCATAGAAGTAGGGAATAATTTTAGTTTCTGGGCATCTAATGTGTAGTCATAACCTCTACACAACACATCAAATTCGAACAAAAAGGTATCAGGGTCTTCAAAAGCCATCCCTTGAAAGGATCGTATAGATGATAAAGCCTCATCCCATGTTACTACTAATGGGAATTCAAAAGTAACAAAGCTATCTATCTTGGCATTCTCGTCCCCCATGGATGATTCTTCCTGATGGGATGAACTGGCCTCAGAGTGTACTAGATATTGACAAATAAAAGGATCCAACTACTGCAAGACCAAATTTTTAATAACACTACCAGTGTCCAATTGATAATAAACTGAATGTTTTTCCTCAGGTCCCTGATGCACCCCACTGGTCTCTCTGTGTCCTTCAATTCTTAGATCATGATCAATGATTTTTGACTATTGTTTTGAATATGGAGTTTTGATATCGGGAGTGGATATGCCATTTGAAGGATGGTGAGGTCCAGACATGGAAGACACCAATGGTCCAGGCCTTGATATGGTAGATGTTTTTTGTGGTCCTGTCTTCCTATTATCTCTGTATAATGTGGATTTTTCCTTTTCTGCCCTTGAAATAAGATCTCCAAAGAATGTCTTTCTTCCCAAATATACACTCTTTTTTTCCTTCTTACAACCCATCTTTCCTATTGTAAATAGAGTGGGGGGCGTTTGTAGATGTTTATTTTGTCCTACCAGCACACATGGGCCCTATCTGTATCAATTCAGGCTATAAGTGCTTCAGTTGCTACAGCAGAGAGCTCGCCCAAGTTTGTTTGAGCGACGCGCAGGTTCTTACCTCTCGTCTTACTGCCAAATGACTATATAGTTGAAGGAACCCTAAAAAAGACACCCAAAATTCAAATCCTAAGTGTCCCAGCAAGATATTGGTGAGCCTACTCAAGTTTGTTAGAGTGATGCGCAAGTTCTTACCTCTCTTCTTACCACCCGACAATTGTGTCACTGGAGACACTCTAAGAAAAAAATGAAATTCTTAGAAATTTAATCTCATAAGTGTCCCATCAAGAGATTGATGAGCCCGCTCAAGTTTGTTAAATTTTTGCGCAGGTTCTTACCTCTCGTCTTACTTCTCGTCAATTGTGTCGTTGGAGACACTCTATGAAAACACATCGAAATTGCACTTCTAAGAAACAAATTTGATTGATTCGATCTTCACTACCATCCTCGACAACGGCGCAAAAATTTTGGGCTATATAAATCACTGTTAAATGACAAAACAACACACATTAATTATCAATCCAGGGATGTCTTTATTCCAATGACAGTTCCACTCTCTATGCTGGTACACCAACTAGAAGCAATTCCAAGGAAAACAAATCATTGTTGAAGTAAGTGCTGGAAGTAAATCACTCGTGGACAAATAAAAGGATCTACCATACTGGAATCACACTTCAATTAATTTTTTCTAGCATGCCACACATCAAGTATCCAACTGATGTCTCTAATATCATATGTGTAGTGTCCTATTTTTTTCCTAGTATATTTTTCTCACTCCTATTAAGGGTTATTTTTGATGAGTTATATATCTATGGAATATTGATCACTAGATTGAGGAATAAAATTTTATATATATATGATTGTATTTCCTCTTTATGTTTATGTATGTCATAGTGATCACTATATTGGGTAACAATGTTTTATATCCATGGTTTATGTATGGAAGATTGACCCTTGGTTTGGGAAAAATGTTTTATGTAGTTGTATTTTCCCTTATGTGTGGTATATTTGATTATGTGTTTTATATGATGTTATGCATATGTCTCTCTTTTTGCATCTGACTTGTGTATCAGGTTTATGACATGGATGGAGAACCTGGATTGAGACACATAGACCCATGGATGCTCATGGTTATGTGGAAAAAAAAAATGGTTAAATTATGTTTTATGGATGATACATGACTTGCATGATTATATATATGTCTAACATTGTAATGAGCAGGATGTGGTAGGAGACCAGATCATTTTCCAACGAGGATAAATGACTGTGGAAGTCATGCACCATTCATGGTAAAATGTGGTTAAGTTAATTTCATTATGAAATTCATATGATTCATTTGATCTATGAGATTGTGATGTATGTAGGTCTTCAAACAAGGCCTTACCAACGAACCATCAAATGGGTAAAAGCTCACAATCAGTATCATAAGGAGAAACGTGGAGTTTCAAAGCACAGTAGATGAGAAAGCATGGAAATTAGGGCATGGAGTCCTAAATCCAAGAAATATAAAGACGTGGAGTCCTAAATATTTAAAAAGATCAAGTTATGGAATCTTAGATATTTGGAGTAGATCAGGGCGCGGAGTCCTCAATCTACTAAGGCACGAAGATGCATGAAATAGGGGTGCGGAATCCCTATTCTCCGAAAGAAAAATACCACTCATGGATAAATCTCAATCTGACAATTTTGGAATGACTTTCTAAAAATAGAAATTCATGTCTAGCATCTCAAGCATGACTTTCCAAAATAGTAAATCTCCTTGCATAAATTAGTAATCAAGCATAGTTGAAGGAAATTAACTTAACTTATCTTTAATCAATCCTAATAGTTCAATATTGACTTAATCCTCAATATTATTAGTATTATCATGATCTTTTATGAGACTATGATATTTTATTAAAAAGGAATTACAAATTAACTTTTTCCATTCAATCAATTCACACCTATCTCTTTCATGACTATCATGGCTCTATGTAACTCTCTGTATTTTAAATATTACATTGCAATCTCTTTTATGCACTCATTGAGGAATGGCATATTCCTCTTACACTCATTAATGATATGTCATAAAATATTCCTCTTACACTCATTAAAGATATGTCATAAAATATTCCTCTTACACTCTCTTTAATGCATATGTTACACTCTCCTTAAATACGGCATGCATACCTCTCCTTAATGGCATAAGTTACACTCCTCTAAATGGAATACAATGCATGCATATTACTCCTCCTTTATGACAATAATTGGTTTCTCCTCCTATATATGAGTCTCATGTATTCTCACTTGGGGGAGGAGGGTGATGCCAAGAGGGGAAGAGACTTGAGGAAGGTTGTGAGAGATATGGAGAGTATCCAATTTCTTCCAAAACAAATATGGATTCCTTACTAATCTACTAAGTGTCTATTGAGGTTGAACATGAGTGGTATTTAGAGGAAGTGAAAACTACCTTCCTGAGTTGCCTTGCATCTCTCTCTCTCTACTGTTGTATTGTGATACTGGTTGTGAGCTTTTGCAACTCGAGGGTTCCAAGGGGAGAAGTTCTTCTTGGATATGGTTGGGAGGAAAACCGGGTGGTTCATGATGAGTTGGTAAGGGTATTGGCATTGGAGCATACTCTTCTTGGAGCTGGAGCATACATCCATCCTCTTCGAGTGTACAAATTCACTGTCAGGTATGTGGGTCAAATTATATTATGCATTTTTTTTAGTTTATTTCATAAGCTTTTGCTTGTTTGGTTGTTTTCTGAAACTTACATGTATATGAACTGTTGCACCAAATGTGAGGAAATTTAGTAACGATTGTTGAAGTATTTTATTGTATAATGTTGAGTCGATTGAAAGAAAGTCCTAATGGATGAATCCAGTAGGCTGTTATGAATTGGATAAAAATGTTTTAATGACTTAATTTCTATTCTCCTTCTCTTTCTACAGCTCTAGATAAGTTTTCATACCATGTGTTTGATAGAATTCATAAAAGAGATTTTAGGATTCTTGGGTAGTTGTTGTTTTCAAGAATCGCATATCTGGGCCTCCCTGTTGCGATTCAGCTCCACGTCAGGGGGTATCCATACCAATAGGCCATTTCACCCCATGTTTGATTCCAAAAATCAAGGTTTCAGACATCGATTCTCAAATCTGCTCTGTTTTGCAGATTTGCTGTTGCGTGTAGAAACGCCTGTTGTCTTGTTTTGCTGTTTGGTTCTTTTTATATTAGAACTGCCTAATAATTTATAGTGATAAATCTGATATAGGCTAACCACTTGGAAATTGTTTTTAAAAGTATAATTGGTTAATAATTTAAAATTTTAAATAACCTCATGGCAACTTGTTTTATGCCTGCCAACTATTTGTCAAAATTCCTCAATGGCTGTACCTTACAACATTGTGAGCTATGTTTGAAATTTTTAAATATTTATATTCATTGATATAGATTCAACAATGAATATGGCTGATAGCCTATTAATATTTTAAGTTCAATCATTGATACAACTTACAAAAAAGAAGTCATGTAACTTTGGATTCATGTTAGCTAATTATTGTGAAAACACCTTAAAGAGATAATGGTTGTAAGTGTTTGACAAAATGCCTCAATGGCTGTACATTTCATACTTGTAAATTGGTTTTTATAATGTTCAATGGTTGCATCTAATTACGTTTATAAACCGTCCATAAAACAAAAGGCTTAAGCTAATTTAAGATTTGCAATCAAGGTAATTCTAGTATAATAACTCATTGAGTTAAAGGGTCTTGCTGAAAATTCAAAATTGCAGTAAGTAATTTGTTGAAATATCAGCTCACATATGAATTCCTAATTATGGGATGCCAACTCTATATAATTTAAATTATCCTTTTAAGAAAATAATTCATAAACATGTTATTAGTCACTCTTGAACACATTTAATTACAACAGAATTAACAATTAGCTTATTGTAAATTCTGGTTCATAAAGGTTGACATTTATTCATCCCACTAAATCATTTATATTTTAAGGGTGATTTTAGTCTTGAGAAGCAAGTATTATGGTTGTATTTTTTTGGATCTTGATAAACCTTGAAATTTGTAGCTTTGAAGATAAGTTGGAAGAATTCGGGGTGTAGTGTAAAGGACACCAATGACTTCTATATATAAAAAATAAATAAAAATAAATAAATAATAAATAAATAAAATAATAATTAACTATATATATATATATCGCATTTTGATTTAATATAATATTTCTCTATAATAATTATGGTAGGTAAGGTGGGACGTTACATATGGTATCAACGCCAAGTTCAAAACTCTAGGACCTAGGGCTTGCTTGCTAACAATCAAAGCTAAGTACTTTATTTACTTACCTGATCTTTTTTTTGGTCAGGTTAAGTAATCATGGAAAGAGCATCAAGGAGGAGGAAGGAAGTCTCATCTCCACCTCCCCAAGCCAATGAATCTGAAAAAATATCCATTAGGGAAGTAAGGGATATGATGTTATCTTTCCAAAAGATGACTGAAGTATTGATTAATAGGGTTGGGGGAAATCCTTCAGTGCCTAGTTCTTCATCTCAAGCAGAAAGGCAATAAATACCATCTGATGGAGATGTACATAGGGAGTTGGAAAAAGTTAATCTTCCTATCTTTAAGGGCACCACAAAAGGGGAGGTAGCAGAAGCTTGGTTGGAAAACATGCGCCTATGTTTTGAGTTGCGGAACTATTCTAGCAACCAAAAGGCAAAGTTAGCTATTTACCAACTTAAGGAGAGTGCACTATTATGGTGGAGGAACTTAGAGTCCCAATTGGGGTACTCCATGTCTACCTTGACATGGGAATGATTTGAAGAGCAATTTCGAGCAAAGTACCTTTCTGCTGAATACTTGGAGAGGAAGTTGAATGAGTTCCATGATCTCAAGCAAGGAACTAAGAAAATCCTTGAATATGAAGCACGATTCATGGAATTTCTTATATATGCCACCCATCTAAATACCGAATCCCTTAAGGTAAACAAGTTTTTGTATGGGTTGAATCCTATCATAAAGGAGAAGGTGCACATTTTGAGGCCTACTACATTGCATGAGGTAGTGAAACAAGCAATTATAGCTGAGGAAGAATTGTTGGGAAACAAAGGCGAGGATAAAACCACAAATCTATCATTCCATGGGAAACATATTCGAAGGGGAGGCCAATATTTAAGACATAAGTCAGGTGGTTCACATCATCAGGGATTCCAAAAGAATCATACTTTTAATAAACAAGGAAATAATTCAAGGCATCAACTTTAGCAAAGTAGTGCTCGCACTCAAGAAACACCTAATAAAAGGGTCAAATTTATGAAAGCTGCTCCCACTAATGGATGTTGGACTTGTGGAGGACCTCATTATGAGAGAGATTTCCCTACAAAGAAGACTTAAGCAAAATTAGAGCAGGAACAAGCCACTGTTAGAGATATGGGTAGGGCCCATAGGATTCATGCAGTGTTGCAGAATCGCCAAGTCGAGCATCAATCTACTGTACTTGAAGCATTTGGTAAGCTAAATGGTATGGATGTTACTATTTTGATTGATCCCAGTGCAACTGAAATTTTTATTTCTCCTAATGCTTTATTGAAATGTAAATTGGTGGCAATAGAGCAAGATGATTTCAATCAGGTTGAGATGGCTTCAGGACGATCTCAAAAGGTTGACTGCTTAGTGAAAGAGTGCCCTTTAGACCTAGGAGTGTGTGTCACACATGTGAATCTTTATGTGACGGCACTTGGTCACTATGATGTGATAATTGGGATGGACTGGCTTGAATCTCGCTGGGCTGTGCTCGATTTTCGAAGCAAAACCCTTCAGTTTTTGAGTGATGAGGGTCATTCTAGGGTTCTCCTTGGCAAAAGAAGACCTGTTTCCTTAAGACTTATCTCATTCTTGCAGGTGAAGCGAAGTCTTAGAAAAAAATGTCAAATGTATGCTGTAATGACCTTAAATGAGGGAGAGCTTTCATCCTTTGAACAATATCCTTTCCTTCCAGAATTCTCTGATGTCTTTCCAGAGGATTTGCCTGGTTTACCTCCAAAGCGTGAGATTGACTTCTCCATTGAGCTTAAGCCTGGTACTGAACCTCGTGAATTGCAAGTGAAACTTCAAGAGTTATTGGATCGGGGTATGATTAGACCTAGTGTTTCACCTTGGGGAGCTCCCGTGATATTTGTAAAGAAGAAGGATGGATCCCTTCATCTCTGTGTTGATTACAGGCAATTGAATTGAGTAACTATTCGAAATCAATATCCTTTGCCTCGCATTGATGATCTATTTGATCAAATGAAGGGAGCCACTGTATTCTCCAAGATCGATCTTCGATCAGGATATCATCAACTTAGAGTTAAAGAAGAGGATATTTCCAAAACTGCTTTTCGAACTCGTTTTGGTCATTATGAGTTCGTGGTTGTTCCCTTTGGGTTATCTAATGCCCCAGGAGTTTTTATGAGTCTGATGAATGGTGTATTTCGGAAGTACTTGGACAAATTTGTACAAGTGTTCCTTGATGACATCCTAATCTATTCAAATTCCCCCGAAGAGCATGAGCAACACCTAAGAATGGTATTGCAATGCTTAAGAGAAAATAAGCTTTATGCAAAAATGTCCAAATGCTCTTTTTTTCAATGAAAGATCCATTATCTTGGACACATTATCTCCAGCGAAGGAATTTCAGTTGACCTAGCAAAGATCGAAGCAATTTCAGAATGGCCAACACCCTCTAATGCACATGAAGTGCGTAGTTTCATGGGTATGGCAGGATACTATTAGATATTTGTTGAAGGGTTTTCAAAAATAGCCAGCCCAATCACTTCATTGCTTCGAAAGGGAGTGCGATTTAAGTGGGGGGATGAGTGTGAGCAAGCTTTTTCCAAGCTCAAGCAATGTTTGACTACAGCTCCAATACTGAAGGTTCCAGATATGGATAAACCATTCATTGTATGTACAGATGCGTCAAAAGGTGGATTGGGTGCCATTTTATCACAAGAGGGTAGGGTGATTGCATATTCCTCTAGGAAGTTAAGGCCTCATGAAGAAAACTATGCAACCCATGATCTAGAACTAGCAGCCATAGTTCATGCCTTGCGACTTTGGCGACATTATCTGGTGGGAAAGAAATTTGAATTGAAAACAGATCATAGAGGTTTGCAACATATATTTACTCAAAGTGATCTTAATGCTAGACAAAGAAGGTGGTCAGAACTCCTAAGTGAATATGATTTTGACATAACTTACATCAAGGGTACATTGAACAAAGTAGCTGATGCACTTAGTCGAAGGCCACACATATTTTCAGTAATTCCACTGAAGATTGATTTATGGGAGCACATATTGAGGGCACAAGATGTAGATGATTGGTGTAAGGAGGTTAAAGTTTCTCTTTGTGGGGAGGAGGCTAAGAAAAGCAAGGTAGAAGGCTATTCTTGTGATGATGATGGAATGGTGAGATTTATGCAAAGAATTGTAGTTCCAGATCAAGATGGGTTTCGTGAGTTCATTTTGCAAGAAGCTCACCATGCAGTATATATGGCTCACCCGGGAGTCCAAAAGATGTAGGCTGATTTAAAGAAAAATTTCTTTTGGACAGGTATGAAGAAGGATGTAGCAAATTTTGTGGCAAAGTGTTTGGAATGTCAGCTAGTTAAAGCAGAGCATGGTCATCCAGCAGGATTGTTGCAGCCGCATAGTATCCCTGAGTCCAAATGGGAATAAATATCTATGGACTTTATTGTTGAATTACCTGAAACAACCAAAAGGCACAACTCCATTTTGGTGGTGGTGGATAAGCTTACTAAGAGTGCCCATTTTATACCTGTTAGAGATACTTACAAAGAAGCTAAAATAGCACAAGTATTTATAAAGTAGATCGTTAGACTTCATGGTTTTCTGAAGAAAATCATATCAGACAGGGGCTCTATATTCACAGGAAGATTTTGGACTAGTTTCCAGGGAGCTCTTCAGACACAATTAAATTTCAGTACAGCTTATCATCCAGAAACTGATGGTCAAACTGAAAGAGTAAATCAAGTGTTGGAGAACATGCTTAGAATGTATGTAATGGATCAACAATCTAAGTGGGAAGATTATATTCATCTTGTGGAGTTTGCTTACAATAATAGTTATCACCGATCTCTTGGTATGGCCCCTTATGAGCTATTGTATGGAAGACCATGCAGAACACCTTTAAGTTGGGATAGATTAGAGGACAGAATCTCTGTAGGTCCTGAAATTCTTCAAGAAATGGAGGAACAGGTGTGTCGTATAAGACAAAGATTAAAGGAGGCACATGATAGACAGAAGAGCTATGCTGATATGCATAGATTGGATCGTAGTTTTAAAGAGGGGGAATTTGTTTTTCTTTGAGTAAAACCTCAGAAAAGCTCTATTAGATTTGGGAAAGGATCTAAGCTCTCTCCTCGTTTTGTTGGGCCTTTTGAGATCATCGAAAGGATAGGACCTGTGGCATATCGTCTTGCTCTACCACCAGTTCTTCATCGCATGCATGATGTATTTCATATTTCAGTGTTGCGTAAGTATGTTCATGACCCTTCTCACATTTTAGATTGGCATCAATTACAGGTAACAGGTGAGGGGACTCTGAAGGTAGAGCCAATTTTCATTTTGCACCATCACACTCGACAGCTCAGACGTCGTATGGTGGACCAAGTAAAGGTCCAATGGGAACCATACAGTCCTAGTTCCGCCACTTGGGAAGATGCATCCTCTATGCGTCTAGAGTTTCCATTTTTTTTTAATAAAACTTCGAGCCAAGTTTCCTCCAAGAGGAGGAGTATGTAGTGTCCTATTTTTTTCCTAGTATATTTTTGTCACTCCTATTAAGGGTTATTTTTGATGAGTTATATATATATGGAATATTGATCACTAGATTGAGGAATAAAATTTTATATATATATGATTATATTTCCTCTTTATGTTTATGTATGTCATAGTGATCACTATATTGGGTAACAATGTTTTATATCCATGGTTTATGTATGGAAGATTGACCCTTGGTTTGGGAAAAATGTTTTATGTAGTTGTATTTTCCCTTATGTGTGGTATATTTGATTATGTGTTTTATATGATGTTATGCATATGTCTCTTGCATCTGACTTGTGTATCAGGTGTATGACATGGATGGAGAACCTGGATTAAGACACATAGACCCATGGATGCTCATGGTTATGTGGAAAAAAAAATGGTTAAATTATGTTTTATGGATGATACATGACTTGCATGATTATATATATGTCTAACATTGTAATGAGCAGGATGTGGTAGGAGACCAGATCATTTTCCAACAAGGATAAATGACTGTGGATGTCATTTCTTCAAAACCCAAATGACTGTGGAAGTCATGCACCATTCATGGTAAAATGTGGTTAAGTTAATTTCATTATGAAATTCATATGATTTATTTGATCTATGAGATTGTGATGTATGTAGGTCTTCAAACAAGGCCTTACAAACGAACCATCAAATGGGTAAAAGCTCACAATTAGTATCATAAGGAGAAACGTGGAGTTTCAAAGCACAGCAGATGAGAAAGCATGGAAATTAGGGCGTGGAGTCCTAAATCCAAGAAATATAAAGACGTGGAGTCTTGTATATTTAGGGCGCGGAGTCCTAAATATTTAAAAAGATCAAGTTATGGAATCTTAGATCTTTGGAGTAGATTAGGGCGCAGAGTCCTCAATCTACTAAGGCACGGAGATGCATGAAATAGGGGTGCGGAATCCCTATTCTCCGAAAGAAAAATACCACTCATGGATAAATCTCAATCCGACAATTTTGGAATGACTTTGTAAAAATAGAAAGTCATGTCTAGCATCTCAAGCATGACTTTCCAAAATAGTAAATCTCCTTACATAAATTAGTAATGAAGGACAGTTGAAGGAAATTAACTTAACTTATCTTTAATCAATCTTAATAGTTCAATATTGACTTAATCCTCAATATTATTAGTATTATCATTATCTTTTATGAGACTATGATATTTTATTAAAAAGGAATTACAAATTAACTTTATCCATTCAATCAATTCACACCTATCTCTTTCATGACTATCATGGCTCTATGTAACTCTCTCTATTTTAAATATTACATTGCACTCTCTTTTATGCACTCATAGAGGAATGGCATATTCCTCTTACACTCATTAATGATATGTCATAAAATATTCCTCTTACACTCATTAAAGACATGTCATAAAATATTCCTCTTACACTCATTAAAGATATGTCATAAAATATTCCTCTTACACTCTCTTTAATGCATATGTTACACTCTCCTTAAATAAGGCATTCATACCTCTCCTTAATGGCATAATTTACACTCCTCTAAATGGAATACAATTTATGCATATTACTCCTCCTTTATGACAAGAATTGGTTTCTCCTCCTATATATGAGTCTCATGTATTCTCACTTGAGGGAGGAGGGTGATGCAAAGAGTGGAAGAGACTTGAGGAAGGTTGTGAGAGATATGGAGAGTATCCAATTTCTTCCAAAACAATTCTAGATTCCTTACTAATCTACTAAGTGTCTATTGAGGTTGAACATGAGTGGTATTTAGAGGAAGTGAAAACTACCTTCCTGAGTTGCCTTGCATCTCTCTCTCTCTCTACTGTTGTATTGTGCTACTGGTTGTGAGCTTTTGCAGCTCGGGGGTTCCAAGAGGAGAAGTTCTTCTTGGATATGGTTGGGAGGAAAACCGGGTGGTTCATGATGAGTTGGTAAGGAGATTGGCATTGGAGCATACTCTTATTGGAGCTGGAGCATACATCCATCCTCTTGGAGTGTACAAATTCACTGTCAGGTATGTGGGTCAAATTATATTATGCATTTTTTTTAGTTTATTTCATAAGCTTTTGCTTGTTTGGTTGTTTGCTGAAACTTACATGTATATGAAATGTTGCACCAAATGTGAGGAAATTTCGTAATGATTGTTGAAGTATTTTCTTGTATAATGTTGAGTCGATTGAAAGAAAGTCCTAATGGATGAATCTTGTAGGTTGTTATGAATTGGATAAAAATGTTTTAATGACTTAATTTCTATTCTCCTTCTCTTTTTACAGCTCTAGATAAGTTTTCATACTATGTGTTTGATAGAAGTCATAAAAGAGATTGTAGGATTCTTGGGTAGTTGTTGTTTTCAAGAAATCGCATTTCGGGGCCTCCCTGTTGCGATTCAACTCCACTTCAGGGGGTATCCGTACCAACAGACCATTTCACCCCAAGTTTGATTCCAAAAATCAAGGTTTCGGACATCGATTCTCAAATCTGCTCTGTTTTGCAGATTTGCTGTTGCATGTAGAAATGCATGTTGTCTTGTTTTGCTGTTTGGTTCTTTTTATATTGGAACTGCCTGATAATTTATAGTGATGAATCTGATATAGGCTAACCACTTGGAAATTGTTTTTAAAAGTATAATTGGTTAATAATTTAAAAATTTAAATAACCTTTTGGCAACTTGTTTTATGACTGCCAACTATTTGTCAAAATTCCTCAATGGTTGTACCTTACAACATTGTGAGCTATGTTTGAAATTTTTAAATATTTATATTCATTGATATAGATTCAACAATGAATATGGCTGATAGCCTATTAATATCTTAAGTTCAATCATCGATACAACTTACAAAAGAAGAAGTCATGTAACTTTGGATTCATGTTAGCTAATTATTGTGAAAACACCTTAAAGAGATAATGGTTGTAAGTGTTTGACAAAATCCCTCAATGGCTGTACATTTCATACTTGTAAATTGGTTTTCATAATGTTCAATGGCTGCATCTAATTACATTTATAAACCGTCCATAAAACAAAAGGCTTAATCTAATTTAAGATTTGCAATCAAGGTAATTCTAGTATAATAACTCATTGAGTTAAAGGGTCTTGCTCAAAATTCAAAATTGCAGCAAGTAAATTGTTGAAATATCAGCTCACATATGAATTCCTAATTATGGGATGCCAACTCTATATAATTTAAATTATCCTTTTAAAAAAAATAATTCATAAGCATGTTATTAGTCACTATTGAACACATTTAATTACAATAGAATTAACAATTAACTTATTGTGAATTGTGGTTCATAAAGATTGACATTTGTTCATCCCACTAAATCATTTATATTTTAAGGGTGATTTTAGTCTTGAGAAGCAAGTATTATGGTTGTATTTTTTTGGATCTTGATAAACCTTGAACTTTGTAGCTTTGAAGATAAGTTGGAAGAATTTAGGGTGTAGTGTAAAGGACACCAATGACTTATATATATATATATAATAAATAAATAATAAATAAATAAAATAAAAATTAAAAATAAAAATAAAAAAATAAAAAATAAAAAAATATCACATTTTGATTTAATATAATATCTCTATAAATATTATGGTAGGTAAGGAGGGACATTACAATATGTGTAATAGCATACAAAGTATTGAAATTGAATAGATTCATAGCTGAACAACAACAACAACACTCTATTGATACATAAAATGAAATACAAATACATACACACAACTACTTTAATCACTGAAATCCCTGCTAAGAAGGAGGGCCTTCGTCCCTAGCAGGGCGTAGGTAGAGAAAGAACTCAATGGAAACTAAATTGAATAACGCATGTAACAAAAAGTAACAAAAATAACACGATAATCTGTATTAAACTAAACACAATTACAGAGCCAGAATAATGTTGTTCTCCGCTAACCTTTCAACCTCTAGGGCTTAGAAATATATAGTGGTTACATCAAAAAATCAAGGGATAGATCAGTCATGAGAATCTTATGAATCTCATGATGATCAAAATATAGCACATATAGTAATAACCACTTCCTAATAAAGTTCTGACTAGAAAATTATATATTATAATCAAAATCATCGTTAGGTTGTTGTCCAAAAAATAAAATGCTAAACAACTTCTACAACTATCGTAATAGAATCACAACTATAGTGAAGCAACTAAAGGACAGATCAGAAACAAGTCTTGACGAGCTCCAGTCAACGGTACAATTGTATCAATAGTTTGCCAGTGGGTTTGTAACAGCATTTTGCCGGCGGGTTTGTAACAGCAATGTGAAACAACATCGCGTCACTATAACAACATCCTCTTAACTGCTCCTGTGTACCTTGTGCTCGGGATATTTGGTGCTATGAATGACATTTAGAAAGACAATACAAAGACCATCGATCTTCTCTAAACATTGACCATCAATTAGTCATAAAAAGGCACGATATATCATAATAATTGGTGAATTCGTAGAGTAATAAAAACAAGGTGAAACAACAGAAGTTAGGGTAGAAAGGTAGTAAAAAGAGGCAAAGATACTCCCATTGGTTATAGTTATGAAGAAAAATAGGGAAAATAAATGTAGAAAAAGTGTACAAAACTGGCACCCAACATGTTGCATAATTTTTTTCTGACAGTATTTCATGGAAAATGGATCTCCTATAATTTTTTTGCTGTTTTTGTGCAAATTTTCAAAAAATGTATTGCAGATTTGAGCTCGTCTTGAAAAATCAACCAAATTCTAAAAATAAAAGACCGAATCGGAGTTCAGATGGGGGATATATCGCTAACTTAAAATAAGCTATATTTTTTTCGGAATTTTTGTGACATTGGGAGAGTTGAAGTGTGAATATGAATTTCCAAATTGTCAAGATAGGGATTTCAATCACATGGGAAGATGAAAAATGGTCATTATTTCTCCAAAAGTATGTTATATAAAATATTATGAGTTATATTAACCAATTTATGCCCATTTTAAATTAGTTTATATTTATGGATCAACATTCGGAGTGGGTTCCCTTTGGATACATGCCATGGAACCCCACTTTAGTAGGCATGTTCTTCACATTCGTCAGTTTCAGCATAAAAAAATCTAGCTAGGGTTCTTTCAGGACGTACCCTCCCACCCAAGGCTATGTAGGCACCTTGTGCTTCATCAACAGTTAGCATCATGGTTATGGGTCAACTACACAAAATCCTTGTCATCGAAGACCATTTTCTAGGTTGCACATTATTAGTATCATAGTTGGTCACAATAATTGCAGGGTATCTCTATCCTCAGGTCTTCTTTTTTCATGGTTATGGGTCATCCACAAACCCATGCTTCATCGAATTCCATTTTCTAGGCCACACACTGATTTTTTATTTATTTTTTGTAAACTTAGTAGTGCCTCTATATTCTCTATTCATTCCATAAAACCAAAATGTAGGTTACATCAAAATATACCACTTTTAACCTCAACCTGCCCGTAGGAAATCAGGTCTATTGGTCATCTTAAATATTTATAGGCCATCCAAAAATTAAAAATATTAATGTGGTCTCTTACTATATTTAAGGGTCTATTATCTATCTTAACATACATAAACATATAGAAAAATAAAAAATTGCCCGTATTCATTGCAAAAAGAACATAAATTCAAAGGACTCAGTCCTAAGAAGACTCAATTGGTGTTGGGTCTTTGACACTTGATCTTGGCATATCAACCTGATGGATACTCTGCAGTTGTCTATCAATATGTCTGAGACAGACGTTCTGGTGGTGCTGATGTAAATTGATCTCCTAGATATCTCTGCAAATCTCCACTAGAATTGATGTTGGTTGCGAGTCTCCCACAATCTCTTGGCCTGTGAAAATCACCTTCACCAATACACATTTCAGGGTTGAGTAGATATGAATCGACTATTGAAATAGAGAAAGTGTATTACCAGTATGAGTTAATATCTGGTCCATATCATCCTTGGTCATTTCTTCTTCCTCTTTCACCCTTACATCATGTTCCCACCAAGAGATCAAGGATTTGACATGGTTGGGAGTGCCATCCGAGTAATCTTGAAATAGGTTCTCAATTATCTCTTTGCTAGAATTTTGTCATCAACTGACTATTTTGGCTTTGGCTTTCACCTTGGATTTTCTATCTTTCTTTGCCAATTGAGCTTTAACCATTTTCTTTACAATTCGGTCTTCCAAAAAATATCTTTGCAGGTGAGAATTGTTAGGACGATCCTCTTAGACGATACGCTGAAGTTGATAGAGCTCGCCATTGATTGCCTAACTACCTCCTGATGCTCTGTGCGCCATCGAATATATTACTCCACAATCCGACAAAAGGAATGTTATTATAAAATCTCCACCTCCCGTGCTAAAACTTTCCCCTAGAGCCTTCTGAAAAGCCCCTTAATGTTCCTGGTTGTTTCGCATAATTCTTAAATACGGTCATTAATCTTCGTGGCTAGAGTCACCTGCCACTGTCAACACACATCATATTCACTCTAGATTTTGTATTTATGTACAAATGCCACATCTCCCCACTCCTCTCCTGTAGAGTTTTCTCCCATGAGTTATCTAGGATCCTGCTTTGGTTATTGCAACCCCATTTTGCAAGTAGGTCTGCTGCCTCATTTCCTGATCGCCTGACGTGAGACGAAATTATGTAGCTAATAGTCTGCATAATTTCCTTGATCTCCTCGATAATTCTAGCTATTCACCAACTATTAATATAATGTTCCCAATGTGATCCTCTTTGCAACTTCTGGAGTATACCTGTAACAATGGTCCAGTCTCCTTCCACCACAAGTTGATGATATTGTTCCCTGCTTGCAATTATGAGTCCCTTATTAACCGAATTCAGTTTAGCCTTGTTGTTACTAGCATAACCCAACTCCATAGAATAAGTTGTTACAGCTTCGCCCCAACAATCCTGAAAAATTCCCATTGCCCCTACTTGACTTGGGTTTCCCTTCGAGGCCCCATCATCATTCAATTTAAGGAAGCATTTTTGTGGCGTACTATACTTATCCCTTACGTGGTAAGCCATCGGCTTGATTTTCCATGAGGTCGGGGCCAACATTTGGGGCTTAAGGTTTAACTAAGCTAGGACCCATGCCTCCTATCCCTATATCATCCAATCCTCCAGAGCACATTTTTCTGCTAGGATACTCTCTCTTATATTTTGTACAATGGTTTTCCACATTTCAGTAGTTTTTCGTTTCTCGTCTCTGAACATTCTCCTATTTCTTTCCTTCCAAACATCCCAAATCAGGAAACAAATAGAGATTGACTAGGCTATGTTGACAACAGGGCTCTGGTATCCCCCTCGTCTCCAGTTTTCAATCGTGTGTTGGACGCTTGAATTTTGTTTGTTGTAATAGTATGAATAAATTATTCCACATAAGGTCATCATAGACTATAAGGTCGCAAGCATTACAAGTTATCTCTATCATCGAATCTTCATTTATTATGGTTATCAGTTAAGCACAAAAAACCCTTATCTTAAGGAGGGAGGAATGATCTGAATGGAAAGTGGCAACTACCCATGGTATTCATCCACCTATGGTATTTATCCACCCATGGTATTTATCCACCCATGGAATTTACCCATGGTATTGTAAGTGGCATCCACCCATGGTATTCATCCTCTCGTGGTATTCATACACCCATGGAATTTACCCATGGTATTGTAAGTGACATCAACCCATGGTATTTACCCACGCATGGAATTTACCTATGGTATGGTAACTAGAAAAATTATATAAGTAACAAGTTGCATGTTATAAATGGAAAATTTTTCCAACACAATGTAGCTTTTATAATTATTCTTTGTTTTAATAAAAAGTATATTTGTGGTTCTATTTATGGTGTGTTCTCTCCTTTTTCTAGACTATCAATTTTTTAGATCTTCAGGGCCTCCCCCACCCCAAGATCTATTTCAATCTTTTTTAGATCTTGGGGGCCTCCCCCCAAGATTCAAACAAATTCCTAGATTGAGTTTGTACCTTTGATGTGTGCCCCATTTAAGGAAAATCCTCAGGTGGCACAATGGGAATCAACATTTCCCATTGATGTCATCGACCCCTCTCGAATTTTACACCAACATTAGTTTTCATGTCAGGGTGGTATCATTCTTTATAACCATTGCAAATATACCATTTGGTCGAAGACCCACATATCACTAAGCACGTCATTCATCAATTCTTACACCATGATGTGAGGGAGTACCCAAATTCAAAGACCCATGCATACATAAGAACCCCAATCAAGAATTCCTTAACCTAGACGATGCATGGGCGCACCTGATTCCATCTATTTGTTTAAAACATGTCCTTGAGGACGTCAGTAGCTATCATAATGAGACATCTTCATGTAAATTACCATATTGTTACTTTACAGAGATTAACTAGCCATCATAACAAACATGGGACATGCCCTCCTCGTATAATATTTTTTATTTATCAATCACATTTTCTTCAAAACATGGTTATCCCTTCTCCTCAATCAAGGGGTTCCTCTCCTAATTTTCATGAAAAGTTTTTTCTCTCTCTCTCACGAAAATAAGTTACACATACCCTTAGTTAGAACAGAAAAAAGTGATGTATTTCAGCTTTATTCTTGCTCATATCCTCATACATCAAAGGGAAATTGTTAACAACATAAAATCATACACTATAAAATACACCTAAGGTTATATAGAGGAATGCACAAATGAATATTTTCCATCCAAAGATGTTATGAAAGTTCTACATATTTAAATTCTCCTAAGGATGTTAAGGAAAAATTTGGACCACTCCCTGCTGGGGGTGTCCAATCACTGGGAGAAGGGGGATATGGGAATTTAAGGTTCATCTAGTTCTTAGACACATGCCCCCTGACTCACCACCCTCCCACGCATGTGTGGTAATGGGCCTTCGGGTAGGAAATCCTATGGTAGGTAAGCAGGTTGTTAAGGGCAGGATGGACGTCTCTCAGGGCATTCGGTATCTGCAGGTGATGGTGAAGGTTGATGCTTTCAATTGCACAGATGAAAAATTGTTGGATATCAAGCCTTAGCTTGAGCTCCACTGACTTGAGACAAGAAGAGTGAAATTTGCGTTAGGTAGAAGTGGCAAGAGGTTTACAGCTGGGAGGCATTCTGTAAACAACACGGGAAAGAGCACGTTGCATCAAGAGGTGGATGAAGGAGGTGGAGGTGAATTCGGTGTGAAAAAAGTGTCTCTAGATGGGTGGCCCTGGTGCTCATCCTGGGTGCCTAATCATAGTTTGCAGAATATGAAGAAGAAATTATTCATTGGCCAAGCCTCAGGATGGTTTCGCCATGGGCTTACGGATCACATAGGCTCTCCGAAAATTTAAATTTGCAGGTGGTGGAGCTTCTGCACCTCCTCAGATAGTAGTATGGAGATTTGTGGCAGTCTTGTGTCTCTTGTCTATAGGGCTCAGGACGTGGGCAGTGACAATCTCATCCGAGGGTGCAGGGGCAGAGTGTGGATTTCAGGGCTACGAGACTTAGAGCGACTTGGCACTGTAGCCCAGCACATTGAGCGAGAGTGGAGGGTGACTACATTCCATGAGAATGTTGTCAATCACAGCGTGGTAGTCTGAATTCAACATTAAAAATTGCAAGGTACACGGGGAGTCGAGCTCCCACTCAAATTCTACTAAGATCAGGAATTAGCAGTAGCTGTGGCAATTTCTCTAGCCCAATCACCAGGCTAGATTGAGGCTCTTACCACCCTTGAAGCCATTTCCACTCAGCTCCAATAGATCCAGCTCAGCCTGGACACCCTGCATGAACAAAGGTATTGTGATCAAAATGAATTAATGGCCTACATCAATGTTGTTCAAAACCTGTAGACGAAGAACCTTGAGGCTATGAAGAGTATGCATCGTTTACTGAGGCGTTGTCAAGACCACCTTCGAGCCCTAGAGACCCAAGTGGATCATATCAGCTACCATATGCACAATCAGTATCATCTTTTCATGGCTCCTCCACCTGCCCCCCTGCACCGTCCCCCATGATGATATTTTCAGTATGTTTATTTTGTAATTTTGTGAGGCAAATAGCCAAAAGCTTTGAATTTCTTGGAAAGCACCCAATTCCTTATAGGAAATGGATGCCTTCTAGTTTTCCTAAATGTAATAAAACCATGTTGGATCCTATTTTAAATTTATTTTCTGATATGATAATATAATCAAGACTTTGACCGAGAAAAAAAAAGGAAAAATTTGGACCACACAAAATAAAATAAGGGTAACTGTGTAACCGAGTGAATTTTCCTTCAAAAATTGTATGGTCGAGGAATGATGCAACTCAGAAATTCAAGACCAATTCCCACACTTGGGAGAGGATCCCTTGAAATTTCCAGTCAAGGACATCCAACTTGGATTAACCCTAAATATATGAGACCCTGAATGGGATCATCTTGTCCTACTCTTGAGTCACTATCATTCATGAACTGAGATACAGAAGATGTGTTCAAAACGATTCTATATAAACAATCCATGGGAGAACCAAAACACAAGATATTGTTATGCTGGCCAAATTTATATCAGAGAAACACTACATTTCATTGTTGAAGCAGTAGAAGTAAGATCACTATCATGTTTTCCATATTGCTTCTAATGAATCCAACATCTTATTGAGAGTAGAAGATTCAACCATTGGGTGAGTCTCCACACTTCTTTTGAGAGAGATGAGAAGCTTGTAAAGAGACTTAGGAAAGGGACCTCCTTGTTGAATATTTGGAGGACCGTAGCTCAGAGAATCCTCTTCATGTGTTTTTAGTTTTCTATTGTATTCATATTCTACCACCAGCAGTTAATAAAATGTGTATTATTCCATTATTATATTGGCATGTTTCTTCATTAAGAATTATTTTGTATTTGTCTCTTTTGTTTAGTTTATGTTTGTAGATGGATTTTTTTCACTGTTTGCAATGCTTTGTTTTATTTAAGTTTTCCCACTAACAACACCAACTATCACTAAGATCCTTTGGAGGGAACAACCAACTGTTAAGGAGGTGTTATTTTCTACTCAATTGCCACAAAAATACTAATACATATATAATGAGCTAAAAACTCTCAGAGAAGATTTGTGAGAAGATATACAAAAATATGTTATTATATTTGGGCCTAAGGGAAGAGTTACAAAGAAGAGACAATGTTAAAATCAAAAGTGTTGATAGTTAATAGTGTAGTTGAATATTAAGTGGAATAAGAGTTAAAATATTAAGTGAAACACAAACAAATATGAAAGAGTAGGATGAAATAATTCTTGTTGATCCATTTTTAAAATTTAATGGAAAGGAGGCCCATGGTGAAACAGATTAGCAATTTGTTCCTCTAATAGTTTGATTCCTAGAAATGGATTTGAGAGGTTGGTGCATTTCAAAACTCAGTTCCTATAAATAGATTTAAAATTTTGTGGTTCTTAGTGTGAAAATAAATTAAAGATGGATTTTCTAGGTTGATATGGATGGTTTCTTCACATAAGTAGTCATTTTTTCCTTTAGTTTACAACCTATAAAACATCAAGGAGTTGATTCTTCCTGGTGTTCAGTTTTTGTAGATATTGGGAGGTTGGATCCTCCTACAATTGGGTGCTTATAAATTAGGTTGCTGGTGCTTTCATTAGGTTGGATCTTGTAACATCAAGGATTTTGTGTGTAATTTCTCCTCTGACAATTACCCGCTCTTCAAATCTCCCCAAGATAAATGTGAGGTGATTTATATTATGATATGACCTGATCTCCAAGTTCCAGTTATGTACATGGGGCCGAAAAATTGACAACTTTATTGATATCCCTCAGAGACAATAGACCACTAAGAAGGCTACCACTCACCCCACGTGGTCAATCATTGATTTGAAAACATTTTCACTAACCTAACACCCCAAATTCATCATGAAAAGGAAATATTGTGGTCATAGGACTACAACCACATGCATAGGCTTGCTTCCATGTAGTTATCACCTAATTCCCCCGTTTTGTGCCAATAGTCGTCATATCTGGGCCAATTTTCTGAGCTAACCTCTACACCATTGTAGAAAACTTCATGTAACTTTCCAGAATCATATTTAACATGATGAAAATGATAAACATTCAAACTTGAAACCAGAAATCCACCTATAATTCCTATAATATAGTAGACATTTATTCAAATATGTGGTAAACATGTGAGTTACAAGTCATGAATACATATCTAATCCTAACTATATAAAATTTATCTTAAAGTCACCAAGAATCTCTATTGACCTCTTAAGTAGTTTCAACAACACTTGTTAGCCCATGCATTCATAAACCATTTAAATACTTATCAAATCATGAGAAATATCCATTGTTAGAGCACATCATATAACCATGATTATCACTAGTATATAACTAAAATATTAACTATTATCACTCCACCATATTCCTAAGGCTGAGGAAGGAATCCCAACAGAGGAAACCACTGACAAAGCTTTTGACTTGATATCTAGCCCTATCAGGTCAGAGAGGTCTCTCTCCAAAAATGTCACGTCCAGGAGGGATGGAGTAATTAGGGTTTTTATGCTATATATTGAGTGTAGGGGGTTTCTTTTATTTGGTTTTGGTTGGGTTATCACTGGATGAAGAAATTGGGTCAAGGGAGCTAGGTTAGGGAAAATGAGATAGGGTTGCAGGGATCAATGGGGAAATGTAGGCACCAGAATTATCACCTAATGATGAATATGATGGAATGGTGCTAAGAATCAAAATAATTTAGGAAGAACATGGGAGACGCATTCTTCCTAGACTAAGGAAAATGGACAAACTATGATGAATTCCCCAAAACAGAGCATGAGCAAGCATGTGTTTTGATTATCAAACTTGAAAGAGATCATACCATAGAGATTAAGTGAACATGAATACAATACCTTATAACATATGAAATCGGAGAAAATAAAATTATAAACATCAATACCACAAGTGTCGTATAAATTAGTTGTAACTCCTCTTTATTAGCTGGCTAAACTAAGTACAATAATTCCTTGATCAATAAGAAAACATACCAAATCATTGCAAACCTTTCTTAGTGTGAAAAAATGGGCTAAATAGACATAAAAATAATCTTCACTCATCCTCAGGGGTTGAATCCATGAGGTGAGGAAAAGATCCACTAATTTCTAAACTGAAAGCTGAATTGTAGGATGGTCCAAATGACTAACTCCTCATTACGCTTAAACTGATTCGACTTGACTAAAGGATAATTTTACCTAATGAATCTATGCCTAGGTAAGTTATCCTTGACATAATTGAATTTACCATGATGAATCACATTAGTAGAAATATAATTTTCTGAGATAAAACCAAAATTTACATTAAAAAAAATCAACAAACTTTCATATGCGCCATTTTCCTGTCATATGCGCCCTTCATGTTCAAGGATACTTTTGGAGGCCTTCTCGGTGTCCAAATTGGCTCCAATATGGCTCGCTAGAAATCCCTCCCTATATTTTTTTGAATGTGCCTCAAGTTCTGAAAATTATGCTGATTTTACCCCTCAAAATTGCAATCTCCCAAGACTGCTCTATGCGCAGAGCCAAGAAAAACTATGTGTAGAAACATGATTTTTAGGGTGTTTTTTTTCCGTTTTCACTGACCAGTTTGACTCAAAAATATTATAAAATGTGTAGGGTGCATCTATTAATTATTCTGAACATAATGGTGCTGACATTTTTCTCAACATATTTCCCTATAATTTGCGCATTGCCTAGGGCATTGCGCATATGATCAATTTTTTGATATTTCCTTATTCTGAAAAACACAGTGAAACTTAGAATTTGCAAAAATATTTCAACTTGCCTCAAAATTGGTGGAGAGGGTGTTGATGAGGTGGATATGCTTGCAGTGAAGCCTCATCAAGTATTTCTAACCTCTCCTCTGTTTTATGGGTTAGGGCTTCAATTTTCTCATTGGCTGCCTTGAACTTCACGCTTGTGTTTATTTCTCTCTTTGCATAATTCTTGGCCATTATTTTTTTGGATCTGATCATAATTCTTAGCCTTATTTAGTAGCCTTTCAAAATATTAATTGATAGTTTTAAGCCATCCCTCCTTGTCCTCTTTGATAGTTTCCAAAACCTGATCATCTAGCATGGCTTCCTCCACTGTCTCTCTTTGTCTTTGTCTTTCCATCTCCAAGGCTCTTTTCAAGTTTTTGGTTGTAGGCCTACCTCTTTGTGATAGCTCATATTGTTCCTCAAACAATTCATGTTTCTCTAAAGTATAATCATGTATAGCTTTACCCTTCTCTTCCATGGTGTTTAAATGACAAAACCCTAGGGATTTAGGAATGATAATGTGTGTAAGGTGACTTTTTGGGGATAGGAAATGGGGGAAGGGAAATTTATGGGAGATAGTTTTAGGGATATGAGAAATGGGGTAAGGAAAAAGGAGTTATAGTTTGATGGGAATTGGGATGGGGAATTGGGAATTGGGATTTGGGAGCCTACGTAAAAGGAACCACCTAGGGCTTATTGTTCTAGGTCTTAAAATCTTAGGGATAGGGAATGTACTGACAGAGATTTGGGGACGAGTTTTTGCAATATGGGAAGGGTATGAGAGTTTAAGGGAAATGGGATTTAAGAGATGTGAGTGTCAAGGAGGAAAATATAGAGTTTTGAATTTTTAAAACACCAATTTCTCAAGAAAATGACACAACACTAAACAAATAATCTTGAAGGAGGTAAATGATGATTGAAGACACCTTTAGTCACTTGTTGGACGCTCAAACAACTCTTGTAGAAGTTCTGGAGGTGATTTGGGGAAAATTTGATGATTTTAAGGCTTTCTGGACATATTCACAGAGCCTTAAGGCTCTACACCTTCTCTTCAGACTGTGCACCCTCACAGAAGGATATGCGCCTTCACAGAAGGATATGTGCCCTCACAGAAGGATATGCACCCTCGCAAAAGGCTGAGCGCAATGCCTTTTTTCAAACCAAATTTGGATGCCCTTCCGAACTCCAAATTAGGTCTAGGATAGCTCATTGGAAATATTAGTATATATACCTTCCAAATATAGCTTTATTTTGTATAATGGACTTTATTTGATCATCTAAAAATCTATTTTCCCGATACTAGTCAAAACGTGCAGAATGGGGGTGCAAAAATGCAGTGTACTCGTGCAGAAAACTTTTGGATTCCTTCCTCAAATCCAAATTTAAGTCATGATAGCTCATTGGAAATATCTTCTTGTATAGGTATCATTTTACTTATCAAGAAATTGATTTTGACAATCTATCTAGGTGAAAACATGATTTTTCCAAGGTCACTCTAGAAGTGGAGAAAACCTTTTGTAGCACCTGTATTTTTTACATTTCTCCAAAACCATGAAACCTATGTAAAAAATGAAAGATTTTTTTCTTCCTTGGCCTATAATGGATAGAAAACTCTCTCACATTTTTCAAATTCAGCTTTGTTTGGTCAGAAACATAGTTTGAAGAAAAACTAGCCCTATGAGTGGCAAATGATTTGACTCTTGGCATGACTTTTTCCAAAATGATGGAGACATGATGTTTATGAGCTGAAATGATCTCATAGTTGCTGAAATGACTTCCGTTATGCCTCCTCTTTTCATATTTCTATTATTCCATAGCAAACCATAGTTCAGTGGGAGAGTAAATTTAGGGTTTATTGCTTGTGGAAAATGATGATTTGGGCACCCTTGGGAAAAGACAACTCCCTTTGATATTTGATAAATTGATGAACTATAAACTCTTGAACTTTTACATTTGATGTGTTGGCATGTGGAACTCTGAGTTGGAAACTTTTTTTTTTTTTTTTTTTTTTTTTTTTTGCTAAATTACGCTATTTCTATTATGAACATAAAATTACAAAACTGCCACGGCTCAGCTGAGGAAGCCTGAGGCCGGGCTTGAGTGCTACTATCAGACTAGCTATTGAACTGCCCATAAACGGGAAACCAGTTCGTTTGTAAGTAGATACACCGCCCAATAATTGGGAAACCGGCGAAGAGTTAACTGTTCTGTGCATATGAAAGCTGTAAAGATACAAAAAATACATGCAGCTATATCTGCTATGAGCAGTCATTGAAACACCTGAAACTAGAAAAACTTTTAAAGCAGAGTTCATACTGGAAATTTGTCATGGAGGTGAGAGAGCATTTAATCTGAAGCAGAGTGCTCCTCCACAATTCTGCAGCCATACTGGTTGTCCTGGTCCCCTTCATCAACCTTGTTCTCTTCGTCTTCTGTCAGGCCTGCGTCCATCTGCAAATTGAAATGTCCCGAGGAGGAAGGGAAGGGGACAGAAGGCGCGCAAGAGGAAGGGATGAAAGGAGCCGGGTTGGGGCCAGGAGGGGGAACAAAGGCAGGAGCTGAGGGAGTCTGCAAGAGACTGGGGTGAGAGGCAGGAGGGAAGGGGAGCTCCTCGCTCAACGTAACATTAAGGAAAACAGAGAAAGGGTGGTCAAAAGCATGGTCGAAGCGCAACTCAGTGTGTTGCGTGGACTGTCTGAGGAACCTACCTCTCGGAGAAGGAGAGGAGGCGGCGACGAAGGGCTGGGGCGGGAACAAAGGAGGAGCAAGGGGCGGAGGGGCAGAACGAGGAGGCGCCATGTCATGGAAGTCAGGGCGAGGACCAGGAGGGTCCGATGATAAAAGAGCAGGACGCCTAGCAGTAGGCTCCAGAGGTCGGTCGCCATGGTGGCTGAGGGGAGGGCGCTCGCCCAGGGATCTTCCCCGAGAAGCCCCCTTTCTACAAGCCATTCGCTGCCTCAATCTGGGCATGGTGAAAACCTCGGATGAGTTCGCCCAGCCTCTGGAGGGAGCAGTAGTTATAACAGAAGAATTATCAAACGAAACTGGAAAAACAGGAGAATTAAAATGAACCGGGCAGAAGTTACTGTGGGAGTAATGGAAGCCCGGAGCGATTTCCAAACAGCTATGCAGTGCACACCGTCGACCTGTATTTGTTCTCTCTCCGCCTGTAGCAGAACCTCCCGGGCAGAGCGAGTTCAGAGGCGACAGAGGGCGGTGGCCATCGATGGAGCAATCGGGAGAATTTGATCGTTTCTGCGCCATTTGAAGATGAGTGCACTGACCAATGCACAGGTGATGGCGGCGAACAGGAATGAATGCACAGCGCAGATGGGCAATAAACATAGCATTTAAGTTGCCATGGGGGGCCATGTGGCCACCCCAAGTGGGTTGCGTTGGGATTATAACCGGGCCTGTTGGCCCCTTCTCGCTTCTAAACATCCGCATCCGGAGTCTGAGTTGGAAACATTGGGAACCAAGTACTTATTATATATTTAATGACATAAATTACATAGAAAAAATAAAAATTACATCTTTTATTTTTAAATAAATATTACATCTTGGAATGAAACTCACACTTGAAATCAAATTACAACTTTGGAAACCATATTAAGGTCATATTTACATGGTAAAGAGACATTATTTGGATCACTCCCATATTTTTTTGACCTTATGCAAATGTAATTATGTTTTATTTGGACCTTGAAAAATTAAACCTAGTGACCTAATGGGATTTTGAATAACCGGAACTTCATGGTGCCTTGACTGACATAATGACATGATAAAAATAACTTTAAATATTGAGTGTATCTTTATCAAGACATGAAGGTGGGTCAAAAAATGTGAAATTTTGTGGGAGAGTGACGTTTTATTACTAGGGCTACCATAAGTGAGTGAATTTTTTGCATGACCTAGTGGAATGATTAAAAAATTTTTGATTGGGACCCCTAATATGAATATGAAAAGAGTAAATTTTTATCACTGATGGTAAGATGAAAATACTGACACTAAAATTGGCTCCAACTGGGGGTGGTAGCTCCTTGAAGGTACAAATAACACCGTAGACCAAGTGCCTATCCATTGTGCATGGAGTCAAAAGCTAAATACTAAATGAATACTTGAAAACTTGACTCAATAAAATGATCTGACTCAGACTAAAACACAACTGAAAAATTGAAAAAGATGCTCAGAATTGAGCTTATTCAATAAAACCCACTCTAGTTGATCTGTTAATCAGCTGATCAAGTGAAACAAAAAAACCAATGCAACCATGTAAGAATTATGGCTGCTAGTTGAATTTTCTTCAAGTGAATTCTTATGAGCAAGAAGAGAGAACTAATAAAAGGAAACTCCCATGAAATCTTTCCAAAAGATTGAATCTTAATGAAATTGAATAGCATGAGCCCACCGACTGAACTCAAGAATGTTGCAAAAGGTTATTTATAGGAATACATATTAATTTCCATCCTACCTAATACATTACTGCTCTACTCTATGTAGTCTTCGTACCTTGAATATGAACTTTCATCTTTACCCTTAGTTTCTTGATATGGCTGCAAATGTTCAGATGAGCTTTGTAATGAGACTCATGTTGAAAAAGACAATCAAACCAACTCTCAGATCAAGTTTATATCAACACTCTTTTCATGCTCGTAATTAACTAATGGATAAAGAATTTTACTACAGATATTATCCAATACATCAGCTATTGGGTCACGAACAACTTGAAATGACTCCTACAACCTATTTTCCATTGGTTTCACTAAGACTGCATGACTTTCTACAAGCTGCTCATCCTTTTCTTAAGAGATAAATTTTTTCTTTAAAAAGTGAAAAGCTCCAAAACATAATGGTATAGAATCATCTTGCATCATTTGAACATGTGTTTTAGCTTCCAATCCTTCATCTACAACCTGACATTTTAATGGAGTTCGAGGGCTGCAAATCTAGATCTAAGGAGAATCTATGTCGCAAATGATTTCCTCAACTAGTTCACGATAACGTTTATCATTTACAGTGTTTACCACTCGCATATCTACTTGTTTATAATTTTCTCCTATTTTTTCAAATGAGGAGAAACAGAAGGGTAAAGAAATTTTATCAAGAATTTCATTATCCTCTTTGTTGTCAAGATAAAATCTTAATGACTGCTGACTTTTGATTGCATGAAAGTTATCTCATATGAACTGAAACGAAGTAAAACAAAGAGGATAAGATTCTTCACTTACTTCCAAATTTTCTACACTTTCCTCTTCACTGCCATAACTGATATGCATCAGTTGATCCCTGTGTTCGGGCTCCTAAAACTGAACATGTTTCTCTCACAAACCATCTACTGATTTCTCTGCAGGATTAGCTTTTTTTTGCAGAACATATTTTTCGTCATATTGATCATACTTAGGTAAATCATCAAAAGGAAGAATGTCATCAAGAATGCATAGTGGATCTAAATATCTCTCCTCTACAAATTGATCTATAAAAGTGATTTATTTATTGTCCCTTAATGCATACATAAAATAATTATCAGATCTATGACAACTAGGATAGGAAGAAAAATGTTTCGGATCAACAACTTGTTTTTCTTCAATCAGTGCGACATGGTCATATTGAATAGGAATTTCATCTTTCATGGTGATATTTTGCATCATTTCCTCTATTATACTTACCAAAATGTGTAGTTTCACTTCTGAAGATGTCAAGCATTCTTTCTTTGAGTTTTCCCTTTCTTCTTCCTTCAACTTTATCTGTCTGATCAGAAAAGTAGACTCTACGACTATTGAATTGTGCTGCATTTTTTTGAGTGTTGTAATGTCCCTTTCTCTCAATCAAAATGTGATTTCCAGATCGAAGGAATCTGGGTAGTGTAAGAGGGTTGAACGAAGATGCGGTTTTATATTAGCAAGGATTGAATGGTATACTTGATTGAATCTAGCTGAAAAGTTTTGCACTGTTTCTCTTGGTTGCCTTTTCAAATTATCATAATCTTACAAAATCAGAAATGTATTCCTCTTGGTCACCCATTTATCAAGAAATACTTTCGCAAACTGATGAAAATAAAAATTACTTACAACTGACAAGTTGTTCCTTGGTCTCGCTTTGCAAAGATAAAGCGAAGATCCTAATACTAACATCATCTTCATCAACCTCAAAAAGGTCGAGAAAATTTTCAAAACTTTGAATGTGTTTCTCAAACGTGATATTATCATATTCTCCATCAACCTAGGAAGATATTTGTAATAATTAAGGAGAAAATGGAGTGTACAATGTAAAATGATTGATTTGTATCTATCTAGAATTTTACAAGGTGTAGGAGTATGTACAGAGGCTATATGATTAGCCTTGATCTCTTGAGGTTCATCAACTTGAAAAGGATATGCACAATTTTCAGGTAAGAGGTATTGATCTTGATCAAAATAAAATGGAAATTCGGTATTTACACTCTTAAAATGGGAAGAATCAAGACTTTGCTCATATTATTCATACTACAAACTCTGGAAAACATTCAGGATAGTTTCAGGAAAATAAAAGAAGTAATTTACAAGAAAGCATATTAAATATTGAATACAATTATATTTTGAATACCTGACCTTTGTATGATATTCTTCCATTTTCCTTATGGCAAGGTCGATCCTCCAGTGGAGTATTTACATCAAGCTGGAGTCAACAGTTGAATGGTTCAGCCTTCATATGCATCTGACTGTTTTCCACCATTAGCAATCAAATATAAACTTTTTCGTTCTTTCCCAGGGAAGATTTGATCTTTCTTTCCCCGACAATGGTGCCATAATGTTATCATTCTGCCAAATTCCTCAGGCTGACGAAAAAATCCCAACAAAGGTAACCACATACCAGGATTTTGAGTTGATAGCTAGCCATATCAAGTCAGAGAGGGTTCTCTCCAAAAAGTTTAGAGCCAGGAGGGTTAAAGTAATTAGGGTTTTTAGGATAGATATTGGGTGGAGGGGGTTTTTTTTATTTGATTTTGGCTGGGTTATCACTAGATGAAGAAATTAGGTCAAGGGAGATAGGTCAGGGAAGATGAGATAGGGTTGCAGGGATCAATGGGGCAAGGTAGGCACAAGGCTTATCACATAAATATGATTCTAATGGAATGGTGTGGAGAATTAAAAGAAGCTAGGAAGAGAATGGGAGAAGTATTCATCGTAGACTGAGGAAAATGGACAAATTATGATCAATTCCCCAAAACGGAGCATTAGCAAGCATTTATTATGATTATAAAACTTTAAAGAGATCATACCATATAAATGAAGTGAACATGAGTACAATACATTATAACATATGAAATTGAATAAAAGACAATGATAAACATCAATACCACAAGTATCCCATAAAATAGTTGCAACTTTTTATTAGCTGGCCAAACTGAGTACAATAATTCCTTGATCAATAAGAAAACACACCAATCAGTGAAAATTTTAAGGATGGAAAATTATCTTGAAGTTTAAAAAATTGGCGAATCTCACTAGTCCCTAATATAAAAATTATTAAATTTTTACTGATGTATTTGTAAAATTATTGAAATTTATAATGATATTATATATACTCTCTATATAATGTTGGCGAATTTTAACGTAAAATAATTTTATATTGTAAAATTTGGGCGAATCATTTTTATAAAAAAATGGAAATTGACGAATCTTTTTTTGGAAAAATCATGGAAAATTAGCCCACCTGCGAATATTAGCCCCTAAAATTTTCCATGATACCAATTGTTTAAAACCATTTCTTAGTGTTAATAAATGGGCTAAATAGACATCAAAAAAATATACACTCATCCTCAAGAGTAAAATCCACTACGTCAGGAAGAGATCCACTAATTTATGAATTGAAATCTGAAGTGTAGGATGGTCCAAGTGACTCACTCCTCATTACCCTCAAACTTATTCATCTTGACTAAAGGATAACTTCACCTAATGAATCTACCCCTAGGTAACTCATTCTTAACATAATTACGTTTACCATGATTAATTACATTAGTATAAAGAATATTTTCTAAGATAAAATCAAAATATACATTAAAAAATCTCAGCAAACGTTCATATGCGCCATTTTCCTGTCATATGTGCCCTCCCTCTTCAAGGCTACTTTTGGATGCCTTCCCGATGTTAAAATTGGCTCCAAGATGGATTTTTGGAAATACTTTCCTGTCATATTTCTCAATATTCCTCAAGTTCTCAAAAGGATGTTGATTTGGCTCCTCAAAATTGAAATCTCCCAAGACTTCTCTGTGCGTAATGCCTAGGCAAAAATATGGGCAGAAACATGATTTTTAGGGTGTTTGTTTCCCTTTTCACTGATCCTTTTGACTCAAAAAGCTTATAAAATGTACAGGGTACATGTATTCATCATTTTTAACCCAATAGTGGTGACCTTTTTCCAAAAAAATGCCCCTATTATTTGTTCAACGCCTAGGGCACTGCACATATGACCAATTTTGTGATATTTCCTTATTGTGAAAAACACAGTCAAACTCAGAATTTTCAAAAATATTTCAAATTGCCTCAAAATTAGTGGAGAGGGTACTGATGAGGTGTCTAGGCTTGGAGTGAAGCCTCAGCAAGTATTTATAACCTCTCCTTCTCCTTTTGATGGGTTAGGACTTCAATTTTCTCGTTGCTTTCCTTGAGCTTGGCCCTTGTGTTTATTTCTCTCTTTGCATGATGCTTGACCATTCTTTTTTTGAATATGATTTTATTTATTAGCCATATTTGGAAACCTTTCTAAATATTCATTGATAGCTTCAATCCACCCCTCCTTATCCTCTTTTATAATTTCCAAAAGCTAATCATCTAGCATGGCTTCCTCCACTATCTCTCTTTGTCTTTGTCTTTCCATCTCCAAGGCTCTTTTCAACTTTTTGGTCCTAGGCCTGCCTCTTTGTGATAGCTCATAGTATTCCTAAATAAATCCATGATTCTCTAAATTATCATCAAGTAGAGCTTTAGCCTTCTCTTCCATGGTGTTTAAATGTCAAAACCCTGGGCATTTAGGAATGATAATGTGTGTAAGGTGACATTTTGGGGATAGGAAATCGAGAAAGGGAAATTTGTGGGAGATAGTTTTAGGGATATAAGAAATGGTTGAAGGGAAAAGGAGTGATAGTGTGATGGAAATTGGGAATTGGGAGTTGGGAGCCTAGGTAAAAAGAAGCACCTAGGGCTTAGTGTTTTAGGTTTTAAAAGCTTAGGGACAAGGATTGTACTAACAGAGATTTGGGAATGAGTTTTTGTAATATGGGAAGGGTATGAGAATGTAAGGGAAATTTTATTTAACATTTGTGAGTGTTAGGGAGAAAAATATAGGGTTTTGAATAGTCAAAACACCAAATTCTCAAGAAAATTACACAACACCGAAGAAATAAACTTGAAGGAGGTAAATGATAATGGAATACTCCTTTACTGACTTGATGGAGGCTCAAAAAATTGATGCAGAAGTTCTGGAGATGATTTGGTGGAAAGTCGATGATTTTCTGGCTTGCTATAAATATGTGTAGTGCCTAAGGCTGTGTGCCCTCTCTTCAGACTGTGCACCCTCACATACAGATATGCACCCTCACAGAATGTTGTGCGCAACACCTGTTCGCAACACCTATTTGAAAACCGCATTTGGAGGCCTTCTCGAACTCCAAATTGTATCCATGATAGATTTTTGTAAATGGTGGCATGTCTAATTTCCAAATATGCATTTATTTTACATAATGGAATTTATTTGGTCTATAAAAACTTGATTCTCCTGACACTGTTCAAAAAGTGCAGAATGAGGGTGCAAAAATGCAATGTGCTGGTGCAGGAAACTTTTGGATGCCTTCCTCAACTCCAAATTGAGCTCATAATAGCTCATTGGAAATCTCAACCAATCTAGTTGTCATTTAACGTATCAAGAGAGCGATTTGAACACTCAAACTAGGAGAAAACGTGATTTTACCAAGGTCACTATAAGTGCAAAAAACCTCTTATAGCACCTGTATTTTTTAAATTTCTCCAAAACCATGACACCTGTGTTAAAACCGAAGGAGATTTTTCTTCCTTGGCCGATGATGGACAAAATATGTTCTCACATTTTTCAATTTCATCTTTTTTTGGTCATAAACATAGTTTTAAGAAAAACTGGCCCTATGAGTGGAAAATTATTTGACTCTTGGAATGAGTTTTTGAAAAATGATCGAGACATGATTTTTACGAGCTGAAATGATATCATAATTGTTGAAATGACCTCCCTTATGCCTCCTTTTCTCATATGTCTCTGATTCCATAGAAAACCATAGCTTAGTGGGAGAGGAAATTTAGGGTTTAGTGCTTGTGGAAAATGATGATTTGGCCACGCTTGGGAAAAGACAACTCCCTTCGACATTTGATCAATTGATGAACTAAAAAATATTGAAATCTGACATTTGATGTGTTTGAATGTGGCACTATGAGTTGGTAGCCTTGGGAACCAAGTACTTATTACATATTTAATGACATCAAATCACATAGAAAAACTAAAAATTACATCATTGTTTTTGAAATAAATATTACATATTGGAATGAAACTCACACTTGAAATCAAATTACAACTTTGGAAACCGTCTTGGAGGTTATATTTGCATGGTAAAGAGACATTGTTGGGATGACTCTCATACTTTTTTGACCTTATGCAAATGAAATTATGTTTTATTTGAACCTGGAAAAATGAAACCTTGTGACCTAATGGGATTTTAAATGACTAGACCTTCATGGTGACCTGACTGACATAATGACATGATAAAAATAACTTTGAAGAATGGTTGTATGTTCAGAAAGACATGAAGGTGGGTCAGAAAATGTGAATTTTTGAGGAAGAGTGAGGTTTTATGACTAGGGATACCATTAGTGAGTGAATTTCTTGCATGACCTAGTGGAATGATGAAACATTTCTGAGTGGGAACCCTAATATGAATATGAAAAGAGTATATTTTGATCACTCATGGCAGGATGAAAATACTAAAACTAACATTAACCATGAAAAAAAACCATCAAATCAACATAATAAGAAGTAGAGGTGCTCATAAATCACAATATGAAAATAAGTCTTATTAACATATGGAAAACACAACCAAGCCAAGGACTTCTATGTACCACCTAACTATAGATTGAGTTGCACGTAATATTTCTTTCATCCAATCACCCTCATGCCATATTCCAAGCCTCAATGTGGGATCTCATGGGATAAATCAAGACATAATCAAACAGGCAATCCAGAAGTTAAACCTCCTCCACCCTAAAATTATTTTGATCCCACCTAAAGAGGTCCCAAGATTATAAAACCAAACCAAGCTTGGATGCCTCGGAATTTCTTCACCGTACCTTGAGTAATTTTCCTATGTCCACCAACCTATCAAGGGCTTTCAAAATAAAACCATATCCACCCCTAACCCATGGGAATTTTCCTGATACCACCTTTCCTAGTCCAAAATCCTTGTAAAATACAAAAACTCAATTGAGAATAAATCCAATCACGCCATGGTTATCCAGTAAAAGGTAAAGAAAGGTTGGAACCATTGCAAAACTAGGAAAAATCCATGAAAATGAACATAAATGAACCAAATAAACACATCCATGAACCACGCCTTCTCACCTAAACTAGGAAATCACACATGCAACTTGTTATTTGAAAAATACTCTTGATGAAGTTGTTGATCCAGCTTTCTCCTTGCTTTCCCTTGCTTGTCCTTTTCTTTCCTTTTCTTTCTTTTACGTGTATTTTTTTAGGTCCCTATAATACTAGTGTATGTCCTTATTTTTGTTATTGTATCCCCCTTACTATTATTATTGTACCCCTGTAGTCCCCATATTATTATTGTGCCCCATAAATTCCCACTATTCTGATTTTTGTCCCCTTACATTATTAATGTTAGGTCAGCTAGGATTATATTGTGACACCATGGACTCCAATAAATATAAAGGTGTTTTTTTCATTTGTATCATCAAACCATTTTTCATTTATTTAATGTAAATGAGGTTCCCCCCTCGAAGTGGCTTATCTCTAAGGTTTTTATCTCTCTTTTCGTCTATTTTTGGAGTTGGTTCCATAACATTTGGTATTAGAGCTTTGGATTCTAGGGTTTCTCTACTTCAAATAGGTCATCATGGCATTTTATCTATAACTTTGTTTCTATGACGATTTAAACACTACAAAAAAAACCCATTTTGAGGAAATCCTAAAAAAACGTCATTTAAAATTTTTTGATCTTGGTTCACAATATTTTCAGAGATATGATCCATGGAATTTAGCATTTTTCCAGGCTCTCAAATTTCATCTAAAAGTGGTAACCTTGGTACAATCGTCAGAAATATCTCTCTCAGAATCGGATTGGAATTATGTAAAAACTGGTCGAAATTACATGGACTATAGTTTCCTTTGTATCAGTGTCAAAGCTGAAGGAGGAAACAGTGACATGTGGCATGTCATACAAGTTCTCTATACTTAACCAGTCCATAATTAGGTCATTGTGGGAGATCGAGTATAAATTTGTCTTCAAGAATCCGAAAAAGGTCAGACCTATGGCATTCGAAGGAATATTCAGAGGGCTACTACAAGACCTAATTTCAGTTATTGAAGATCCAAAATCATAGAGATAATTGAGTTTCAATATAGACTTCCTCAAAAGAAAGAAGAAGGTGTGTTTTTTTATAAATTGCATAAGTCTTGTTTGAAAAATCATTTTGAAGTGATTCCAAGGGCATATTCAAGCATAGATACCAGTATTAGGTTCTAAAATGCCCCCTAAATATAATTCCACACCCATTAATCCCTCATAAATCTCTACTATGATGCATGAAGAGGAATAATTGCAGTATGATATCTCAAAATTACGGTACCAAGTGCAACAAATTCTGATCTTACAAAGAGAAATCAAAGATGACATTGATGGTTTAAAAGAAAAAACGGAGGCTAAGTTGGATAGTTTGAAGGATAAAATGAAAGCTAATATGGATGATAAAGTAGTGGAAGATCACATCGAGTATGAAAAAAAAAATTCCAACTCTCAAAGGATAACCTAACTTTGGTGCACAATCGAATGAAACAACAGGAATATCAACATCGCAATGAAAGAATTTTTGAAGCATTCACACAAAAAAGAACTTGAAAACTATGAAATTGATCAATTTCAGAGTATCTCAACAAGTGTAAGAACTTATCCTTTGAGGATTCAACATGGGAGGATGAGAATTTTATAGAGAAGCATCAATAAATAATCAAGTGTTGAGGACAACGCTTGTTTAACGGAGAGGGACATGTTAGGTCCCTATAATACTAGTGTATGCCCTTATTTTTGTTAGTGTATCCACATTATTGTTATTTTTGTACCCCTATAATCCCCATATTATTGTTATTGTGCCCCATAAAAGCCGACTATTGTAATTGTTGTGCCCTTATATTATTATTGTTAGGTCGGCTAGGATTATATTGTGACCCCATGGACTCCTATATATAGAAACGAGGTTTTCTCATTTGTATCATCCAAGAATTGTTCATTTATGTAATGTAAAGGAGGTTTCCCCCTCGAAGTGTCTTATTTATAAGGTGTTAATCTCTCTTTTCTTCTATTTTTGGAGTTGGTTTTATAACATATTTTCTTGCTTTATTTCTACTCTTCGAAATCTTTCTTTATCTAACACTGTAATATTCCCAAATGGGAAAAGAAACGACATAAGACATAACAATGGAAAGTAGCAGTGAATATTTATGCATAAACATGAAACACAAATATGGAGCCATTTTATTAATCATATCAACAACAAAATGGTGGAATACAATGAGGCGCAAATCATACAACATGAACCAAGAAGCCTCCAATAGATAAATCCCCTCAAGAATGAGGTGTTGCTACTAGGAAAAATGTCAGAGAGTTTCTATAGCACAGTCATAAAGTGCACAACTACAACATATGAATATACAGTAATAGAAATGGTTGATACATGCCTCAAAAGATAATATACATTAATATCAAGGCTCTATAATAACATCCAACAAGAACCGAAGAGGGTTTCCAGAAAATACACCAATATACAAAAGGTGAAACAAAGCCATAGGGCTGAAGATGCACTGCAAATGAACAGCTGGAAAGATGTGGCTGATATGATATAGCATAAAATGAAGCCTCTTCCAAATAGACTCTCCAAGTGAAAGGTTGATCCCTTCACTGGAAAACCTTCTACACAAATGGTATACTAAAACCACCCCTGCAACTCTTCCATAAAATAACGCAGTCCAAGGCTGAAACTGCATTGTAGGGGAAAATAATAGTCTAGCATGGTGAAAAATGTTGCAACAAGGCTCAAGGGCCTCCCTTACTAGCCTCTGAATGGAAGGAAACCTTTCTCCACTAAAATCTAGCTCATAAATCACCCAAATGAATTCTCCACTGCTGCACCCTACAACACAGCAAAATCCTCTACAGAAACTACATTGTAGAAGAAATATGGAGCTTGGCCCGATGCCAGAATGTTGAAATATAGTGCATATCCTTATCTTGAGTAGGAACTCGAAGTCCCCCAAGGATGAAGGTGGGATTCCCACTCGGGAACACCCTATGCTAAAAAACACTGTAGTATTAGCTAAACAGCTCAAGAGAGCAAATATTCATACATACCATATCAAAATAATAATCTAAAACATATCCTCTATGGCTAACATCCCCTTCCTTGTATAATTGGTGAGCTTCTTCACACTTAGCCCCACTCATTTAATTCACTACTTCCATGCATGGAGTCTCCCTCCAAAACTAAGTTGTCCCTCAATGAATGACACTCCTTCCATGAGTGCCATATGTAATCCTGGAGGAGGATCATAGTCCCACATGTGGAACCAACACAGTATGTCTCCTGTCTGCCTCAGATAATGATATAATAAGTAGTTTCCCCACCAATTACTTGTTTCCATATTCTTCTCACAAGTTTTTAGAAGGTGAGTAATGTTTGGTGCCTTTGGAGTACACCCTGAATGATATGTCATCTCCCTATATCCTCCTAGGGAGTGGCCATGCTCAACATTGTTTATGGCCCAAGTTCACCATGAATTTTATAAGGTAGAGTGCCCCCACTTGGAGCAATGGCCTACACATGTAAGGTAGAGGAATGCAAACATTCATAAAATAAATAATTATTCATAAAAACATGATCTTTACCATATGCTTTGGTCACACCAATGGAGTGACTCATATATAGATCCCCTCTCATTCCCAAAGAGGAAAGAGGTGGCTATGATAACTTCATCAAAGAGTTATGTCTCTCCTCCATCTCCGCATGATCCATGCATCTCCTCAAATTATGATATATCTCCTCTTCAAAACCTTCCCAAGTATATCCCTCCATGATGGTATGATATGCTCTCATGGAATAAGTGTGGCTGAAGAGAAAAACCTCATGTGCTACTTGTAGTAACTTCTCCTTCAGCTTGGATGCTCTAGATAATAAGATCCTACTCTGATAGTAGATGAATCCATCTCTTACTGAATATCCCTCCTCTAATATTTGGTCATCAAGTATCATGAATGTAAGAAGATCCTTGGAGTAATCCACCAATAGCTGGGATTTCTAATAAGGATCTATCCTCCATAGTGACAGCGCTGATGATCTATCATGTACAACATATTTCATGTGGCAGCCCCCTTCTTTAACATCTCCCATGCTAAAGTTACATACTAGGATGTTCTTATCCTCCCTCTGCTACTCCTTTCTCAACGCAAGATTTGAGGTCAGAGTGGGTAATGATGATGTGGGGAGAATGTCTCCCTCCTCCTTGAGTCTACCCAAGACTCTTATCGTTGTACCATGACCTCCCAATGTTCCCACTCCTCCCGGATCTATGAGTGGTGCAACATTCTGTGAGACATTTCTCACCAAATCCTGATCAGGTGGCCTCCCAAGTCATTTTCCACTAAACAATAGTGTCCCATGGGCCAAAGTAAACTTCGTACATGATGGGACTATTAGGTCCTTGCCTCCACTGCACAAATCCAACTATTTTTTCTGTGTGGAAATTGTTTTTGAGGGAGATGTGTGCATGCCCCTAATCATATGATTTTTGCCACTCTTTCTATCCACCCATTCCATCTGCAAAGTATCACAATCTGTGGTGACCTTCCCCAAAGTAATCAACCACTACACACCCAATATCACATTGGTGTCAAGTATGTCAACCACAAAGAAGTGATCATTCAATGTATACATCCCCATGGTGACAAATAAATATGGAGCATAATGCATGCACTGCATAGTCCTAGCTCTAGGACCAAAACTGAAAATCCCTCAAAATCATCAGTGGGTATTGCCCTCCTCTGCACTAGTTGGGAATCAATAAAGTTGTGGGTAGCATCACTGTTAATCAAAACTGAAACCCTCTGATCTTGAATGGTACCTTGAACCCTCAAGTTCAAGTACTTGGGTACTCCTCTCAATGATGAAAGGGCCCCTCCAATTGCAGAAAATGCTCCATTCCCACCTCCCTATGGTGGTGGATCCTCTCCTGTTATCATAGCGTTGTGACCTCCTTCTGGTTCTTCTTCTTCCTCCTCCTCATCATCTGAAAAGACCTCTATAGAGTGTGCATTTCCTATTGCACATCTATGTCCGAGTGCCCATGATTCTTTGCATGTGAAACAAAGCTTCCTTCACCTCAAGTCTCTTTGGACATCATCACTAAGAGGTGGTTTGTTTTGGCCCTCCTTTGAAGGTTGAGCCTTCTCATCTTTTCCCTTTGATGTGAAAGTGGGCTTTTGCTGAAATGTTGCATTTTCTCTTGGCAGGGAATCTTGTAGATCTATAGCCCTCTCAATGGAATATTGAAGGGTAGTGGGTTTGGTATATTTAACCAACCAATGTAGAGGTTCTAATAGCCCATCAATAAACATATAGACCATCCTTGCTGCAGATAAATCATGAACAATAACATAAAGTTTTAGAAATTTAGAAATATAAGTTTTTTTATTACCTGATTGTTTGTGTTGGGGTTCCCATGTTTTGGCCAGATTGGCAAGACCAAAAGATGAGACAACATCTGAACCACTTTTGGGCCCTAGGATCTAGCCCTCTTGGACCCGGAGAGGGATCTCTCCGATAAAACAAAGAATGATATGTCTTTGAAAGCTCAATTTGAGATGTTAGGCTAGTTATGAAGCACAAAGGGGGGTTTAAGTGATTTGGTTGGTTGGTTGCTGGGTTGGCCAGGAGATCATGGACTGGGAAAGCAATGGGAAGAAAGGAAACAGAGCAGCAGGATATTTCAGCAAGGAGGATAGGTCAAAACTGTGCCATCCATTGAGCTATGGAGTCATGAAAGGAAATTACTTGCATCCGCTAGCCAAGGCTTTCAAAGTGCAAGTCATCTAATACTAAAGGATCTTTTAGATTAGATGGTGGGATAGAACATTAAGGACTGAAAGTGAAAGAAGGAAAACAACCTAATTTCTATCTATAGTTCAGGCCAGAGGTCATTTAACTCCAGACCTGCTTGGACATACTCTAAGGCAGCTGTCAAAGAGACAAAGGGGCTGCTTATAGATCGGACCAGAGGTTATTTAACTCCAGGTCTGCTTTAGCAAATCCAAAGGAAAACAGATATAAATTTAACAAGGAAACATCCAAGCAGCAAACCCCCAAGTTCATACATCATCCAGTAGGCAACAACATCCGCTGCACTGGTTAAACCATATGGATTCACTCTTAGATACACATAAGGCGGAAAACATTAAAGGTAGGGAGAGCAGGAAACATAGGGCAACTAGCAAGGGTGAGTCCTATGTTATATTTCTGTTGCCTACCAGAAGAACATGAAACAGCATGAAAATGTAATAAACAAAGTTAGGGAAACATCACCAATAGTAATAGACCAAGATCCTGTGAAATGTGCTTGATTAATTGATGAAAAACCAGTCATGTAAAATTAGCTCAATGGCTGTTACAGTCCAGAATTTCTCCTCCCAGCCTATTACATACAACTACTCTGCTATTCTCTCCCAAGACTATTCTAACAGTCAAAATAGATCCTTCTAACAGCAACTGCGCAGCAAGGCAATAACAACCTTTTCAATATGTTCTCGGGAATTTCTTATAGGAGAAGAGGAAGAAAAAATAGTAGGTGAACAATTGAATGAGTCTCATTAAGATGGTAAGGCGGAAGTGTTCACGCCCATACCACTTAATGGCAGAATGCAGCGCTGTATGTACTCTGTAGGCTGTTTGGATGCCTCTGTCAGGTCGGATTTTGACCTCTGGTGTTTTGTGAAGTCCTTCTGGAATAAATGAACTGGTGGATGATCTGCAAGGTTTCTCCATTCCTCCTACCCACCGCCTGACTGTCTTAAATGAGCTTCAGTCAGTGTAATTAATCATTTCAGGGCTCGAGGAGGCATGGATATTGCTATAGGAATGGTGTACGCCTGGAGAAAACATCCTGTTGATATAAAACACAAATAAGACTCTTTGCGTGCTTAAGTCTTCAAACTGTGCTTTGATCCTTTGACTGGAGGGGTTAAACATTAATTATGCCAACAACAGGCATAAACCCCTTCGAATTTCTTCTACTGGTCCGCTGACTCATGCTGAAACAGCCTCTCTATGCTATCTACACCATAAAATAAACTTGTTATGAACCTGGGCAGTGTTGGAGAAATGTTGTGGAGACCAGAGGAGTGGGGGCAGAACAGTGAAAACAGCAGAAATGCAAACGGAGGGGTGAAAACTCACGAACAATATGGTTTGGTGATATAATGCAGCGCAGACCATTAGGACCTCGTCTAGGAGTGGAAATCGACAGCGGAGATCAGTCGGATGGACGACCCTATGAAACATAACGGGATGCGGGACCTCCAATAGAAAACACGAAACTTTGTTTATAACCCAAAATACAAAGGAATCGGGTGAAAATATTATGAAAAGGCGCGGAAGCGAATGTAAGAGTGGGACCTAGCGGAGGCAGAGGGCGATCAAATCTTGACCGTTAGATCCTAGATCCAATGGTCGTTCAGGATCAAATCGGAGGATCGCAATCGGGGGGAGAAGGGGTGGCACATTCAAAAAGTTCTGATTCCGATCGGAGCGATGTTGCGATTAAGTGCCAACCATCAGATCTGGAAGGGAATGGGAGGCTGGGATTGAATCAAGAGACAGTGGGGAAGGCTTGCGATGGCGATCGGAAGGGGGTTTGCGATTGAGCGCTGGCCATCGGATTAGCTGGGAGACAAACGGTCGAGATGCAATCGGGGGATCGCAATTGGGAGTCAGACGGGAAGGTTTGCGATTGCGATCGGAAGGGAACTTGCGATTGAGCGCTGGCCGTTGGATCAGTCGGGAAATAGACGGATGGGATTGGACCGGAGGATCGCAATCGGAGCTTGGGCGGAAAGACTTGCGATCAATCGGAGGATGGAACGATCGGGGCGCGATCGAGCGCTGACCGTTGGATCTAGGATCAGATCAACAGTGCGCGTTCAATCAGAGGGAGAGCGCGATCGGGGGCCACAACATAAAACATGCGATCGTGATCGAAAGAGGTTTGCGATTGGTGCTCCGTCATTCGATTGAAACGACAGATCAACGGCTGAAAACAAGCCTCGGGCCTTGGTGTTAAAAACCAAATCGCATCGGATTTTTTGACTATTACAAAGGATTTTCGCACCCGCCCGACTTCCGATTGCGATTAGCGCTCGGGACTTAAGCGCTTGGTCTCAGCGCAAGGGCATGTGTGGGAAGTGGTTAGAAGGGGCTGGCGGTAAGGGGCTAAGGCCTATTATATGTTTTAAACGTGGGTTTTGGCCCATTTAAATGGCATTTTAAAGCCAGGGAAGGGAACGATAGAGCAGGAGAGGGGAAAAAGGCTAAACAAAGGGTAAGGGTAGGATTTTAAGGGGATTTTGGGGAAATTTGGAGGGTAAAAAGGGAAAATAGAAGGGGAGAAAAAGGGATGAGAAACAAAGGCTTAGGGGTAATGAAATAAGAGGGAAAAGGAGGCCTTTGGGAATTTCTTCCCAAACAGAGGGGCTTTATGATGGAAATCAGCAGAGGGGATTTTTCAAAGGACAAAGGCAAAGGGAGGCTTCAAGGATGATGTGTTTTCAGGGGAAATGCATTCCTTGAAGGCTTAACAATGATCTTAGCCCCCTGTTTTGCTTGTCAAAAATTTATAGGGGGGCTAACAGTTTGAGCTTAGCTAGCCCAATGAAAGGTGCCTTAGGGTCTCTTCGATCAAACCTCTCACAAAATTTCTTGTGAAATATGAATATGCAGTCACATTGGCATAACCCAATGTAGAAATTCCATGAAACCACTAACCGTGTGCTTCACCCTCAAGGTGCATCATAGCTATTTTGATGGCCTCCATCTTCGGTACTTGGTTCAGCTGGAAGTAGATGTATATATTCTCTACCCATGATTTGGAAATGCATTTTGATGACCCATCAAAGTTGGGTAAGAAAAATATGCCCATATTCTGGTGTATATCATGATTCTGTATGAATCCTCCACGTCTATTGTGATGTCAAGGTCTCAAATTGTCCTTGATCTGAAAAAAATCTTCAAAGATAAAATGGTCCTTAAATCTCTAAGATTGAGACTCATACCTAAGAAAATAACCTTCAAGAGTTTCTTTTTCTTGAAACCCTCCATTTCCCACTACTAATAATGTAGGCACTGTAGAGCATTGGGAAACATGTTTCTTTAATGGTTTATCACTCCAGTGATGAGAAATTTCAGAACCCTCTCCATGTAGAAACCCTTTAGGGGATACTTTGTGTCTATCCATCCACATCTCCTTTATTTCTCTTGCAATGTCTTGCATAGTTCGAAGAAGAAGCTGAGGGAACTCCTTCTCCTCATCTTCTCCTGATAAAGGGGTTTTACCCTTGTCTTCTTTATCATCTATATAATCATACCTCGGGTTTCATTTGAGACACCTCTTCTCTCTATCTGTGAGAGGACCTCCTTATTTTAATGACATACTAGCTTAAGATGCACAGGTTGAGCCAAGATTATGCTCTGATACCACTGTAATATTCCCAAATGGGAAATGCAGCAACATAAGACATAAGAATGGAAAGTAGCAATGAAGATCAATGCATAAACATGAGAGAAAAATATGGAGCGATTTTTTTAATCATATTAGCAGCAAAATGGTGGAATACAATGAGGCACAAATCATAAAACATGAACCAACAAGCCTCCAATAGATAAATCCCGTCAAGAATGAGGTGTTGCTACTAGGAAAAATACTGGAGAGATTATACAATGAATTCATAAAGTGTACAACTACAACATATGAATATAAAATAACAAAAATGGATGATACATGCCTCAAAAGATAATATACATGAAGATCAACGCTCTATAACAACCTCCAACAAGAACCGAAGAGATTTCCAGAAAATACACCAATATACAAAAGGTGAACCAAATCCCTAGCGCTGAAGATTCACTGCACATGAATAGCTGGAAAAATGTGGCTGATCTGATATAGCATAGAATGAAGCCTCCTCCAAATATACTCTCTCCAAGTGAAAGGTTGATCCCTTCACTAGAAAACCTTCTCCCCAAATGGTGTACTGAAACCACCCCTGCAACTCTTCCCTAAAATAATGCAGCCCAAGAATAAAAATGTGATGTAGGGGAAAATAATAATGTGTCCTGGCACAAAATTCTATAATAAGACTCAACGTCCTTGCTTACTAGCCTCCCAATGGAAGGAAACCTTCCTCCACAAAAATCTAGCTCAAAAATCACCCAAATGAACTCTCCACTACTGCACCCTGCAACACAGCACAACCCTCTATAGAAACTATGTTTTAGAAGAAATATGGAGCTTTTCCTGATGCCATAATGTCAAAATATAATGCATATATTTCTCCTGAGTAGGCAGTCGAAGTCCTTCGAGAATGAAGGTGGGATTCCCGTTTGGGAACACCCTGTGCTAAACAACACTGTGATCTTCGCTAAACAGTTGAAGAGAGAAAATATTCATACAGACCATATCAAAATAATAATCTAAAACATATCCTCTATGGATTCCATCCCCTTCCTTATATAATTGGTGAGCTTCCTTGACCTTGGCCCCACTCATTTAAGTCACTACTTCCATTCATGGAGTCTCCCTCCAAAACAGCGCTGTCCCTCAATGAATGCCACTCCTTCCATGACAGCATTGTTGATTTGGTCAAATTTGACCCAATCGACATGCTCCAACCCATTTTCACACACAAGGGTGCTCAATTAAGCTACTAAAATGATATCCATTCACATTAAGAGTGATTTTATTCCTACTAAGGAGATTTATGGGCGTCTATACCCTCGTTTTCATCAAATTAAGAAGAAAAAACAAAAAATAATATTCCAACTAGCTTATAGCTAATTGGGAATATTACAAACACTATTCTCAAGATAAAGCTGACAAAAATTGTGAATTGGTAATATGATGCCTTTTTTTATTGATGCGTCATTTTCTTCACTTTTCTTTATTTTTTGCGTTAATTTCCTTAGCATGAAAATTTGTGTCCCTTCACCTCCCTTTTGTCCTATTTTCCTTTATTAATAAGTAAATTCATATGATTTCCTATTTTCCTTTGTCAACGCCTTTTAAAATTTCCATGGGCATAAATACACCAAAAAATATTCCTACTATAGTTCTCTCCCAACACTCAACTCGGAATACGTGTCCGATGACCTTGGTCTTATTTTACCTTTATTATCCTTTATTACATGAACTTTAACCTAGGGCTACTACAAACCCCTCCCCCTTAGGGGAACACCATCCTCAATTTTTTATAACACCTATGACAACAAAACTGCTAAAACCAAAATATACAACCTATCGAGATTTATAACATAGCTCGATGCAATATTTACAATGACATCCAGCGAAAAACAAAACAATCATACCACTTATTGGAGCTTTATAACCATGCTCATCATGGTATCTATAATCATATACATATATAAATATACAAAAAACTAATTTTCTTGAACTAGAGAATAATGAAGGATACAAAGCCTGCATCTGATCAACCATATCCATATTAGATTCATCAGGCCCCAAGTGCTTCCATTGCACTTTAAATTTATCTATTTCTTGGTTTTGGAGCATGAGATATCTCTACTCGAATATGCATTGTGGTTATGGATGGAATTATCCCTTTGATTCAACCTACAATATAGACCAATCAATCACATGATGAACATCCTTGACATATATCTTAAGTAATCAAACATGGAAAAAAACATGGAATTTCATTTTCAGTGATCGTGAAAGTTTGTAGTCGTAGTGAAAGTCTCTGAGCCACTAGTCGAATCCTCTCAAGGATCTCAAAAGGCCTACAATATCGAGGTTCCATATTCGAACATGATCCAATCCTCAAGAATATCTTCTTGGAATTGATGTGCAAGTACACATGCTCCCTGACCTGAAACTTTTTGAATGCCTTTTTTTATCTACATAAATATTCTTCCTCTCATGTGATGCCTATAAATTCCTTTGGATAACCTACATTTCTTGGTCCATTTATGATGGAATATCGGGTCCAATTGGCACCCTCTTCATAGGATTACTCTAGTTTATAGGAATATTACAACTCTTCCCATAAAGAGCCTCAAATGGAGTCATCCTCAATGACTATTGATACCCATTGTTATATGGGAACTCCACTAGAGGAATACATTACTCCCACTTCTATTGTTGATGCATTACATACATCCTCAATATGTCCTCAGTAATCATGTTGACCCTCTATGTTTCTTCATATATATCTAGATTATAAGTTGTACTGAAATCCAACTCTGTGCCCAAGCTTGTAAACAAATCATTCCAAAACGTGGAACTAAATATGGAATCTGTCTCTGATATAATGTTATTGGGAACACCATGCAACCTAATGATCTCCTTGAATAATATATGAGCTACCTAACTAGCTAAATTAGTAGAATTGAACACAATGAATTGAGCAACCTTACTTAACCTTTCAACCACAACCATGATGGAATCATGTTGCTTTGATTTTATGAAAAAACCTGTAATGAAATCCATGGAAATGAACTCTCATTTCCACTCTGGAATTGATATCGGTTGAAGTAAATGAATTTCATTCTTACACTATGATTTTACCTACCGAGAATCCAAACATCTAGTGAAAAACACAAACACCTCCTTCTTCAAAGTTCATCCAATGGTAGAACTTATTAACTGTTGGAAATGCCTTCTAATATCATCGGTGACCTGAATGAGGCCTGATGTAAAACTCCCTCATCATAAGCTTCTTGAGCTCACTATCATCTGACACATAAATCTTGTTCCTAAATATTACCAAGCCATTTTTCGTGAGATGATACTCCTCATCCCTATCACCTTCACCCTGATACCTATCATCATGTTGTCCTACCTACAAGATCTGTTGTTGCAAATTTGTCCCATAAGAACTCATTGTTGCAATCTAAGTCACCTATACTCTTATTCTAAGATCATATACAACCCTTTCCTCCATTCCCTTAATGTATCTACTATTGAATTCAAACTCACTGGAAGTCACCAACCATCTAGATTTCTTGGCATTCAGATTAAGTTGGTAAAATAAGTACCTCAGTTCGCTATGATCACTCATCAAGAAGAACATCCTAGTAACAATCTAATGTCTCCACATCTTCAATGCATGAATGATAGCTTATGTGTTAATTTTGGACAACTAGGTCCAAACTCCATGTTGTGATGCTCAAATTAAGATACCAATAATTTTATTGGACTCCTCTTTTGGAGATGTGCAAGATTGATCTAAAGATCATCTTAATCCAATGAGCAAACCATGTATTTTGAATTTATTCAAAATATGTGCAGGTTGGCCTTAAGGTTTTGTGCCCCAACAATTGTATCACACACCCTCATTGATGGATATATATTGGTCAATGTTGGAATAAATTTTCACTCATCTCATCCTCACACATTTATCTCTCCTCATCTGATTGGTTTGATGACCTTGGGGTATCTTCTCTCCAGGTCGGAAATTTGAAGCAGCAATACATTTCTAATTTTGGTTTATGATTTCTATAGCAAAATTTGACTAGAGTTGACTTTGGTCAATGCAAGGTCAAAAATTCGAGAAACACCCCCAAAATTTTGATTTTCCAAATCCACATTTTTTGGCACTATTCCTGAGGCAAGATGTTGACTTTTAATTTTTGCATTGACCTAGTTGCTGCTGTTGTTTGTGTTGACCGTTGACTAACATCGTTGAATTTTTGGGTTGAATTTTGAGTTGACTGTTTGTTTGTCCTAGAGGGAAAGGTAAAAAATTCTAGAAACACTCCCAAAAGTTTGATTTTCCAAATTCACATTTTTTGGCACTATTCCTAAGGCAAGATGTTGAGTTTGACTTTTCTGCATTGACCTAGTTGCTGCTTCTATTTTCGTTGACCGTTGACTGATAGCGTTTAATTTTTGGGTTGACTTTTGAGTTTAATTTTTGGTTGTCCTAGAGGGTTGTGTGACATTGATGGTTGGATGAAAATATTGAATCTTTCCTGGTTGAAGCATCCTGTTGATCGCTGTAACGCAGAAACAAACTTATATATTTATGGCTTGTCTTCTGTCGATCTACTGGTATGTTCTATCAGCATTTTACATTATTTTTCATGTGATTTCTCACTAATATTGGGAAAAAAATTAAATTTTCATCAAGCATAGAACATCTACATAAATTTGCATGGTATCGGAGCTGAGGTGAAGAAAAATCCCTAGTTTGTAGCAATCATCGAAGAAGAGGATGGGTTCCTCAGACTACAATGGCATTAAGGCTGATGACAAAATGACTGGGAAGGATGACTTCCATGCTTGGAAGATGAAATTGGATCTTAACTTGGAAGGCCAAGATGTCATGGAATACGTGCAGGGTAAAATCCAAGAGCCTCCATCCAGTCCAACCGATATTGCCAAAACAAAGTATAAGAAGGGGGAAATCAAAGGAAAGTTGATGATCAAGGACTCAATTCATAAGATTCTGGTTGCCTACATCTTTGATATGGGCACATCCAAGGAGATGTATGGTAACTTGGTCAACATGTTCAAGGCAAAAAATGCGAATCAAGTCCTATTCTTCAATAATCAATTGAAGAATCTGAGGAAAGGCAGGGATGAGTTTGTTCAATCATATTTTCTGAAGCTAGCCGAGATCAAGAACAATATACTAGCTATTGGGGACACAATAGATGATCAAGAGATGATATTCACCGCACTTAGAGGGATCTCATCCGAATAGCATGTGCTCAACCATACCTTTCTCAATAACAATTTTATACCTGAATTTGATGAAGTACTATCGAGATAAGTACAAGAAGAGACAAGGATGAAGGAGTATGAAAATGAAGGAAATGTTGCCTATGTTGCTCATTCTAGAAAGAAGAACTTTGGTGGTCCAAGGAATAAAGGAAGAGCAGGGTCCCAAGGAAAGAAGGGAAAGTGCTACAGTTGTCATAGGCCAGGTCACTATGCTAGAGAATTCCCTTTCAAGAAGGATTCTCCTGATGATGATGATAAAAAAAAAAACTAGAGGAATGGAAATCAAAGGAACAACGGGTTCAAGGGAAAAAGGAAGGCTCCCTCCGGCAGAAATGGCCAACCTTTCAAAAGGTTGAAAAATTCCAAGTATGAAAAATCAAATGTTGTCGATAAAAGAAAAGAATTCATTCTTGTATCTACCCTCTCTGCTACATCTCCACCCGACACTATGGATGTCTGGTTGATAGATAGTGGTGCCTCAAGGCACATCACTGGGTTCAAGGAAGAAATTTATGATATGGTTGAGAAGGATACTAATATGGAGATTATCCTTGGAGATAATTCCACATATCCCATGAAAGGGACAGGGATTATGACCCTCCACTTGTCTCAAGATCATGTCCTCCACTTGCAGGATGTACTCTATGTACCTAATTTGAAGAAGAACCTTGTGTATATATCCGCCATGGAAGACAAGGGTTTCAATGTGGCATTCATTGATGTGAAGCTTTTGCATCTAGAAGAATATATTAAAGGAATATATCACGATTAGGCTTAGACTTGATACACTCTACCAGGTTGGAGGAATTCCATTGGGAGACATGTGATACTATGGCACTAGAGGTCTAGACACCTTCACTACAAGGTCCTTCCCGAAGTAAGGAAAGTAGTGAAGGGGATGTCCGAGTTTTCAAATAATCAAGAAGGTGTATGTTAGGGTTGTGCCGAAGGAAATCATCAAAGGGGACCTTTCCCCTCAAGTGTCTCAAATTCATCTGATGTCCTACAATTGATACATTTTGATCTATCTAGGATGCTTCCTGTGACATCCTTGGAAGGATGTTATTATTATATGACATTCATAGATGAATTATCTCGAAAAACTTGGATATATTTATTGAAGAAGAAGGATGAGACTTTCATGTGGTTCATTACCTTCAAAGCCTTGCTGGAAAATATGACAGGGAGGAAGATCAAGATATTGAGGACCAATAATGGCACTAAATATGAGATGACTGAGTTCAAAATTTTTTGTAGAGAAGATGGCATCAAGAGGGAGACCACAACTATCTATACTCTTGAGCAGAATGGCATTGCTGAAGGAAAGAATAGAACCATTGTGGAAGTTTCTCGTGCCAGCTATGTGACCAGGGTCTACTGAAGTTTCCATGGGGAGAAGTTGCGAACACTGCTTTGTATATACAAAGCATTTGCCCACATTCCACTCCAGACTCCAAAATTACTGAAGAGGTTTTATATTGTAAGAAACCTGACGTCTCACATTTTAGAGTTTTTGGATGTCCTGTTTATTTTCATCTGCCGAAATAGAAGAGGAGAAAGCTGGATGCCTCTGGGAAGAAGAGAATGTTTGTGGGATACAATGACACTTCGAAGGCCTATAAAGTCTATGTTCCTGGTCAAAGGGAAGTGGAAATATTCCACGATGTCACCTTTAATGAAGATGCTTCTCTAAGGAAAGTAGTCAATCTTCCGAGATCCGAGGAAGATCATCAAGCAAGGCTTGGAAATCAAGAAGAACCAAAGGATGAGACAATGCCTGATGATAAAGGACTGATGGACCCGATAGATCCACCTCCTTCAATAGTGAAGAGACCATCATGGCTCAGGGACACTCTCAATGATGTGAAGGGAGATATGGCCTCAAGGGGGACACTCCCTGTAAGAAATAAGCTGAATAGATACCAAGGGTATCTAGCAGCCATGAGTATTGTTTTATAATCTTAGCCTGGATCTTTTGAGGAAGTCGTAAAGCATCAAGTATGGAAGGATGCTATTCACGAATTATGAGTCCATAATGAAGAATGATGTCTAGGATATGGTTCCAAGACCAAAGGACAAAGTAGTTGTTACCTAGAAATGGCTCTACAAGATCAAGCATGGATCTGATGGAAGTGCTGAAAAGTTCAAGGTAAGATTTGTTTCCTGTGGCTTCTCTCAAAAGGAAGGCATAGACTATGATGAAATATTTGCACCTATGGCCCGATATACCACCACCCAATATATCATAGCCCTTACTGCTATGTAAGGATAGAGTCTTCATCAGATTGATGTAAAGACCGCAATTTTGTATGGTGCGATAAAGGAAGAAGTGTATGTGGAGAAACCTCTAGGTTTCGCAGTCCAGGATCGAGACACCCATGTTTGCAGGTTAAGGAAAGCCCTCTATGGGTTGAAGCAAGCACCGAGACCTTGGTACGAGAGGATAGATAACTACCTGATGAAGTTGGGATTCACTTGTAGTAATGATGATCCAAACCTTTACTTGAAGGCTGATAGAGAAAAGCCTCTCATTCTGGTGTTGTATGTGAACGACCTCTTCCAGACAGGTGTTGAACCTCTCATTAATCAATGCAAGAGGGAGCACGCTGCTGAGTTTGAGATGAAGGATCTAGGACTGATGCATTACTTCCTAGGTCTGGAGGTCTGGCGGAGACTTGGTGAGATTTTCCTTTCTCAAGGAAAATACATTGTGAAGCTTCTGAAAGATTTGGTATGGTGGACAGTAAGTCCGTGTTGACACCAATGGAGCTCAAATTTAGGAAGTTGAGTGGCAGCATTGTTGGGCCCATACTAGAAAATCCTACTAAGTATTTTAAACTCATAGGGGCCCTTATGTTTTTACTGAACACCCGTCCGGACGTATGTTTTGTAGTGAACACTTTGATTCAACATATGGTTGAGCCTCATCACATTCACTGGGTTGGTGCCAAGAATATGTTGAGATATCTTCGAGGAACGATAAACCATGGGCTGAGATACACTGTCGGGAGCATTACATTCCATGTATATACTGATGCCGATTGCGTTATCAGTGTGGTGGATCGTAAGAGCACATCAGGATGCTGCTTCACACTTGATTCTGTTTTGATATCATGGATGAGCAGGAAGAAGAAGTCAGTGGCCTTGAGCATCGTGGATGTCGAATACATTGCAATGAGTATGGCCTGTTGTGAAGAATTTTGGTTGTGAAATCTCCTTAGTGAGTTGTTTGGCCATGTGCTAGATACCACCGTGATACTTTGTGATAACCAGAGTGGTATTTGGTTGTCCGATAATCCCGTGTTCCATGACCGATCCAAGAATATTGATATCAGGTACCACTTTATCTAAGATATGATATAGTGAGGCACCATAATGCTCAATCATATAGGAACTGATGAGCATGTCGTAGATATTCTCACAAATATTGGTATCGTGGAACCACCCTATGCTGAGGGTCATGTTGGACGATGAGATCTGGGATCTTTGGGGGGGGCTTTGGGGATAACTTCTCAGAGCTATAAGAAACCACAGGGCTAGTCTTTTCGAACCTTGTTGGTGTGCTTCTTCCCTACCATTGTGATGATTGAGTTGGTTCACCTTTGATTATCTATGCCCCATATGCATCCTACCCATTGAGTTTAGGGCTCATGGAAATTACATCTCATTTGGCAAGTGAGGTGGGAAATGCTAGAGAATAGTAGCAAAGACTAATGGATGCATTAGATATTTTCATACTAGCTATCTAGGATGGCATGGTCCAACTAGTTGATCTGGGATCAAGTATTGTGATGTTTCAAACCTCCAACTGACTTCGGGATAGGTAAACCAAATTCAGGCTGGTATGAGACTCTTTGTGAGTTATATAAAGGTTTCGGACCTCTGGGCTGAATATGTGAGCTGGGAATGATGCCTTTATGACTGACCCATTTCTGTTCTAAAATACAGAAGCCAGAAAAGAAAGATACGGTGGGATGACGCACAGTGTTTGGATTTCACAGGTGGATGGAGTTCTCCCTAGTTGAGAGGGAGTGTTAATTTTGGACAACTAGGTCCAAAATCCATGTTGTGATGCTCAGATGAAGATATTAATATTTTTATTGGACTCCTCTTTCGAGGAGGTGCAATATCGATCTAAAGTTCATCTTAATCCAATGAGAAGAAAAATTATTTTTAATTTATTCAAAATATGTGCAGGTCGACCTTAAGGTTTTTTTCCCCAGCAATTGTATCACACACCCTCAATATATATTGATCAACATTGGAGGAAATTTTCACTCATCTCATCCACACACATTTCTCTCTCCTCATATGATTGGTTCGATGACCTTGGAGGCTCTTCTCTCCACACGTGGGAAATTCCAAGACACATCACATTTCTGATTTCGGTTTAGGGTTTATACAAAAAAATTTGATGACCATTGAATTTGGTCAATGCAAGGTCAAAAAAGACCTGAAACTCTCCCAAAAGTTTGATTTTCCAAATCTGCATTTTTTCACACTATTCCCGAGGCAAGATGTTGAATTTGAATTTTTACCGTTGACCTAGCTGCTGTTGCTATTTTTGTTGACCGCTGACTAACAATGTTGACTTTTTGGGTTTAATTTTCAGTTGACCATTTGGCTATACTAGAGGGTTGTGTGACATTGCTCATTGGTTGACCATATTGAGACTTTGTTGGTTGAAGCATCTTGTTGACCGCCATAACACACCAACACACTTAAAGATTTCTGGCTTTTCTTCTGTTGATCTACTAGTATGCTCTATCAATGTTTTACTTTATTGTTCATGCGATTGGTGACTGATATTGGGAAAAAAAGTGAAGTTGCATCAAGCATAGAACATCTACATAAATTTACATGATGACTCAATATCATGAGTCACGTAGTTCTAATGATGGTCATTCAACTTCCTTGACTCATAGCACACAACCTGTCCTTCTTGCATCGGAACTCCACCAATTCCTCTCATGTAGGAATATGTGGAAATAAAAAAATATTTATCAAGATATGAAATCTTCAAGACTAGATAATTTGTAAGAAAATACTTCAACTACTAAAAGCTAGTGGCACAATTCTTAGTCCATTCAAAATTTTTCCTTTTTATATGAAACGATGTAATAGGATAGGAAATCCATGACAATTTTGTGATGAACCTCTTGTAATAACCTACTAGTCCCATGAATGATCTAATCTAATACACATTGCTTAGAGTTGCCCATTCCATGATAGTTTTAATATTTTCCCAGTCCATTATTATCCCTTCCTTGAAAGAAATATGTCCCAAGTAATGAACTTCAGTCTGAAAGAAGTTATACTTACTGAGTTTGGCATACAACTGATTCTCTTTCAACAATATCAATATTTCTTCCAGGTTCTGTTGGAACGGGTTCCCTAACCTACATTTTTGGTACAATTTTGTTAAATTCGGTCCTGCGTAGGGGTTTTGGGGTGGGTCAAAGCCCCTAATGTTTGTAATGGGTTAAAGGATAGCTCTAGGGTCTGCAAACAACATTTTGTAGACCATCAGATAATAAAGGATAAGTTGTTATAAATAGATAAATATTTGGGTTACCTAGATAATAAAGTTTATAGATTGATGCTACATGCGAACTATTAGATCTGTTTGGGTTGTTTTGGGTAAGGAATCATGTTGGCTGTGTGCACAAAGATCCTTAGTCCTGCTGTGTGTGGGCCCCGCTAGGCTGTGCATGGGCTATGTTTTAGTTTTAAGTTGGTATGAACGTTAATGAATGCGAAGTATCATTAAAATATATCTATGTAATTTGAATTGGTCATGTTTACTATTGAAGCACATATGTGACGCCTTTTTAAGATGTGCATGTATCTGTGTTCTGGAATTGGCATAAGTATATCTGTGATATGATATTGGTTATGATTATAGTAATCTGCTAAGATATTTGGTAATGTTCACGTGGATGTGACTATGACTGATTAGATCTGATAGCCTTGTATGGTTATATGTTGATTACATTGTTAAATAGTTGTTAATAGACTCATTCTATGCAAACCTAGTAAGTTATAACACATATCTGCCTTGACTTACCTACTCTCTCTCTGGGTGCAGAAACCTGGTTCCAACACCCTCCCATACTGCTTTGGGTGAGACCTTGGCCTGTGCAAGCAGGTCATTGCCGAAAAGGCCAGTAGTATAGGCGTTTGTTGGCAAACCTTAACCTTCGAACCTAGGTCAGGACCCCTCAAGCCAACAAATGGTTTCGTTGCCATGACCAAGAGAATTTTGAGAGAGAGATCAGGTAATGCCACGAGGTCCTTGGAGACCTGAGAGGGTGGAAATTGAAGATTTTTTTGAAATATAGATTCAAGAATTTTCTGTGAAGGAGAATCGTAGCACAAAATTGACAGCTAAGAAGTGGAAGAAAAAGTACATCATCACTAAAGTCTATGAAATTTTCTATGTAACCTTTGTGCACGAGCTTCCGAAGTGGTTGGAAAGGTTCGTATAATTCTATATGTGCTGGAAGGATGATCAGGTTACGCAGTGGACACCAGAATTGATTCAAAAAATGGAAGGGACTGACAATACAATCACCCGTATAGTAGATCACTGGATAGATAGCGTTCTAGGAGGATTCATGACAGAATTTGTAATCGATCTATTCCTATCCTATTATAAACTAGACCAGAGGTTCTTCAATGGTTTTCGGGGTAAGTTCTTGAAACATTACCATTATAAATCAAAATATTACTGTGCGAAAAGGGAATTCCCTACAGCCACACCGAGCGAATGACCTCTGATCTGAGAGAGAGCACAACACGAAGTGGTAAGTACTACCAAACTAATCAAGAAGGAGATAGATCCATCTACATTCTATTAAGACAGTCGATTGTGCATAGTCCTCTAGCTACACAACCTTCAAGTCAGCACAAGGGTAAGAACTCACCAATACCTTCGTCACCACCAGAAGACAATATGGCCATGCACATGAAGCTATCTACCTTCAATGGTGTAGGGGATAAAGATATGGACCGATTTTGGTTTGTTGCAGAATCAATATGGACTGCGTAGAATGTGGCTACTAGTGTTGTAAGAGAGCACATCTATCACTCGCCTTTGAAGGTAGGGCCTTGGATTGGTATATGGGGTACGTATGACAACACACGAATCCATCTATTCAGGAGATTAAGACAACGTTAAAACAACAGTTTCAGAAGCCTTAGTCCCATTCTCAAATAGTGGTCAACTTGAAAGACTTTAGAAAATGACCCACTAAGTCGGTATGGGAAGCTAATCAGTAGTTAAAAAAATGTTATCAGATATGGGGAATTTTAGTATGATGATAGGAAACACAAGGAATGGTTTATCGCTATGTTGCTGTCTGACCTCTATGGAGCTATGGGCCAACAGTTGATTGAAACAAAAGAGAAGGGCTTGAATATTGCTATGAAACTAGAAGCTGCACTGAGGGAAAATGCTCAGTTTGGGGTACAACAGATCTAGGGATCATTGGAGGCAATGCACCTTGAAATATAAAACCTGCAGAAATAATGGGGGAAAGAAGCTAGTCCATACATATGGTGCATAAGATGTAAGGTGTCTGGCCATACCAAGTAATAGTGTCCTCTACTGGAATATTACATGCAGACTGAGGGACTTATCCCATTGCATCCTAAGGAGGCTGTCAGATGAAGTGGTCCAATGTTATGTGGCATTGATTTTCATGTTGCTAAGCTACATAATAATCACCACTGTCCCCATCTTGGTGCTTATGTTCCAGAATTGAGGCAGGAATGGTGTCGATTATGCTCCTCTGTGGGGCATTATGAGAATAACTGTCAGACCTATGACTTGATTATAGATCAAGGAAACCTATACAGGGTATAGGCTGATCCTTCTTCACCACTATTCCCCCCAAGCAAAGGAGGCTCCCCAGCCAGGTGTAGGGGAGGGGGAAGGGGTGGAGGTGCAGGTCGGGGAAGAGGACAATTGATCTTTTACAACTGTGAGGAGATAGGTCACTTTGGACGGGATTGTTCGAACCCTATGAGACAATATTGCTATTATTGTAGACAACTTTACCATGTGATTGAAGAATGTCCAATTTTGATAGCAAAAATGCAGGAAAAACAACGGACACTTACACAAAACGTGTAGAGGGCTAGGGCAGAACCACATGATGAAGGAAGAAGTATTAGTGTCATAACACATAGTGGCATGGCTACTGGGGGAGCTAAGGAAAAATCTAAAACTGAACCTGTAATCCCAAAAGCAGTAGTCAAATAGGAAAGCTTGGACCTACCGAAGGAAAAGGAAACCTTCGTCATAGCTTGAAAATAATTTACTAAGGATGAGGCACCTATTTCAAAATATCCAACAAACCTAAGAATAGACGACGAAGTTAAACCATTTATACAGGCATGTATGAAGCTTCTACCCAACCAGAATGCAATGGAAAATATGCAAGCCCTAATAGACAGCTGCATAGAGAAAACTAACCCTCCCCCAGAGGTTAAGGTTGTGCACAAACTCTACAAGCATAAGAAGCGCACTGGTCAGTAAATCCGGCTAACATCAGAGATTGGCGACTATGAGATGGATTATGTTACTTTGGAACTAGGATCAAATGCAAGCGTACTACCCAAGAAAACTTGGAAGTGGATGGGAGAGGCTAAGTTGGAATGTTCTACTATCCAGCTGCGCATGGCCAACCAACAGAAGATCATACCATTGGGGAGGCTGTCAAATATTATGGTATATATCGCAAGAGTTAAGTTCCACGCTGACTTTGAGGTAATTCATATTGTGGAAGATGCGGAACCCTATCCTACACTCCTAGGATTGGATTTGGAAATAGACATGGAAGGTATCATCAACCTAAAGAAAAGGATCATGGTGTTTGAGAATGAGGGCACAAGGGTGATAGTCCCACTAGACCCTACAGAAGGAGAGTAGTATACAGAACACATGCGCGAAGAAGAGGATGTGGATCACATGTACATGTTAACTGCTTGAGACGAGGATTGGATCAATCCTACGACTGATTGTGTGCCTTCTTGGGAGAAGGACAATGAATGCTTCTCTGAATCGGACAAGGAGATAGATAATTGGAAAAATTAGTGACGTGATGTATCTATGTTGTGATGCCTTAGAATCAAAAATAATTTCTCGTGGATATCCTTCGAGTTAAGAGAAATGCCCTACTTTGATGGTTTTGCTAGTATTAAAGAATTTTTGCGAGCATTTGAAGCTTAAGCCCCAAGGGAATGAAGGATATGGGCCCTTAATATAGCCATGCGTGCAACCCATGCAAGGTGGTGGGAAATGCATAAGGGGACATTCTAGGATTGGGAGGAGTGTCGTGAAATGATGGTCCTACGGTTTGAACCCCCGGCTCACCTGTGCATAAAAAATTTCCTTGGCCTAGGGGACCTACGCGAGCACTTATCCATATGGATGGAGAAATGGTGTGAATGAACTACGAAAGCATGATTTCAACTGTTCATTCATGCCTTGGGGCCAATACCCACTGTATGGTATTTAGATTCAGAACTACACCAGTGCACCCACCACTGGGAAACGCTGAAGGATGACTTTGTAGGGACATTGGCTTGGGAGGTGGAACAGAGGCACTCGACGAATCTCTGCAGGATATAGATGCCTTAGTATTTTATGACTCATGCCCTTGCATAGAAAATGGGGCACCAACATGGGAAACACAAATGCAGGATATTGTCAATTGCCGCAATTTATCAATGGAGGAGTGTGATGAAGACCCGCGAAATGTCTCTATCCCAGAGTCGGAGGGAGAGCGTGCAATTTCTGGACCCCCACTGTAGATCGTCGATGTCACTAAGCCTCTGAGCTACGGGAAGTCAAAATTGGAATGAAGTAGAAGCCTAAGATATCTAAAATTGGGGACTATTGGGATGATGATACCATAGGAAAAGTTGCAGAACTCCTCATAGAATACCAGGACTTATTCCCGACCAAATTCTCAGAACTCAAAGGAATTACATGGGACATAGGGGTCATGCACATCAATTTAAAATTAGATGCGTGCCCTGTGAAGCAACACCCTTAAGGGTTGAAACCTAAGTACAAACAAAGTGTCAAGGAAGAAATCGACAAAATGATAGCTGTAGGTATCATCGAACTAGTCGAACAATCAGATTGGGTAAGTCCTATGGTGGTTTAGGAGAAAAATACTAAGGGTTAAATATGAATATGTCTTGAATTTCACAAATTAAATGATTCCTGCATGCATGATCCCTTTCCTACACCATTCTCAGATGAAATCCTGGATAGCATTGGAGGTTAGGAAGCATACGCATTTACAGATGGCTTGCCGGGCTACCATCAGATTAGGATCGTACCTGAAGATCGTAGAAAAAAATATGTTCACCACTGAATGGGGATATTTTGAATACAATTTCATGTCGTTTGGACTCAATAATTCCCCTACCATTTTTTTGCAGGTGGTGGTCACAGTATTCAAGGAATTAATCCACAAGTTTTTGGAGTTATATTCTGATGACTAGACCATCTCCGGGTTGGTAAAGAAGCACGTCTCAAACCTTTTCATGATGCTCGACAGTTGTATAAAGCACCATATTTCCCTGAATATCAAGAAGTGAATATTTTGCGTACCCTTCGGGATCTTGGTCGATAACATAGTTTGTCGACAAGGATTCATGGTTGATCCCGCCAAAGTAGCATTTATCATAAACCTAGTAGTACCTGCAACTAAGAAATAGCTATGCTCTATCCTCAGACACACATGGCACTATAGAAAGTTCATTCAAGGGTATGCATTCATCACAACACCTATGGAAAAAATACTAAAGAAGGATGTTTCTTTTTTTTGGGATGAGGAGTGTCAGAAGAGCTTCGAGCTACTCAAGGAGAAGATGGTCTCTCCACCTATTGTGATATTTTCTGACTGGGCAAAGGTTTTCCATGTTCACATAGATGTGTTAGGAATTTCCCTGGGAGCTGTCCTTATGCAGTCTGGCAACAGAGGCATTGACCATCCGGTCGCATTTTCTAGTAGGAAACATTCTGGTTTGGAGCACAAATACTCCACTATTGAGCAAGAGGGGTTAGCTATGGTATATGCCTTGGAAAAATACCAGTATTATCTGTTAGGAGGGCACTTCAAGATTTTTCCAGATCACTCTAAATTGAAGTACCTAGTGAATAAGCCTATGTTGGGGGGGGGGGGGGGAGGGGGGTGGGTGGAATCTATCGATGGCTACTTCTATTCCAAGAATATGACTTTGAGACCGTTGTCAAGCTGGGAAGGTTGAATGCTGGGCTAGACCACTTATCTCGAATTGAAAGGGGTGAAGACGGACAAATCCAGAAGAAGGATTGTTTGACGCATAGCTATTCGCTATTAAGGTAGTTGATGCACACTTTTCCAACATCATTCACTTGTTGACTATGGGGATTGCACCTACAGAGTATTCGGTACAACAGAAGAAAGTGTTGGTAACCTGCAGAATAGATTTTACCATCATCGGAGGCCATCTGTATAAGCTAGGAGCAACGAGGTGTTGTGAAGATATGTGTTGGAGCATGAAAGGTATCCCATATTAGCAAAAGCTCACAGGGGTGTAGCAGGACGTCACTACGTATGGAAAGAAAACACGTAGAATATCTTGAGGGATGGGCTATGGTGGCCCACACTGCATAGTGACTCTCATGATTATGGAAAAGCCTATGATGCGTGCCAATGGACAGGAAGGCCATCGCGCAAAGATAAAATTCTCCTGCAACCACAAATGACCCTACAAGATTTTGAAAAATGGGCCATTGACTTTGTTGGACCCATCAACGCTCCAGGAAAGAAGACACGCGCATGCTACATCATCACTACAACTGATTATGTAACTAGGTGGGCCGAAGCACAAGCTACAAAGGATTTCACTGCAGATACTGCCACACACTTCATTTTTTAGTAGATTCTAATGAGGTTTGGTTGTCCAAAGATCTTAATGAGCGATAGAGGTATGCACTTTGTTAATGAAACAAAATAGGCCTCGACTAAATAATTTCGGATCAACCATGTGAAAAGGACCCCGTATCATCCACAGGAAAATGGAGCTGTAGAAGCTTTTAATAAGATATTGGAGCAAGCACTAACCAAGGTCTGTAATGCCGATCGTAGCGACTGTGACGTGTGCATCTCGTTAGTCCTTTGGGCCTATGAAACCACCTGCAAGAATTTGACTGGGAAGACACCGTTTAGGATGTTCTATGGCAAGGATACCATTATTCCCATGGATTATATTGTTCCTATCCTGCCCATCGCGATCGTTACCAATATGGAAGAGTCTGATATCATGGAGGAACGGTTAGCACAACTTGTGGCCTTGGAGGAAGATTGTTTCAATGCTAACTTCCATCAGCAAGTTCAAAAGGCGGGGATAAGGCATGGCATGATCGAAATCTTCAACAAAAGACATTTTTGGATGGATAATTCGTCTTGCTATACGATATCTAGTTTGCAAAACATCCGGGGAAGTTCTGTCAGCACTAGTTAGGTCACTATATGGTAAAAAAATTACTGACGGAGGGGAAGTCCAGTTAACTATGGTGCATGGTAATATATTACTAGGCTATGTCAATGGCATTCAGCTCAAAAAATACCGGATCAAATTTCTATATGGCTGGAGTAGCTGTATGGGGTGGGATATGGGCAGAAAAAGGGATAAATGCAGGCAGAACCATGGTATGCGCAGGGATCAATTGCAGGTTTGGAGGGCCAGAGAGGTGTGTTGGGAGCATAGGGGTGTGTTCAGAACATAGGAGGTGCACTGGAAGTGCAAGGGTGCACTCAGAGCATAGAAGGTGCACTGGAAGCATAGGGGTAATCTACACCTGTGAAAACTAGCCATTGGAACAATAACACTGGGTAAAAAGCAAATTCTATCTTTGAAAGGAGTAGGTGGCCAGCAATTAATGAGGTGATTTCTGAGTATTTTTTATCTTTTACTTGATGGTAAGTTCTTGATAAGCTTCACCGAATCATTGGTTGATCTCCAAGACTATAAAAGTAGAAGGGTAGCTCAGAAGAAGGTTCTGTGTATCTTAAGCAGTTTGTGTTTTTTACGAGTATGTGATTATTGATCCTTGTTCATGTCTGAGCATGATTTACCCTTAGATAGTAGCCATCCTAAGTTCATCTTTCGCACGAGAATGACTATTTCTGATCCCACCGAATCTTCCCAGACTGTGGCCTCAACGAAGAAAGAGTCTGATGAAGTACTAGAAGTTAACCCTGAAGTTGAGGAAGTTATGACCACACCAAGCAAGGGAAAACAGAAAGGGAAGGAAAAAGGCCAAGGGTTGGGGAAAATTTTAAATTGGGTTGTAGGGAAGCCCTACACCTCCCCTCAGAATTTGAAATACCCCCAAATGGTGCCCGAGTCAGAGTCGCATAACCCTTTGAACCAACCTCTTTCTGCTCAGGCAGAGGCCTGGATCCTTGAACCGATAAACTAGCTGCCACCCTATGTCCAGCCTCATAGGCGCTTGATGCACACACCTAATAATATAAATGGCCTGTGCACCTATCTGCAAATTCTGCAGATTCCAGGAGGGGTCCCCATAATTGGAGACTCCTTTGGCAAGCTCCACTCGGTAAAATTCGATGACCACGACCTAGCCAATTTGGATGCCTTCCTAGAACTGGCACCTGAGCTATATCTTGAAAGGGTATTGGTGGATGATGTGTTGAAGGTGGTCGCCATGTTATGGGAAAGTGGATTGGTTGGTTCCGGGATATTAAACCTACTACGGATGCCTCATTTTGGCCACTACAACATCACAGACTGACTTGTGTGCCAGCTGCTTACCCTGGTCCATGATGGAAAATTATGGATACATGATAGAATTCCCATAGACATAGCACTCATTAACCATATCACTAGCCTGCCCATGAAAGGGCTAAATCCCATGGAATGTGTAGAGAAGAAATATGAACAGTAGATCGATGATAAGGTGCATGAGGATTATCGGCTGGAAAGAAACACTAGGGGGTTCATGATCAGCAGTATCAGTGACCCCAGTGTGCGCATAGGCACCTTGTTGTTAGCCTGCAAAATGATGCAAAATGCCAAGTTGCAACTGTCCCTGCATATGTAATTGACTTGGTTAGGCGCTGCGAAAAGGGGGTTTTCTACAATTGGTCCCAATTCTTGTGCAACGAATTTATGGAGAATGTGCGTGAGGCCTAGGATCAGGGAAAAGAATTCTACTACTCATGGATTCTAGCCCTCATCTCGTTGTTCACGTGGGAAGCCCCTAAAGTCTCAGTTTTCCTCGAGCTCGAGCTAGGTATGTGGGAGGGAGCGCAATATGCGAACTTGTGGGATTCAAAGGACATGTAGCTTATTGAAGATAATCAAGTCTTCTGGGTCCTATTTCAGAGCTACTCGTAGCTGCTATTAATTCCCAGCCCCACTTATCACCATCAATTCATGACAAGTACAAGAGCATCGCAACGTTTCAGGTGATAATGCATAATTTACAGGTTAGGGGCCGCAAGGATCTAGCATGTGTATCACTCCCATACATGGTTGCAGATGAGGAGATTGACCGCCTTATTTATGGTTGGCCTTCGCACTGGAAGCTTGGCTTGAAGTCAGGAGCAAAGGACACTGCAGGAACGAGTAACACAAAGGTCACCCCGCCCACCACCACTAAAGAGACTGGAGGACAGGGCAAGAGTGATGGGAAAGGGATGGATCCAGAACCATAGAAGGAAGGTCATGGTAAGAGTACTAGGAAGGGAGTGGACTTAAAAGCACAGAGGGGTTTGCAAAAGGATTCACAGCAGGATCTGGGCGCAAAAGGTATGGATGCAGGAGGTGCTGACTCCCCTCGAGGAATGAAATGGAATGGTGACCCTGCTAAGGGACCACAGAAGAAGCAATGCGCTCAACGATCGAAACGGGACGCAGGTGTTACTTTTACAAAGGATGACCTGGAGCAAATCCTGGACGTAGTCACCATTGCTACCGATGATAAATGGCTGGCTCAAGAAGAACAGCAGAAGGCCACAGTCAACACCCTCCAGGCTAAGATCCAAGCTTTGCAGCTGAATACTGACACCTTGCAAACAATTATGATCCTGGCAAGGTCGACCCCAGCAACAAGTAGTGCATTGATCAGTACAGCGGAAAGCCTCCTTTACCCTCTCCTAGGCGCAACCCTCATGTTGAGTCCACTCGGCTTAGGAGCGCAAGTCCAAGCCTATACAGAGGTACAATTAGACCTAGCCCGCCTGCCGCATGAACCATTATAGGTCCTCCACGCATCACTGTTCAAAGAGATTCAACACAGGGACCGATGAGTACACTAGCAACTCAGTACAATAGAACGGACGATAGAAGAAAAGACCGTTGAAGTATCCTAGGCACAGGTTGTATGTACCCTTACCACTATGCAATAGATAGAGTTGGAAAGCCTAATCAGTAGGCTCTGTGTAGATGTCATTGAAGATTTCCAGGCTTCTGCCACCCATCAGGCCTAGATGGAGGGGCTTGTTGTAGAACTCAAGGCTTCGAGGACCAAGATCCAGGCAGTCAAATCAGAGATGGAACAAAATATTATGGTCTTGCAGGCCAAATTATAGCCATAAATGCCACCATAGGTAAGGGCCCAGTGAGCTGTGTTGGTCACAAAGACCACTAATGTCGTCATGGATTAGATTTCTCAGGGCACAGGACTATTGGAGACAACTATGCAGTTGTGGACTAAGGTGCAACGGGATCCTCTCGTGCATGAACTGACTCAAATTCTGAACCAGAAGGAAAAATATTTTGAGCAACTGGAAGCCACTATGCGTACTTTGATTCCCACTCAATGCTTAACATGATTACGTACCAGCCATACGTTGAGATATGACATTGAAGAGCTTCACCAGAAAAAGAAGGTCCTCAGTGACCACCTTAAGCCTTAGGCTACTGAAGCCCTCAAGCTCTGTTAGGATGTTGATATGACAGTAAAGAAAATGAACCAGACTTTGGAGAGTGTCACCATTGCTACAAAAGGTCAAACGTCATAGAAGTTGTTGGAGATTGCTCAGAATGCTGTTGTAGAGAGTGACAGAGTGCTGCCCCCACTAGTTGACGCAATCAAGAAGTTGCAGGCGAAGATGGATAACCCATGGCCACAGTGACTCAGGACAAGTCAAAAGATTGTGTTGGGGGCTTGTTGGAATGGGGTTCCCTAACCTACATTTTTTGTACAATTTTGTTAAAGTCAATCCTCTGTAGGGATTTTGGGGTGGGTCAAAACCCCTAATTCTTGTAAGGGATTAAAGGGTAGCTCTAGCGTTCACAAACCACGGTTTTCAGACCATCGGATAGAAAAATATAAGTTGTTATAAATAGATAGATATTTGGGTCTAGTAGATAGAAAAGTTGATAGGTTGATGCTACGTGTGAATTGTTAGATACGTTTGGGTTATTTTGGGTAAGGACTCCTGCTGGTTATGTGCGGACCTTGCTAGGTTGTCTGTGCGAGCTGTGTTTTGGTTGTAAGTGGATCTGAATGTGTATGGATGTGAAGTATAATTAAAATATATGTGTGTTATCTTAATTGGTCATGTTTACTATTGAAGTGAATCTGTGATTCCTCTTTAAAATACGAATGTATCTGTGTTCTCGAATTAGCATAAGTATATCTGTGATCAGATATTGGCTGTGATTATAGTAATATGCTAATATATTTGGTAATGTGCACATGGATGTGATTATAACGGATTAGATTTGATAGCTTTGTATGGTTATATGCTGATTACAATGTTAAAAGAGCTACGAATAAACTCATTCTTTGCAAACCTAGTAAGTTATAACACAGATCTGCCTCAACTTACCTACTCTCTCTAGGTGCAGAAACCTAGTTCCAACACCCTCCCATACTGCTTCGGGTGAGACCTTGGCCTACAAAAGCAGGTCATTTCCAAAAAGGCCAGTAGTATAGGGGTTTGTTGGTAAACCTTGACCTCCAAACTTGGGTCAGGACCCCTCAAGCCAATAGGTTCTCTGAATTCTCCTTATCATTATTATAATTGATCAATATATCATCATTGAAAAATATCACAAAATTGTCTAGATAAGGATACAACACATTGTTCATCAAACACATAAAATTAGTTGGAGCATTATTAATACCAAAAGGAATGACCACAAGCTCATAATTCCCATATCTCGCACATAATGTAGTCCTTTAAATATATTACTCTTTGATTCCCACCTAATGATACCTTGATGTCCAGTTAATTGTTGAAAAGATTGTTGTTCTCTTCAATTGATCGAACAATTCATCAATCAATCATAAAGGGTACTTGTTCTTGATAGTCACCTTATTCAACTTTCTATATTCAATACACAACTTGAGAGTGTCATCCTTCTTTAGAAATTTCACTGGTGCACCCCAAGGTGACAAACTTGGCCTTATGTATCCTTTTTCAAGCATTTCCTTTAGTTGCAACTTCAACTCTATCAAATCTAGAGTGCTCATCTTGCATGATTCATTTGATGTTGGTGTTACTACTCATACCACTCAATAGATAAATCCACTTCCCTATGAGGTGCTAAGTCTGAAATCTCTGTTATAAATACATCCTTAAAGTCTACAAAATATGATACCTCTTAAAGACTTAAACATCCTCACCA